>CM044433.1:111717301-111728391 GCA_024363595.1 Xenopus borealis | reverse complement strand
GTTTTTTAACTTAAATATCCGAGTGGGGGTTGTTATCTATCTTTTTCTTTTTGTATCAAAGTGCCAGTATACAACCTTCTTCCCTTTGTTGTTACTGTTTTGTGAGCGGAGGTCTATAATGCAGAAATGCAGAGGATTATTTGTGCAATGGTATTCTTAATATCTACCTCGTGAAATAGCCTTAATGTCCATACTTATATACTCGTAGTGCCAGTATACAAGCCTCTTCCCTTTGTTGTTACTGTTTTGTGAGCAGAGGTCTATAATGCAGAAATGCAGAGGATTATTTGTGCACTGGTATTCTAAATATCTACTTTGTGAAATAGCCTTAATGTCCATACTTATATACTGGTAGTGCCAGTATAGAAGCCTCTTCCCTTTGTTGTTACTGTTTTGTGAGCAGAGGTCTATAATGCAGAAATGCAGAGGATTATTTGTGCACTGGTATTCTAAATATCTACTTTGTGAAATAGCCTTAATGTCCATACTTATATACTGGTAGTTGCCAATTTAGAGGCCCCACAAGTGCACTTGCAGTCATAAAGGATGCCTATTATGTGTTGTTTAAATAACAGTTAGACAGTTCATGTCTGTATACTCATCCCATGACTATACTAATACTAGCACATATGAAAGTATTTTTTCTAAACATTCAGATGGAAGGGGTTAAACCTTAGAGGTTGCCAATCTTTTAGGAATCCCCCAGTGATTAAAATCACTAACCTTAGAACCTGGTCCAGCCTTCCCCTCTGCTAAACTAGCACAGTGAATGATTTTTTCCATCTTGCCTCCTGTTCCAGGTATCTCTTGCGGGTGTCCTGGTTTGTGCAAATTTAGGTGGTAACTGCCTAGGGAAGCCACATGGGTGCTGGGACATTAGGTAATATTTGCCAAGTGGTGTCTTGGCTCTTACTAGAAGAGAAGTGCCAGCCCTGAGTTTGAGCTAAGCAACTGTAATCATGGCAGGAAAAGTACTTAACAATCTGGCACCCCATAATGATTAAGCCTGTCATTATACTTTTAAAAGAACAACTTCTTTAGCCTTTGTTATACAAGAACGTAAAACAGTAATTGGTTACCAGAAATGTAGAAATACTTACAAGCAGACTCCGTTTACAAAGGTTGTAGACCTATTTAACTACAATATAAGAAAACGAGGGCTAATTAGAAGGAAGGGGAAGCCTACCCTACATTTACGTGCTGAGAAATGTATTTTCACATAAAGTTACCTGTAATTACATTTTCTATTATACCATGTAAAATCAGTAGGAAAAGTCAAGATCAGTTCCTCATGAAAGGAAAAGTAAATGTTTTTCTTTTTCTATCTGTAAATTTGCTCTAAACAGCCCCCCAGATTAATGTACCTTAGTCCCTGCTGCAAGTCTGCTCTGGTTTCTGTGTTATCAGCAGCTTGTTTCCCCTTCTTCCTGGTGCAGAGTGAAGCCCAGCCCCTTAGTTTACTGAGCAGTCCATTTGCTGCTGTTCCACAATAGAGAGGAAGAGGGAGCCAGTGTTTCATTAGTAAGCTAGTTTCCCCAGCATCACAAACATTTCTTGCATAAGGCTCTGAACATTCACTGTAATGAACAACTCCCACAACTGCCATTCTGATTCTAAATAAAATCCCCACTTGCCATTTTAACTGATAATAAATCAGCTCCCCCAGGCTCATCAACAATCACTTGCACAACCACCATAGTTAATCTATGTCAGTATGCATAAATGGAAAAAGAAAAAATCAAATAGCTTTGTACATAAATTGATCAGTAAAGGGACACATGAATGAGTTAATCAAACTCAGTAAAAAATCAGCTTTATTCTTTACATAACCAGACAGAAGATCAGGCATAGCAATCAATAGCATTATAAAATGTGTTATAAATTGAGAAAGGGCTGTTACTTTACCTACAGTACATCAGCAGTGTCAGAGAAATATTCCTCTCAGTGCTGCTGTGATATGGAATGAACCAGAACAAGCAGGGAGTGCACAAGAGGAGAAAAAAAAAAAAAGGTGCTGCACACACTGGTCTCTGCTCTGTCACAGCAGCAAATGATCTTCAAGACTAGTCACAGAGATAAGGTCAGCTCAGTAAACTAAGGGGCGGGGCTTCACTCTGCACCAGGGACTAAGGTACATTAATCTGGGGGGCTGTTTAGAGCAAATTTACAGAAGAAAAAAAAAACGTTTACTTGTTCTTGAAAAGACAGTAGACCTCTAAAAATGGTGTGTTATAGAATATCTCATATTCTATGCAACAGAGATGGAATAAACATTCATATTTATTAACATAGCCTATTTATGCTGATATTGAATTTATCTGGAATAGAGTAGATGTTCATCCCTATATAATATATACCGTATGAGCCTGCCATCAGTTTCCATAGTAGTACTGGAAACAACAAAACTGCTAGGGTGACCCCCAAGTATGAATTACCACCTTTCTCTTGGATTCCATCAGTGAAGATGGAGACTATAACAAGCAATTACTAAAATGTGTTTCAAAGCAGCACCACACAATTTGTAGCAGGTATATCTCCAATTAGCTATCAGGAATATTGTGAATATTAAGGCACAGTGCAGTTGGTCATACAAACAAATTTGTGTGTGTCCACTGTACAAGCTGGAGGGGATGTCTGGTAGATGGCCGGTATATATCCCCATTCTTTGGGTTTTAAAGAAGCTACTCCTTTAAGAGACACCATGGGGTTAACCAGCCAGAGGTGGGCTGGACATCCAGGGGGTGTTTTGTGGATGTGATCAGCAGGTGAAGCGAGAGAAAAGTTTTGTTTGGCACCTGTGGTTACCCCCGCTGTGATCCCCCAAACATCACACCACCTATAAATACATATATGTGCTGTGATCCCCCCAAATATCACACTGCCTATAAATACATATGTGCTACAGATCAAGCCAGCAGCTAACAGTCTGAAATGAGACTATATGGATCCTAGTTAGCCTTTGTTGTACCTAACCCAAGAGGATAATAATGACATGGTGTACTTAAGTAACTGTTTATAATAATAAGCCTAATTCCTGTAATTTTATTTAGAGAACAAAACATAACATTTTGGGGTATGTGTTTTTTGCCACATGAGGAAAATTCTGCTGATGATTAACTCTTTGCCTAATTTAAAGACTCCTGCTGCCATCTTGTGTTCATAAAGAAGATGTGTCATTATTATTCAAGTTATAAAAGCAGGGGTGCCAAGACTTTGTTACACTGGAACCTACTCTTGACGACTGGCCCCCATCAGGAGATCTACCTTGATAATGCGTAGTGAATTTTTGGCCATGCCCATTTTTGTGGCCACATGCCCTAATTGCAATGTTACTTTTACAAAATTTGGCAGGTTATGAAAGTCTGAAACAGTAGCAAATTCACAGATCTGCACACACAGTTGGGGACGTGCCCTCAGTTTTTATTATTATTATTATTATTATTATTATTATAATACCAACAAGATCAACGTGTTGGGGGTTTTAACCTTCCTTCATCATAACACTATGAAAGTTTGAAGACACTCCATTCCCTCCGTGCTGTGCCTCCCTGCCTTCCCTCTGCGCTGTATCTCCCTGCATATCCCGGTATTGTCGTGCAGCCGCTGTAGCGCATTATAGGGATGGACAAGGTGGGTGTGAAACGCCTGGGTATTATGGAAAGGAACTTGCATTATAGTGCAGACGTTTACCCTTTCTCACATGTTCACGGAGCTTGAGAAACAACTAGGGTTGCCACCTATATATTCAGATTTTTTTTTACCCCTATTAATAACATTAGGGTAAAATAGCGTCCAGTGGCAACCCTAGAAACAACATGGTACACAGATGGGGGTGCGTGGGGTGAGGCAGCACTGGCAGCCTCTTCCACCTACCCCCGCCCGCATACAACTAATTCTGCCTTACAGACGGTGGCTTCAGGCCAGGGCTCTGAGGGAAGCAGAAAGCAAGGAACAGCTAGCACCTTCGCACACTGCTCCCCCGCATGTATCATTCTGCTGCCCTCTTCCATGAAACTCAACCATACAACAGAAAAGGCTTTCTTGCTGCTTTCACAGCGTAACACCAAACCCGATGAAAGGAATCCTTTTAGAATCCCTTGCCAAAAGGAAGGGGCGGCACCTCAGCCATCCGTTCGTCAACGAGAAATAATCCTGGGATTTACTGGTAGACCACGACATCCTGGGCACCCCTTGAATTTAAAGAGTAGGGGAGCTTTTAGGTATGCTGGCTTCTGAGGAAGACCCCCTCTGTGATTACTGCATGAGCAATCATATCTACAGTAAAATAGCTGAAAGTTTGATTAAAAGAAAAGGAAATTCATTTCTTAAAAGGGTTGTTCACCTTCCAAACTCTTTTTCAGATCAGTTGTCATATTGTTCACCAGAAATACATACTTTTTACAATTATTTTCCATTTTTTATTGTTTAGCGTTTTTCCATGTCTTAAGTTTAATGTCAGCTCAATAATCCAGGTGCAGAGTCTGAACTTTTACATTTAATTGTAACAGTTGTTACAATTGTATTTTTAATTGATCCATTTCTCAGCAGCATCTGTTGAATAGTAGCAACTATTTAATCAGTTCTAACAGCAGCCTCTGAAGGGATGGTTGACCTTCCTTTCCCTTTTAGTATGTTATAGTGGCAAATTTTAACTTGTTAATTGTTTTTTTTTTTTTTGCCCTTTCCTATTTTTTTCCAAATGGGGGCTCCCTGATCCCATGTATAAACAAATGAGGGGGTAATTTACTAAAACTTGAATTTATCTCATCTTTTTATTAAACCAAGCTTGACCAAACTCCCATCCACAATTTTATTGTATTTATCAATGAAATAATTTAAAGAGTCGGGTGGAGGAAAAGACTTGATAAAATTGAGCAAAAACTTGAATCATACCAAGTTTTCGGTTATCGCCCAAAGCCCAGAATTTTTCAGATTATCAGTGGAAACCCAGTGCAGATCACAATATCTTCAAATTGTAAATGGGACATCTGCCATTGATTTCTACATGACCTCAGCAAATTTGAGATGGCAGATTTTCAGATTCAGAATTTTAGCAGCTTCTGGGTATAATAAAAAAAATTTTGCCCCAAAAACCTCGACCAGAAAAAAAATCGAGGTTTAGAATTTAACCCACTCATAGTTACTGCTACTAATACTCATCATTTGGACCCTAGCAACCAGATTGCTGAAATAACAAACTCGTGAATGAATCTGGTGGAGCTGGTGAATAAAAAGTTAAATAACTCAAAAACAGCAAATAATAAAAAATGGAAACCAATTCTAAATTGTCTCAGAACATCACTCTGTACATCATTTTAAAAGTTAACTCAAAGGTGAACAACTCCTTTAATGAAATTCACAGATTCTGTTCAGCAAGATAAAGAACAAACTAAAGCATTAACTAAATGTATCAATTTACAGAGATAAAACTTTGGCAATACAGCATACTTTGGCTGCTGTATCTAAAATGTAAAGTCTCATAAATTTTGGGGCAATTTAGAAGAATCTACATAGACTGCTCAGCTAACCTATAATTCCTAAGAGAGACTAGGGAGATGAAGACACCGAATTCTGATAGATGTTATCATTAAGAGGGTATAAGCCCTGTCAGATACACATTTGAAACAAACACAACTTATATATAAATACAGCGGCATAACCAGGGGTGCAGTTGAGTGAGTGCACACCCTTGAGACCTGCTGGAGTCCCTATAAGCATATAGGCAGTAATAGGGTAGGGAAATGTTTTAGGTGTCCAGAAGGTGGCGAGGTGCAAGTTTGGGGGGCACATACTGCTCCACCTGGGATTTGCCTCGGCGGATTTTGCCACTGTACAAATATTGTGTAAAGAGGAAAAGGGTATTGATCCTGTAGGGGAGCAATGCATTTAAATATGGTAAAGAAGTATTCTTACCTGAACAATCATCAACTAGATTCTCTGCATCTCTTATCCTTATATCCATTTTCTTTACATGAATTCCACTAAAATTAGGAAAGAGTTAAAAAAAAAAAAAAGTTTGAATAATGAATTTATGTTGAGTGAGATACCAAATTGGCACTGCATGACACTAAAATCTGCTGAAGTTTGCATTCTTTCCAAAAGTCAACTCAGGTAAAATGGCTGAAATAGCAGAGATTTTTTTTGTCCCAAAACCCAGAGTTATGAAATTCAAGAATTTTTAAAAAATATATTTTTAAATAAAAGATACAAACTAGGTCACTAGTTCATGCATGCCAACATCGCAGCATAAGAATGCAGCCCAGTACTTAAAGGAGAACTAAACCCTAAAAATGAATATGGCTAAAAATTCCTTATTTTCTATACTGAACTTATTGTTGCAGCCTAAAGTTTCAGCTTCTTGATAGCAGCAATGATCCAGGACTTCAAACTTGTCACCGGGCGTCAACATCTTGGAAAGTCTGTGAGACTCACATGCTCAGTGGGCTCTGAGCAGCCGTTGAGAAGCTAAGCTTAGGGGTTGTCGCAAATTATCAAGCAGAAAATGAGATTGACCTGTAATATAAACTGATGCCATAGGACTGATGCTAATTGCACTGGTTTCTGTGCTGCCATGTAGTATTTATCTGTATTAATTACTAATCAGCCTTATATTGTGACATTTCTATTCTATGTGTACTGTATATTGTGAGTGTGTCTTTAAGCTCAGTAAGTGACAGCAGCACAGAGCATGTGCAGTGAATCAACAGAAAAGAAGATGGGGAGCTACTGGGGCATCTTTAGAGACAAATCTTCCCTGCTAAAGGAAGAACAAAAGCCCAAGACCTAATGTACAGCATTTCTGCCCTTCTTCTTTAGTTAAGCTTTAGTTCTCCTTTAAGAGCCATCACTGCAACTGTGAAATGCCTTACATCATCCAGATCCCATTATACAGCTGTTATCCTGAAACTGTTTCCTTCTAGCCAAACAAGAGCTGCTTTTGGACTATAAATAACTGTATTAGTAATTTATATTATTAGCAAGTAGATTATTGACAGAAATAATAAGAATTGTCACATGAACAAATGGAGCAGAATAAACATTTGTTAATTTTTGTTTGAGATTATAATTTCACAACACATCTAGATACAGTATTTAACGGCAAGCAACACCTGGACCACATCTACAGGGATTAGATTTACCTTTCTGTCTGAGCTGTTCAGCTATTCTTGCAGCATAAAATCACATTCCCTAGGGTCAATTTAAAAGCTGCTATATTTTTTCTTTAATGCTAGACACTGTCACAGGAAGGAAGTAATTGTGCAAGAAAGTCACATGAAGTATAATTATAGAACTAAAAACTGTGAACATAACAAGGAATGAAAAAGGAGGTGGATTTTGGTTTTCTATGAAAGCAGGGATTTTTTTCCCTGCACAAATATTCTATTGGCAGTAAATTTATTTACATTATAATACATTTTTTTGTAATTTTATCAGATTCAAATGCATTTTAATGGGTGCTTTTTAAGGAGTGTACACCCTGTTTTGCCTCATTAAAAAACTATTTGGACTGGTTTAGAAGTTTCTGATTAGAAGAAAAGAAGTTTATTGTGTTTTGAAAGCCAAAGATGAGCAGAGTGCTTTATTAGCAGGCTCATGCAGCCATTACACATCAACAGTAACATAAACTCTAGCCCTTAAACAGTATAAACAGTGACATCTACAGGCCATTTGTATAAACACCACAAGGTGCCCCCTAAATATTCAGAAGGGGTTTTTTTTACAGTGAAAGCTGTGAAGATGTGGAATTCTCTCCCTAAATCAGTTGTACTGGCTGATACATTAGATAGCTTTAAGAAGGGTTTGGATGGCTTTTAGTAAGTGAATGAATACAAGTTATAGAAGATAACTTTTTCCCCCCTCTGAGACAAATTGTAGAGGCTTCAGATGGTTTTTTTTGCCTTCCTCTGGATCAACTAGCAGTTAGGCAGGTAAAAAAAGTTAAAAGGTTGAACTTGATGGAAGTGTGTCTTTTTTCAACCTAACGTACTATCTATAATAAATCTCTAAAAATTAGAGTTGTCTTTTTTTTATCCTGAAAAATGCAAATTTTTATTGAAACTACCCTTGAAAACTAAAATATTTCTGGAAAAACACAACTCTACCTTTGGTAAATAACCCCCTAATTATGCCCTGTTATAAACCAGAAGAAAGACAACTGGGAACCCCCCCCCCCCCCAAAAAAAAGAAGTTGAAGAAAAAAATCCATAAGTTTAGTGTAATTCAGTAATTCATATTTCATATTAATAGCAGGAATGCCCTGGCCCTAGCTATGCAGACCACTGAGCCACCTGGTGGAAGTTCAACATTAGCAGGAGAGCTGTATGTTGACATCAATTACTTTTTCGTTGTGATCCTAGTTCTGCTGACCAGAAGGTCAGAGTATGCAATGAGAATAAAATGGAGAGTTTCTGTTGCTGAATGGTTTAGCCACATGCAGAAACACAAGTACCCCAGTTGCTAAGAAACAGAGATCCAGACATGGATTCTTGGTATAGTTGATGTTGCTCAGAAACTAGATTTTCTCTGTAACTCAAGTCTATAGACAAGCAGACAAAGGCCTCCACAAAGTGTTTGTTTCTGAACTTTAGTAAAGAAAAGACCAACCAGGCATCTTGCCAGAAATGCCAGTACTAGCAGTATGTTATAGTACCGAGCCAAGAACTGGGGACTTGATAAATTGCTGAGTTTCAGAACTTACATAAACATTCACTACAATTGCATAATCAGATAATTCTACATATAATATGCATTACTTGTATAACTGTGTCTATAGCTAGCTACTGTAATCAATGGAAATGTTATAATCACCGAGTTCACTGTTACTAGCAGACTTTTTGTTTTGTTTTTCACGGCCTTAATGATAATATAATAATGACTTTGCAAACAGCAGAGCTTCTAAGGTACTATTATATTATTATATGCCAGGTGTACTTGTCCCATATTGAAATGCAAAAGAGAACTTTTACTGTTTCAGGTTTCTTCAGGTTCACATATTTCCCCAGCTGGTCTAATCTGTAACTGCAAATGTTTCTTACAGTGCAAAAAGGTATGGTAACAAACTGAACAACACAATAGCTTTTTTTCATCTATAGTAAAATACCTAAAAAAAAATAAAAATCACAACGAGAATCATGTTTAAGATGTTGTGGTTTTTATCAAAGGTTATTCACTAGGTTTGCACGTTATTGCTTATTTGCAAGCAGTTACTATGGTATCTAATTGTGTAATTACTCAGCATCTACACATGCATGTTAAACAGATGGGTACTCTTGCTGTATGTCTCACTGTCACTACTGGATAAGGGCAATATTTAAATACCTATATTCACTTGAGGATTACCATGCACGTGAGGTTTTGCAAGGGCAAAATACACGTTGTCTTTGTAATTTTTACAGATCCTGTACAATGTACTGCAGTTATTGATAAACAATTAATTTTTCCATCACAGCGCATTCCCCCATTTCTGTCCCCACAGGGGTCTTTTTCAGCGATGATTATCTTTGATACTCCCCTTTATATAATTAACTAAAATGATTTTCTAGTAGACAAAGTAAAATTATGGAATTAATAAATAACTGGAAAACCCGAGGTCCTGAGCATTCTGGATAACTAGTCCCATTCCTGCATTCGGTACTCTCTGCTAACTGAGTCTCCCTCCAAATAAACAGTCTTGTAATATGCACACATTTGACTCATATCCCCTGCATATGGGCTTCTTTGAAATTCAACTGTGTATCTGAAAAAACAGCTGTCCGTTTTGGGCCAAGACTGCAAAACAGAAGCACCTATGCAGACGGTACAGGGGAGTTTTCACATTTTAACAGTACTGATTTTTACATACATTCTTAATGCTGAAATGCTGTATTTTATATACAGTCAAACCTTGATTTTACATTATCCAACTTTTTGTTTTGTAATTTTATCAGATTAAAATGCATTTTAATGGGTGCTTTTCAAGGATTGTACACCCTGTTTTGCCTCATTTTACAAAAATAATTTGGCCGAGTTTCCTAAAAATGACTGTTTGTCCACTGTGAATGGTAATCTTAGAGAAAGTAAGCTTTGTAAAAGATAAACAGTTTCACATTTCTTCCTAGATCCTCACTTATAGTGTTATGGTGGCCATATATGGGCCGATAAAAGCTGCCTACAGACTGAGTCGGCAGCTTATTGTCGGCAGCTTATTGGCCATGCGTGGGGCCCTCCGACGGGTTTACCAGATCGATATCTGGCCGACAGTCGGTCAGATGTTGATCGGACGGGTCTGTCGGATCGCAGCCTCCTCTGTTCGTTGATGCGGTCCTGCGATCCGACACCTTAAGGTGGGCATATCGAGGAGAGATCCGATCGTTTGGCGACATCGCCAAATGAGCGGATCTCACCATGTATGGCCACCTTTAGCTTGTGGATGTGGCCACTAAAGGGTGGTTTTGCAAATGCTGCTCCATAATTATTCCACATCATTGCTTTACTGTTTAACTTTTGTCATTAACACAGTAAAGTACTGTATTTCAGTGAAACCTGACTCCTGTGCTTATATCCTGTTAATACTTGAAGCTTAAGTTGCTTTAACACCCTGATTTTACATCTTCATGTATTTGACACCATTTATCTGGCCCCCTGAAAAAGTAAAGTTGGCGCCCTCCTCTACTCAAATGCCGCCAGGTCTTATTGTGGGAGAACCAGGGAGAAAGTTCTGGGAGAGCACAGGCACCAAATGTGTACAAAAGGGACGGGGGAGCAGGCAGCGTAGACAGGAACAGGCCATGTCAAACCAATCAGGAAAAAAGGTACCAAATCTTAAAGCAGTGATTAGGTTGATGTCACAGGCCAAGGTCAAACACAAGAGAGGTAGCGCAACACAAAAACAGGAGCCAAAGAACAGTCAAACACAGGCAGGGGTCAGTTCAGGCAGCAAAAATGCAACGTCAGGGACAGGCAAGGGTCAAACACCAAAACACCAAATATTAGAACAAAGAACAGACTTAGAATGCACGCAGGAATTACGAAGGAATCTTTACACTGGGCAAATGTCAAGGATTGGGTAGGGGGCGCTGTAGAGTCTGAAGGGAGAGGTGTGAGTCCTTAAG
>CM044433.1:111696256-111712047 GCA_024363595.1 Xenopus borealis | reverse complement strand
GATAGAACATCGAGCCAGTAACCCAAAGGTCCCTGGCTCGAATCCCAGCAGAGCCTGACAGCAAACAACATTAGTCGAGGAGCCCTTCAACTATTTGAACTTCGCACCAACGCGCAATGATGCCAAGTGGCGTCTGAATAAGGGCAAATATACCCAAGCACTGCGCAACCATAAAGCAGCGCAGGATTATACAAGAGGAGGCGGCGTGGCTCCATAGCCGAGACGGTGAGTGTCCGAGCTGCCTGCCAGGTATTTTCTTCACAGCATCACTACAAACATATTTTTTCAGACTGGTCTTTTTTTTTTAAATCAAATCAAAAGTGTTATAATAAAGATAACAAAAAATATAATAACGATAACAAAAAATATAATAAAGATAACAAAAAATATAATAAAGATAACATCCTCTGAAGTTCCTCCCCCGAGTGATTTAAGGCAATTACTTTAAATCCTGGGCTGGCTCTCTTCTTCTTCCAAAAATACATTGGCCCAGGGTAAAACTTTTTCTCAATGGCATATCATACTCTTCTAGTGAGCCAATATCCTCTGATCATGAGCATGCATAGTACATCCAGAGGGGTGCTAAGGCACCACAACAGTTAGGTACTATAATGCTAAGAAGAAAAGGACCCTTAGCCATTGTCTTCTTCTAGAAGAAGACTGTTAGCTATGGGTCTAATGTAAGTGCCTCAAGGATGTGTTTATTAACAGTGGAGTTAAATACCACCAGTGATTTTGCCTCTAGCAAACAATAGAGCTTTTGTTTTCAAACTTTTAGGCAACTGCTCACATCTACAGCTTTTTGTGTCCACTTTAAGCAATAAACACACAACCCCTCTAAAATCTCACAATCTGGTATTATACAAGAATATGGCAAATAAAGAAATTTGCTTAGAATACATCCATCTACAAGATTCTGACATTGTATTTAAAGGTCAGCTTCACATTACCTGTATAGCAAAAACAGACAAAACGTTAAAACAGATTTTAACTTCTGGGATAAAAGTAAAAATCTGGACAATCAGAGTAAGTTCTAAAAATGAGCTGACCCATGATGGGGCAAATTCACTAACTTCCAAAAATTCGCTAGCGTTGGCTTCGCTAGCGTTAGCCACACTTCGCCAGGCAAATTTTCGCCAGCGCTACGCAAATTCACTAAAGTACGAATTTACACTGAGGTCGGCGAACGGTAGTGTAGTTGCACTAGTGTTACTTCGCTAGGCAGAGCGCAGTTACGCTAGCGAAGCCTAATTTGCATACGGCGGGAACTTTAACTTATAATAGAAGTATATGTTACAGCCACTACATTCCACTACACAAGCCCAGGAAACCTTTAATAAATTAAATAAAGTTGTCCTATTGCCCTACATGTGCCCCCTGTATAGTTGTGTTGCCATATGTTAGGAAATGTAGGGGGGAAGGAGGGTAACCCCCCCCCAAAATCTTTTTCAGACTATCACCCTCCAATGGTAAAACATGCCAGCATTTTTTTTGGGACATTTTTTTTTTCAACCTCCTATATATTGTATTGAGTGCTAATGTTCAGGAAAATGTGAATTTGCGAATTTACGATCCTTCGTCAGTGCGCAACTTCGCCTGGCGTAAGGGTGGGAAGTTGCACAAGTCTATCTAATTCGCTAGCGTAAATTCGCCAGAGCCGGTGTTAGTGAATTTTCAAAGTTACGAATTGACGTCACGCTGGCGAATTAGCGCTAGCGTTAGACACTTCACGCGTTCAGTTTTAATCCTGGCCCAATCTTTCCCAGACCTCAGTAAAGAGGCTTAGAGCAAAAATATTTCAAGTAATGTCTCAATTCAATAAACTTCGTCCTAAGTTTTTGTGCATTGATCCTATGTAGTACCTTAACTTCAAGGTAACACACAGATGATGGTTAAAGAAGAAAGCATACTTGGCACTATTTGCTATACCCCGGGGGGCACAAGAGAGTAACATGTTGTGTTCATCTAATAAGCACTAAGTGACGCAAGAGTGCGCCCTATAATGAACCAGCACTGAGCAGTGGATCAAATAACTGGTACTTGGTGCAAAAAGAGCAGCGTCAGGAGCAGAGCAGCTTTAAGGCAGGTGGTAAGTTAGGGGGTCACACATCCACCCCTTCTGGGTCTAGCTCTGCATACTGCAGACAACAGTATGCAGTGACATAATAAACCGCAGCCAGGCCCAGGAGTAGCATATGCACCCAGGCCCCCCTTTTGAAATTGAGCTTGCTGCATACTTTGCAAAAGAAAATCCCCGCTCTCCCACCTGCCATATGCTTATAATGGCTCCAGCAGGCTCCAAGCACTCCAATATAAGAGAGTAAAGTGCAAAGCACAGAGGGCTAGAGAGGTCAGGTGGGTGTGAGCTGATGAGCCTTACCTGTAGAAGTGTGGCCTGTCTGTATGCGCTTTCTCTCACCTGAGAGTAAACTGGGGAGTTGTGGCTCTGTAAAGACCGAAGAAAATTTTGGCCACTGTGAAAGTAACTTTCATTTTTCTTTTGTTGCATTAATTTGCCCTAATTTTGGTTGTTGGCCCATTGCAAAAGGTCAGGCTCTCTGGAAGTAAAAATGCAGATTGTTTGCTCCACTAAAGCAGACTATGATTAAGTGTCCCAGGACTCGAAACACGTCAGGCTTTTTGTGCATGATGTAAAATAAAGAATTTTTGTATTTTTGGAAATATTTTTGGCTCCTGGATTCAACTGATTAACCTGACTTTGGAGCTCGGAGTGTTGCCTGCCTCTTTTCAAGTTTTCCAGTGCTCCACTAAAGAATCAGATGTAAGAACTATACTTTCTTCTGTCTGAAAATAAAACACAAATGGAAAAGGTGCTGCTACTCTTACCAATGGTATATAAACAGAAAAAATAATCTGTGATATTTTACTTGTACATGTCTGAACTGGACTGTATTGGGGTAGATAATTTGGCTTTATTAGTTTGTACCTGATGAGACACTCCTAGGACTAATTCACATGATTATGAACACCAAGGCACTCCCCTCTACATGTGTCATCAATATGCATTGGGCAACCGCCCATGGAACAGTAAGCTATTAACATTATAATAAGTAGGCCTTGGTTAGTAAGCTGCATTGATTTAATTGATATATATAGCACTGCTTCTTCTTAGCGTTAACCTGTGGTCAGTTTAACCTGTAACGTTTTAAATAAATTATTTATCTATATATTTTACATTTTTTCCTGGTCCCTGGGAAATACAGGGGTTCTACTGTAATTGTGTCACCAGAATAGTTCCAGATTGCCTTTTATATATCTTGGGTTTCTGGATCAACTAAGAATACCAACATATTGTACCTTATCACTAAAAATAACAACTTTGTATCCCATCCATATACACTGTGTTGTTGATATGCCACACTGCTGACATCTTGGGACAAAGTGCACACAATTCTTCAGATTAGACGAAAGATTGTGGAATGTTATGCAGTAAGGCAAACATCTGAAGGAATTAACTTGTTGCATAAGATTATCATGTGCTTGTTCTTTGTCGGTTTAGTTTTGAACTGTACTGTAGGATTAATAATTGTTGCAGTGTCACTGAATGTGTCTGAATGCACACCACAAAACGACATGGTTATCAGCACAGTGCATCACAGTATTATTATAGTAAAACCACAGATTATATTTAGGTGGCTGCAAGGCCACAGTACATAATATTAATGAATAGGTACATTTGCTAGAAAGGGTGATGACACATGCTAAAGCATTTGAAAACAAGATGTGGAAAACTCTGCTTTAGGGATATACGTACTAGTACAGGAACAGGCAACCTGTAGCCTCTATGTCTAAATCAACACACAAATTGGGTTCTGAGAGTTTAAGTTCATTAGCTTTATGCACAAAAAGTGTCTTTGTCAACTGTGCCAAGTACATTTTACATATGAAACAGGTTACAAGTGACTTTCCACTGATGCCAATTAGGGTTTGCTCATTTGCCACTTATCAGGGGCATAAACACTGGGTAAAAAGTTTTAAGCATAGGTAAGTATCCGAATACAGATTTTTGCAGTGGTGTAACTACTCACTGGTGGGCCCTAGTGCATGATTGGCACCCGGGCCCCCCTATCAGGCTCTCCCCCTATGAATTGCACATTGGAGTTCTCCTAGCCTCTCCAGTGGGCCCCGAGAGGGAGCGGACCCCCTGCTCCCTGGTAGTTACGCCACTGGATTTTTGACAAATGCAAAGAGTAATGCAACCCTCCGGTATCAAATGAAAACAGCTGCAGAAAACTATACAAAGTCTGTGACCAATTCTACATACACACATAGCTAGACATGTAGATGGATGGTTAGCAGAAGAGACAGTGGCGTAACTACTCCCTGGCGGGTCCTGGCACAGGATGGGCACCTGGGCCCCCCTGTTGGGCCCTTACCTCTATAAATCGCATGCTGGAGTGTTGGTGGCCCTGGTGCAATTGCACCCCCTGCACCCCTGGTAGTTACACCACTGAGAAGAGACACACTACACTGTAATTTGATCCCACAGTCAGAGAGTTCTATTTGATATTTTCAACACATTACAGCATTCATCATATTTATTTATATATCAGTGCTGTCCATGAAAAATAGTCACATACTTCCACAACCAAAGCTATATGTCAATGATTTTTTGTAAATTCTTTCATTCCAGCATTTCCAGTGTCCACTCCTTCAAGCGAGAGAAAGTAAATCCTTCTGCTTTACTCAAAATAATTATTACATTTTTCATTAATCACTTTAACCACAGTGAAATGAGGTCAAACTGGTTTGCCCTAAAAGTTTGTACTGTGTGAACTGTTTATTGGCAACCCTTACATTGTTCATTCAAGTTCAACATAAGCCATTAAGCACATATTCTATTTAGAAGCTTTTTAATACTGATATTTAAATAATACCCAAAGAAAATATTATTATTATAGCAATCAGAACTGATCTCTCTAATTTATATTTATAATAGTAGAATAAGAAAATGTTCAGGTATGGGATCTGTTATTCAGAATTCTCAGGACCTGGGTGTTTTCCAGATAACAGATCTTTCTGAAATTTAGGCCTTCATGCCTTAAGTCTACTTGACTTGTAAACATTAAAGGAACAGCAACACCAAAAAATGAAAGTGTTTAAAGTAATGAAAATATAATGTAGTGTTGCCCTGCACTGGTACTACTATAGTTCATATAAACAAGCTGCTGTGTAGCAACGGCAGAAATTGAAACAAGGCTATATGGCACAGGTTAAATAGTGGATAACAGATAACACCATTATGTTCTACAGAGTTTATCTGCTACCTGCTGTGTAACCTGAGCCTTTTCTCCTTTGAATGGCTGCCCCAATTGCTACACAGCAGCTTATTCATACAAACAATAGTGGTGTTTCTGAAGCAAACACACCAGTTTTACCAGTGCAGGGCAACACATTATATTTTAACTTTAAAAAACTTATTTTTTTTAAATGTTACTGTTCCTTTAAATAAACCCAATAGTCTGGTTTTGCTTCCAGTAAGGAATAATTATATCTTAGTTTGGATCAAGTTTTAGTGTTACAGAGAAAATGAAAATTGTTTGTAAACATTTGGATTATAAAGATAAAATGCAGTCTATGCATTTCTGTAACTCCGAGCTTTCTGGATAACAGGTTTCCAGATAACGGATCCCATACCTGTATATTACATTTTAAGAGAAATGGGGAAAGCTCTAAAAATGCACTGACTGAAGTGAATGTTTAATATAGCTTAGATATTCCTTTTTATTTATTTCATTTTTTGAGTCTTGGTTGCTATACGTATTGGTGTTATTGATCCAGTCTCTAGCATGATGCAACAGGGCAGCTTCATTGTAGTCTTTTACATTCAGGAAGTGAAAGCCTGACCTTATAAGTTGTTAAGTTTAAACAGGGCAATCTGAGGCAATTCCTGACTATCTTATTTATTAATTTGAGGTCTGTATGTTTAAGGTAGTAGGGCAGCATCTGGAGTTTGTACAATAACTTGTGAAATTATATAAATTTACTGAGGTATGCTCTACCCAAAAATGAAAGGTTTGCTGTTTTTTTTAAATTTATTTGTTTATTTATTTATTATGGGTACTGCACCCCTAAAATAAACTTGTTTGGCAAAAAATGTTATCGCCAACCAAAGGTGCGGGCTGATAGAAAAAAACTACTGTTATCCCCAACCAGAATGCGGGCTGTATGAGCCCGCACCTTTGGTTGGGGATAACATTTTTTGGCAATAAGTGCCCTTTAAGGACACTGTTTGGCTGTAGTGTGCTAGATGCTGGAGCCAGAGCCAAAACAGTTCATAAAGAAACAGTGGCACAGCTATGTTGTAACTAAGAGTGTCTTGGTTGTAACTAAGTTTATGAATTTTGAATCAAAATTTCGAGAAGAGCCTGTCTGTGCACCACTGTATATAATAATGTTTACAGACACCTGTAACCTTGGTTGCATTTTTCACAGTATTGTTCAGTAAGTAGGAAACATATTAAGATCCACTTAATACTACAGGTATGGGATCCATTATCGGGAAACCCATTATCCAGAAAGCTCTGTATTACAGAAAGGCTGTCTCCTATAGACTGCATGTTATCCAATTAATCCAAATGTTTAAAAATGATTTCCTTTTTCTCTGTAATAAAACAGTACCTTGTACATGATCCCAACTAAGATAATATCCTTACTGGAAGCAAAACCAGCCTATTGGGTTTATTTAATGTTTACAGGTTTTTCTATTAGACCTATTATCCAGAAAGCCCAAGGTCCCGAGCATTCTGGATAACAGGTCCCAAACCTATAATACAGAGGGTCATGAAAAATCTAGGTCGGAAACTGCCTGATCTTTCAGAACATCCTTACCAGAGTACAGAATGCTTCTCGGCACTGAATTTGCATGTGTTCAAGATCATGAACTAATATTATCAATCACAAGTGTAGCTAAGTGGATTCTACAGTCCTAGTGACTTAAATAAGTTTATCTTATCTATATTTATCTACAAAATAAAAATCATTATAGACCATCATCATACTCCAGGCTGCAAATGGTTGCATAGAGAAGCTGCTGGTTGCTAGCCCAACCAATATGCTTTAAGATTTTTTCAGACAGCACTTTGTTTTGGGAAAGGGGAGCCATAAGCTTAAATCCCCTGTGCATTCTAAGTTCTGTTCTTAAACAGTAATTATAATTGCTAATGTGGCCAGGAAAAGAAAATTATGTTGAGATGGTTTCTGAGCATACAACTGAAACTTAAAGAAAGTTTGAGCCTACGACCATGCTGCCATCTCACAAATAGCTGACTCTGAAACCTCTGCCTCTGCTGCCCAGACAGAGTTTCTGTTTCTTCAGCTCTGCAACCAAGCTGATGAGGACTTTGGTAAACGTTCTTGGATATGTTGAGAGGCCCGGTGACCAACTGCAAATAGTAGAAAACGCTGATGCTGATCTGCTATTCGGAGGTGAAGGTATTCATCTTTCAAATCGATTGACAAGAGCCAGTCTCCTGCCTGTATGGCTGCAATAATGGTGTTTATTGACTCCATTTTGAATTTTAGAAGATTCACGAAGGAGTTGAGTTTCTTCAAATCTAACACTGGCCTCCATCCTCCTGAAACTTTCTTCACCAGAAACAGCAGGGAATAAATGCCTTTTTGCCTTTCCTCTGGAGGCACTGGAACTACCACCTCCTGGTCCAACATCATTTGGACATATTCTTTGAGGGCATTTTTCTTTTCTTGACCTCGAGGAGTAGGGGAAACAAAATTCTATGTGGTAACCTCTTCTTAATACAGCCAGTACCCACTGGTCTGAAATTGACCGCTCCGAAACATCGTAAAATCTCGAAAGTCTTGCCCCGACTCAAGAATCCTCTCCTCCATTATTGCCATGAGGGTTTTTTTAGAAGTTTAGACAGTTTAATCTTGCTTCCCCTGATAACTGTGGAGTGACCTCCTCTCCAAGATGCTTCTCTTGGGCTGTCTCTGCCAAAGTATCTGTAGTTACTGGCATAAACACTAGCTCTACTTGAGCCTTGAAAAAGAAAAACCTTTAAAGGGTTGTGTTTTTTATTTCTTCTTTTCTTGCGGCAGGAAAGTACTTTTCCTCCCTGTAGCCTTTGCTATAACCTCTTCTAATTTAGGGCCACACAGATTTTCTCCAACTTAAGGCAGGTTACACAACTTAGATGCCGCATCTGCCATAATGCTCTTCTTGCTGACACTGCTATCGACCTGGAAGCCAATCGTGTTAAATCCACTGCTCCTTTAGACATAAATGCTACAGCCATTTTTAATTCAGCTAATCCTGCACTAATGTCGGCTGTATCTGTACCTTCAGTGACTAAGCTGTCAATCCAAAAGGAGACTGCTTTTTCCATGGAAACCAGAGCCACTGCAGGTTTACATGAGGCTCCCGCCACTTGATATGCCTTACGAAGCTCCGTCTCTACTCTTTTATCCATGGGATCACTTAGTACTGATGAATCGTCAATCGGTAAAGTTGTTTTCTTTGCCAAATGAATTACAGGGAAATCAACCACCGGGGCTGAATCCCAGTTTTTGGTATCCTGTTCTTTAAACAAATATAATTTTGAAAATCTCGTAGTCAAAGAAGAAAAAGAGACTTTCTTAGTTGCTCTTCCCCATTCTGCGGAAATTAAATCTGCCACCGAAAAAAGATGAAAAAATTGTTTCGGCTCAGAACAAGAGGGGATCACCTTAGACTTCTGGGAATGCACCGTCTCCTCTACCCCCAGGATTAATGTAATTACTTTAATCAAAGGAGGAATTAAGGCCAAATCAAAAGCTGAAGATTCGGTTTCTTCCTCTTCCTACTCAGAAAACATCTCAGACATTGGCTCCAGACTTTCATCTCCTGAGAAATTGGACTCAGAATCCTCCCTGGACACTGAAGCTCCTTGACCACAGGGAACTCCACTATCAGGTGTACTTTGTAGTAAAAGGCCAAAGCATGATTTGCAAAACTTTTTCCCCGGCAGCGGAGCATCAAAGCAGCCTGCACAAACTTGAGAAGAAGAGCCAAACTTCTTTCTTTTCCTCTGTATGGACTCCATATGGCTAACTGAACAGTCAATAAAAAGATGATCATAAGAATAACAGAAAAGTGTGAACCACCTCAAAAGAAAGAGAGAGAGAGAGAGAGAGAGAGAGAGAGAGAGAGAGAGAGAGAGAGAAACAAAGAGGGACATACCAAGTAACAAGGTCAGCTGTAACTGAGGCTGTAAGATCATCAGTACACTTCAGTACCTCCTGGTGTGCTACAAGCAATACAGGAGAATAATAAGTATCGAGTTATAAAACCCACAATTCTGTAAGACAGGCATTTGAGTACCTGAGGGTAGATCAGAAAACTGAAGTATCTACTTCCAGGATTGTATGCGCATTCAAGCATACCAAAATGGCACCTCAGCTTTTTAAAAAACGCTGGAAAAACTGTGCATGTGTCAAACGTGCACACTCGGAAAACACGTGCAAGCTCAGAATCATGCACCCTGGGTAGCATGTTTGGAAAAACAAACGACCTGAAGACCCTACACACCAGTAGAGACTTTTCAAATCACTAACCTGGAGCAGCCTGTAACACGGAATTGGATTCCTGCTGAGGGGGCTTCATGCGACAGTTTCACTGAATGAATAGCCATCAGAAATTTGCCAACCTTCTGAAGAGTTGGATTTGATAATAATCAGCTTGCCAAGATGTGCCATGCTAACCAGAATGAAGACTATTGGGCAGATTTACTATTGGTCGAATTCGAGGGTGAATTTAACCTCGAATTCGACCAATTGAATTGTGGTTGAATTGAAAACCTTCTAATTCGAATATTAACCATTCAATCAAATTTTTTTTATTCAATCAAAAATAGCTAAATCCAATTCGGTAGGTTGAATCTGTAGAACTAGGCAGTCGAATAAAAATAGGGCAAGTTATTTGACTGTCGAATATTCAAATATATTTTTATTCGAATTATTCGAATCATTCGATTTGATCGAATTTTCAAAATTTGATGGTCGAAGAGGTCTTCAAAAACATTTGAAAATTCGAATTCGAATCTTTTTGAAAATTCAATCGAATTTCAAATCCTTCATGTGAATTTATTAAATCTGCCCCTAAGCAAAAAAGACAAGTACGTGAGGGGGGGCTGGGTCCTTTATAGTTTTCTTTGGGGGAGGAACAGAGCTAACCGGGGTATGGGGGCAGGGCAAATACCCGTAGTATTGCTGACATGAAGTGACCAGGAAAAATGTTTTCATGAGTGACGTCTTGCCTGTGATATAGTTCAGCATTTCAGGTCACCCAAGGCAATCAAGCTGAATCCATTCTTACATTTCGGAAAAGTCCTGAAGCATTCAAATTCAAAGCCCTTGAAGCAGAATGGAATGTCAAGTTATTGTTTTAGTCGCAACAGCCACGATAACTGAACAGATACAGAGAAAACTAACATTAGGCTACAGGCCATGATTTTTAAAGGGGTTGTTCACCTTCCAGCACTTTTTGTCAGTTCAGTTATTTTCAGAAATAAAGACTTTTTTCTATTAATTTCTATTTTTGATGTCTCTAATATAGAAGTTTAAGGGTGGGGGGCGACTAATCTCCCCAAATCTGCCCATGTGTTCTGACCCTAAAGTATTCACCTTCCTATGTCTTTCTGAAGCAGCTCTTGGATAGGGGTCACAGACTAATAATACAATAATTGATAAAATGCTTTTATGTTTATGTGGTTTACATTTTATGGCACCTTAACTCCATGATGTGCATTCACCCCTTTGTTTTTTCACTTACCCCTGCCTCTTTCTCTTAAGCACTCTCCTTTTCTTTATGGTCTGTGTTTTGACCTTCTCATATCCCCACCTGTTTTTCTGCATATAATCTTCCTAAAATCATTTTCCTCCCATTTATGTGTCACATTTTCAACCTTCCTTTCACCCCACCCTTTACAGAAGCCTTGTCAGGCAGGTAGGAATGCTGGTGGGTGCAGCAGGAGCTGTAATATTCATAGCATATACTTCACATAACTTGCAGGTAGGGTTGCCACCTTTTCTTGAAAAAAATACCGGCCTTCCTATATATTTATCTTTTTTTCCTATTAATAACATTGGGATCAACCATCAAAAATACTGTCCAGGCCGGTAAAATACCGGCCAGGTGGCAACCCTACTTGCAGGTTTTCTTTTCACTGATAAACTCTTGATAGACATTTCTTAACATAGAAACGGCAATATGATTGGAGAACCTGTCAGGACCTTCACCCCTGAGCTTTCCTTATCACTCCAACTATGAATGCAGTGCCTACTACACATGCCTGATTGATTTTCATTGGAGCAGAGGCAGTGGACATTTGAGGCCGTCATAGTCAGAGAGAGAAGGAGAGCTCAGAAGTGGAGCTTCACACTAGTAAGGAAGTAGCTCAAAGAGCTGCAGTTAAGCTGCTTGTCTTAGATAAATAAAATAAGACTAAATGGAGGGAGAAAGGTATCTTATTCTGGGAGCTGTTTAGAATAATTTTAGGGGATTTTAAAATAAAAGGCTTACTTACCCTTATAGGGTTCGGATTTAGTGAAATGCCAGGGCCTATTTTGATTCTCAGACAAGACCTGCATACAAGTTCAATTTTTCAGAACAGATGATAAGTCATGAGGCCATAATGACACATCATACAAACCAAGTCTTGGCAAACGAGAGGTAAAAGAACCGATATATCAGGAAAAGTAAACCACACCTATTTCAGCTGCAACAAAGCTACTTCTTTGTGTCCTCAACACCTGTATTTTGATGCTGTCATGAGTCAGTAACCTGCCCTAACCAAGCCTTTGTTGAATCAAGCTACCTTCACCTAACTGTCAGGGTGTGATATTAAAAAGGAACTGGAAGAAACTTTGTAAGTAGGGTAATTTATAAGCTTGTTACAAGCCTTTGTTTCAGATTTTCAAGAGCTGGAGAATGAACTGCTAGCTCTTACTTGCAGACTCAGTCCTATGCCCTTGATTTATTTTATCATTTTATCATACAAAGTAAACTAATATAAATAAGGTAAAACGTTTGGCTTTAAAGGACAAGTATATCACCAAGCTACAATGTGTCTTGCAAGCTCATGTACTGACTCATGGCCAGTAATTCCAAGGTCCCTTTTTAGCAGACATTGCCAATAGCTACAATTGACTTGCACTAAGTGAACCAAACACTAAGGAGCAAATTTACTATTATTCCCCAAAAATAATTTGTTTTTATTCTATATTCGATTAGCATTCGATTTTCAAATCTTAATCGAATAGTTCTAGGCTACCTTTTATTCGATATTCGATCATTCGACGATCGAATACAAATCTATTGATTAAATTGAATAAATCATTCGATCGTTCAAATGATTCGTACGATTCGAATGATCGAACACTTCGATTGTTCGAATCCTATTCGATCAGGACTTAGTCTCAGAAGCCTATGGGAGTGCGAAATTCACGTGAAGAGATCGAAGTACGATCGAATTCGATCGAATAACGATCGTATGAATTTTTCGTGAAATCGTAAAGTAAAGTTTGGCCTCTTCGATCATCGAATATCAATAGATCGAATGATCGGATATTCGATAATTCGATCATTTGATGATCGAAGGATTTCAGATTTTAAAGTTATTGGACTGCCTACTTCGCCAGATTGAACCTACCGAATTGTAATAGAAGCCTATGGGAAGCTGCCCATAGGCTTCTGAGACTAAGTCCTGCGCGAATACCATTCGTACAAACGGAGCGTTCGATCGTTTGAATCGTACGAATTTTTCAGATGCTCGAATGAAATTTCACGATTTTTTCGTGAAATTGAATGATCGGTATCCAATCGTACAAATCCATTGAGAAATCGGATATCGAGCAAAATGATAGCCTAAAACAATTCAATAAGCATTCAATGGTCGAATACTTATCGAATTGCGAATTTGGTCGAATTTATTTTGGGGAATAATAGTAAATTTGCCCCTAATGTTTTTATTAACAACACATCTTGGAACTGTCATCATTCAAACACAAATGATGGCAAAAACCCAGTTTTGTAACACTGATTTGCCAAAATGGATACTAATTTGAATCTATATTGGTACTTTGCAATCAAGTTGCTATAAATGCACCTTAACTGCTCTGAAAATTTGGGAAAAAACTACATTGATAAAAATACAGTTTTGTAATTTTCATCCAATTAGCACTTTTATACTGAGATTGCTTTTATTCTGCTTCTAACAGGGTTCAGACTTTCTCCCATGATTTAATATACTCTCCCCCTTGTGACTACTGCACTCTGGAACACTATAAATTTTACTTTGATCTTCTTAGAAAGACTTCTTTGCAGCAATTCTTATTTCTTGCCTGTGTGAGTGAAAATCAAATCGGGATCGGGTCTTGAGCTGTATTAAAAGGGGCAATGATTAGCATGAAGAGGGGGGTTATGCTTAAACAGAGTGCTGTGGTGTTTTGGTCTCCACTGCTCAAAAGGGACACTCTTGTGTATTGAATATCTTGTAAATTATAACCTTATAAATGGTGAGTTCTGATGTAATCAGTTATAAACGGTGAGTTCTGATGTCATTTCTGTCACATGACTCACTAAAACTTGTGTATTATAATAAATACCCCCAGTTGCAAAATATGAGGATATTAGAAGTTACCTTTGGAGTTCCATGACTTTTATAAAAACCCTTGGCCTTCGGCCTCGTGTTTTTATATGGTCATGAAACTCCTCAGTAACATATTATCATTATAATTCACAACAGGGGGTACTTTATTCACTATATAAGGGGATGCCTCTCTATCTATAATAATCTCTCTAATGCTTTATATACTAGTAGGTCCTTCCAGTTGACACAAGGGCAACCATTTCGATTAGTATAAAGGAGGTTCTGTCTAAATATTTGGAAGGGTTTTTTTTTACAGTAAGAGTTGTAAAGATATGGAATTGTCTCCCTAAATCAACCGTACTGGCTGATACATTAGATAGCTTTTAGAAGGGATCAGATGGCTTTTTAGCAAGTGAAAGACTACAGTTTTATGGAAGGTAGCTCATAGTACAAGTTGGTCCAGAGATTGGTCCGATTGCCATCTTGGTGTCAGGAAGGAATCCCCCCCCCCAAAGGCTAATTGAAGAGGCTTCAGAATTTTTTTTTTTCCTTCTTCTGGATAAACTAGCAGTTAGGTAGGTTTTACATAGTCATAAAAGGTCAAACTTATGTCTTTTTTCAACCTTATTTACTATGTTACTATCTTACTGTTAGGAATGAAGAACTGAGCTACAACACATATTGATCAAAAAATGTTTCCTTTTCTAACTTCAAGGTAACCATGTATTATTTTATTTATGCCTCTGAAATTCCTATTCCACTTTCTTTTGTAGTTGCTGGCATCAAACCACTGTTCAATATTCTGTATTGTACTATTTAAACCTCATCCCTGGTTACCAGACCTTTACAAAGATTCTCTGGCATACCCTCATTGTCAGGTACTAAAGCTGCTTTTATTGCATTCATTGCATCCAGAGCGGCTTTACTTGTCCTCGTAAACACTATGGCTTTTCTGAACATAACACTCCTCGGGATACTGCCAAGCCTACAAAAGAACTGGGCCTCTAAAAATAACATTCTGAAGCTGGCAAACCCTCAGATTAGGTTTCCGGGAGATAATTTGACCTGGTGTATTTTGTTTACATTGCATTGCTTTGCATTAAACATAATACCAGGAAGCTAGGAACAATTAGTGATGATCAGTTTAAGAAAACTAGAACATATAATGCTGACAAATATTAACAGTAAAAATTAAAACACATATAAGGCTAGATTCTAAAATTTCAGATGGGAAGAAAATAAAATACAATGACCTAAATAAATCATGAAGAAGATCATCAGTTTAAATTAATAGTATCCATGGGCTTTTTTATATGTTTTATTTATATATATAAATACCCAGGCATTTGAGGACAGTTTAGAGTGCACCAGTTGTAGCCCCATTTAACTAAACCCGAAGTAGTTATTTATGCCAATACAGGTATAGGATATTTTAACTAGGAACCAATTGTACTACTATATGTCAATAATTAGAACATAGACACTAAACCATAATAAAAAAAACCTGTGCAGCACTTATTCTTGACTGTCTCCTGTTTTTATCTCAGCATAATTCCAGCTGTACCTATAAAATGCCACATTTGGGCAGTGTTAGGGCTGGAGCAGACGGAGATTCGGGGAGATTGTCACCTCGCAGAAGAGCCGATTAATCGCTAGGCAACAGAATCTCCCCGAATCTCCCTGTCTGCACCAGCCCTATAGTTCACTAATATTGTGGAGGCCGTCAGGCTCACTTTTATGGAGATAAAGGTCGTAAAATATCATTAGGGCTCATGTATATGTGAAATTGCACAGAACACCCATAGCACAGGAATAATGCAGAGAATGCATAATAATATGGTTTGAATTAACATTTAGTGGGAAAGTGAACAATGTGCTTAGTACAATTGCTAAAGAAGTTGGTGGGGGCATTTATAAACGGTGGTAGATGCATAGCACACAGGCCAGCCCTGTCTTTATAGGTTTCCACTGTCGATGTCACCCCTTTGTAAGGGACATGTAGCGGGCGAAGGAAAGGGTGCATCCCCCACCCCTGTACTAACAAATGCACAATGTAGTTTATTGATGGGGTTGGTTGCAGAGACCTGTGGCTAGTCAGCACAGAGGCAGTGTGCAAAGTAATGTAACCCCAAACCCGAACCCACGGCCAATTTTCCAGGGTGTCACAATCGAGTGCCTTTTTCC
>CM044433.1:111645121-111696156 GCA_024363595.1 Xenopus borealis | reverse complement strand
GCTAGTGAAAGGGCAAGGGAAGAAGCCATAAGGGCCATGGTTCTTATGGGTCCCTACAGTAATATGCAATCTCAAAAGACAACATACATTATTAGTCAAGAATTTGCCTGTTGTGTTTAGGAGTCTTTGTGCTCATTTCGCTATCTTTTGAAGACTGACAACGTACAAAGAAATGCACCTTTCAATGTCAAATTCACTTCACTACAACTTGAAAGTAATTGCCCTATTATACACACTTCAACTACTCAAGGGATTAGCCCTAAATGCCTTTATTTTCATGTCATAATGACAATGACAGCATACAAAACCCATAATGAAGTTAGATTGAGGAGTCAGCTACTTACATCCCAGGCAAGAATCTTTGTCGAACCTTAACAAATGATGAAAGTAGCTTGCCCCACACAAAAACAATGTCAAGTTATCTAATATTTATCACTGACCTTTTGTTTCTTGGACTCTATAACCCCAATAAATTGTAGCAAATAAACAAATATTGGTGATAAACTATCTCCCTACTGTACTTAATGTAGAGAGTACTATAACCATGTTGTAACGTATAAGGATTTTAGAAGGCACAAGGCCCATTATTTCTAGCACGTTTTAGCCATGTGATTCAAGTGATCACAGTGACAAATTTACTGTATTACCAATGATTTCACTATGCATCATTTTTGTGCATTATATGGATAGCAAACACTTCAACACCCTACTTCCATTTTTATCATACCACAAAGGAATCTGAAATTTGTCAAGGGTCAAGTGAAAATTTGAATTTTTTATTCGAATTTTGAAATTCGACTAGGGAATTTTCAAAATGTATCATGTACTGGCCCTTGAATTCGAATTTGCCTATTTGCCACCTTAAACCTGACGAATTGCTGTTTTAGCCTATGGGGGACATCCTGGGAATTTGGAGTTGTTTGCAGTTTCCTGAAAATCTAGTTTTTTTCTAAGAAAAAAATTAGAATTGAATTTGATGCAAATTCGATTCGAGTTTCTGGGTCGATCCTATTCACCCGAGTTCTAAAAATTTAAAATCAAAAATTTTTTTTTAATAAACTGCAGCTGGTCTAATTTCGAGTTCATGGGAGCTTTAAATGACTCCCATGAACTCGAAATGACACCCTTGATAAATCTGCCCCTAATTGTGGTAGCACACCAAAAAACCAAATGGTTAGTGCTCACTGCAGAAAGATAGCACTCATATGTGAGAAATGTAGTCATATTAAAACATACCCTTAAATACATATACCCCCTACTCCCCTGTAGATAATACAGCACTACAAGCACATGATTAAACAACTTAGGGGCCCCTAACAACAATTTCCTAATGCTAACAAACCATTAGAACAAACCCTTCCAGGCTCAGGTCTCACAGACAGTGTAGGGAAGGCTGAGTAGGGCACACACTCAGGGAACACAGGGCAGGCAGAGTATGGTACACACAGAGAGCATAGGTAAGGCAGAATACAGCAGGAGACAGGGAAACCTATCAGGACAGCTCTAACATGAACAGTTCATACTGTGTTACATACAGTGATACAAAGCTGGTGCCCCTCCAGGTGTGAACAGGTGAACTATGTGGGCACTTACAGTCTGGGTCTGAGGTGGGAACAGTATAGAGCTTTAGGGCCCTTACACACTGGCGTTTGTGGCTGCGGTCCCCTGCCTTGCGCCTCCTTACGTTCAGCCGCAGGGGAGCACAGGAGTAGACGCACTCAATTATTGTCAATGGGGCTGTACTTACACAGACACATGGAAGCGCTGAACGCAGATTGGGACGCAGCATGTTGTATTTTACCTGCGTTTGTCGCTTCCATTTGTGCTCCCCTGCGGCTGAACGGAAGAAAGCACAATGCAGGGGAGCGCAGCCTTTAGGGTGTGAACAATGCGGGGGGATTACAGGTGTGCACAATGCAGGATTTTACAATCTGAATTTGAGGTATAAACAATGCAGGTGCCAGTTAATCTCTGTAGTGATACTTTTAAAGCCTATACAAGGTAAGTAAGCACAGCAGGCAGACTTTCATGCGGGGCCACACAAGGTGCCTGCAGCCGCCAGTTGTACAGCACTGCTCTAGAGAATCTCACTACCCAAAATAATTCAGTGGTTGAAAATAAGGTAAAGAGGTTAAACAAGGGATCGCAGCGTCAATCAAGCTAATCCCGCCCGGTTTTCCTTATTTGGAAAACCGGGCAGGAAGCATTGAAACGGGCAGCCCTTCAAAATACCGGGCTGTCCGGGTCAAAACCGGACAGGTGGCAACCCTAGGTTAGACAGTCTAAATAAATGGAAATCATAACATTTTTGCTGAACTTTTTAAAGGTAAAGCACATTCAGCATTGTTTAATATTTATTTCTCTCTAAACAGATGGTGTGTTAGAAGCTTAAGATGCATATGATTATTTGAGTGAAGCCTAAACATTCACAGTTATGACAGCACTCTAGTTTCTTATAAAGGTGCTGTGGTGTTCTTATTAAGTTCTATGGAGAACAATTTACACACTTGAGAACAAGGGTACCTCTTTTTTGAGGGGTGGCTGTGTGTGTAAAAAGTAACTTCTTTTGAAACAAGTTTAAAAAATTACCTTTGTGAAAATTGTGCTCACCATAATTTGCTGTGTGTGCTATATTAAAAATTATTGTGCGGTGCTCTTTGCCTTCATATTTGTAAGTGTAAGTGACACGGGTGCAATTGTCCTTGTCTCTCTAGATGTTTTGGTGATGCATTGATATCTATCTTCACTCTTATGATTTATTCATGTGTACTTGTTAACAGCCTTTACTTCATTGTCTGCATTACAAATTTAAGAAAGTTCAAAGCTGTGTCCCCTGATGGTGCCGCAATACAGTATATGTATATATATTTACATAAATACAGTAATGTCTACAGTATAGTGTCTGCAATATTCTGGGTGCTTGGATTTTACTCCCATACCAGTAATTTCCTACATTTCCCTGGGCCTCTAGTCAGGGGCGATCCAGACGATATTGCCACCTGAGGCGGCCTTCAATATGCTAACCCCCCTTCCCCATGGCGCTCACCTTTTCAGCGCCGGACAGGGGTAGGGGGGGTCAAGTGCATGCTCTGCATTAGAAGAGCCGAATTTAGGGGTTCAAAACCAAAATTCTGCTCTTAGTTAGCAGGAGTGGCTTTTTTGCTGCCTCTGGTAACCAGGGGGGCGCTGCCTCTAGTATGAAATATATTAGTTATTTTTTGTAGCAGATCAGAGTAGAGCAGAACTATATGACTAGAAGACGCAGAACTCATACATTTTCAAATAAATACAAGTAAATTCGGACGATACAAGAAGCCTTAAAGGCAAGAATGACATATCAGTTCTTAACCAGTTTATTATAAAATGTGTATGCAGTTAAGTGTTAATATACATTTGCAGTACCTAAAGCCTACTCCTGAAATACAGCTATGAACTAGGGTTGCCACCTGTCTGGTTTTGAACCGGATAGCCCGGTATTTTGAAGGGCTGCCCGGTTCAATGCTTCCTGCCCGGTTTTCCATATAAGGAAAACCGGGCGGGATTAGCTTGATTGACGCTGCGATCGGCCAATCGGCGATTGCGGCGTCATAGCTCCGCCCCGTGACGTCACGGGACCGCCCACTGACGTCACGGGACCGCCCACTGACGTCACGGGACCGCCCACTGACGTCATGGGACCACCCCCCTGTCCGGCTTGAGCCACAGGGAAAGGTGGCAACCCTACTATAAAATTATAATATGTTTCTATAATTACATTTTGGGGCATATTTAAAAAAACCCTCGAATTCGACCATGGGCATAGGTCGGAATATCGAATTCGAAGGATTTTACCGCAATTCGATTGGTCGGCCAATCGAATAGAAATAATTTGATCGATCGATAAAATTGGTCAAATCGAATGATTAGAAAGATTTTAACCATGTGATCGAATTTTTTTATTCGATGAAACTTTTTCTTGAAATTTTTTTGAAAATTCGATCGAACTTCAAATCATTCATGTGAATTTGATAAATCTGCCCCTTTATGTATGGAACTAATTCATAGTCCCCTATTACTAATTCTGAACATCATCACATGATGAAGCCGGTACTACATCATGTATGTATGCTTTGGTATGCCTTGTTTGCTTTTTGATTTATTCTGCTTGGAACAACAAATAATGCATATAGAGTCACTTTATAACAACCGTTGAACCTAAATCTGGTAAAAGTCTTTACTCTTAAGCTAATATATTTCTTATGTAAACATAAGAATACATGGCACCCTTAAAGGGCAAATAAAGTCTAAAATAGAATAGTATATTTTGTATACTAAATATAAACAAGAACTTACTGCACCAGAAGCCTAATAACAAATAAGACAAATGATTTAAGCTTTCAAAGTTGATGCAGGGGGCTGTCATCTTGTAACTTTGTTAAACAACTTTGCAATACTGAGACTACACATATGCTCAGCGTGGTCTGGGCTTCAGTTGGGAGGTTAAGGTTAGGGATTGTCATAAATGATCAAAACATCACAAGTCAAATAATATCTGCCATAGAAGCCAATACAGCAAGACTGTTTGATAAGCAGAATATGCAGACTGCACTGGGTCTGTGGATACAAAAAGTCACGGGGGCTCTACAGGGAAACAAACAAAGCTGCTTGAGTTCTGGGAAGTATGATTGTTTCCTGCAGAGCAGTTAGGGACCATATGTAGTTTCCTATCCCCAAGAGCAAGTAAAACGAAGGGGGAATTTCACTGCATACAGTCAGGGTTATAAAAACAGTAGACATTTTTTAATTAAAGTATATTGGAGATTTTTTTCATTGAAGAAAGTAAAAATGGGATTTTATTTATTTTATTGTCTTTACATCCCCTTTAAGCCTCTTTCTTTTCTACTAACAGATCATATATTGCTAAGTGTTGAAGGGTGAAGGTGTTATTTGAGCTTATTACACACACATTAAGGGGCAGATTTATAAAGGATTGAATTGTAAATTAAAAAATTTTAATTCAAAATTCGAGTTTATTTTTGTGTAATTCAATGAGGGAATAGTTCCTATGGGGAACCTCCTTCAAACAATTTGGAGTTGTTTGGTGGACTTTTGAAAAAATAAAAAAAAATTTAAAATTCGATTTGAGTTTGCAGGTCGATCCTATTCACCCAAATTTAAAAAATTAGATTTTTTAATAAATTTAAATTGGTCTGTTTTTTTCCCTCGAATTTCAAGTTAATAGGAGTTTTTAGTAACTCCCATAAACCCTTGAAAAATCTGCCCCTAAATGCTACCTAGAACTACAAGGGGCGTGGGGTGTGTCCGGGAAGAGGTGGGGTTGTCACCTTTTTCTTCACTAATACTAGATGTAACTAGGAAGCTAGGCTGTGCAATATGGGGTTGATGAAATGTGAATGGCCAGGAAAATGGGCAGGTAAGTGGACAGACTCTGGCCCGGATTTGGTGGGTGGGCGCCCAGAGGCCCTCTCTGGTGCAATCGCTCATGCTGCGCTCCCCAGTGCATTTCAGGAAGCAGCTGGGCGACATGCCATACCTAATACTTTGCTGCCCTAGGCTCAGGCCTATGTGGCCTCGCCACAAATCTGGGCCTGGACAGACTGGGTAGGGAGATAGGTGGGGCAGAGGCTGACTTGAACTTAAAAGGGGTGATTGGCATTATAAATTTACAAGCAAGAACATTTCTAATACCAGTCACTAGCTTGTGATTTCCCAGCTAGGGATTTTTGGGAAACAGCAGCAAAAAAGTGTGCCATGCTTTGTGGTAGAGAATTGCTATAAAAGTTCTAACTATTTGTTCATGGCTTTTTTAAGGTGATTTCCTTCTGTATCTGACTTTATTTGTGATCTCTATGGGGGGAATTCACAAAAGTGTTGGTAAAATAAGTAATCCAGAAGTAGCGGTCGACAAATTTGTAAAATGTCGTACAAACGGCAAATTCACAAAGGCTGATGTTACCATCTCTGAATGTCTCGTAAGTCCGACAATTTTCTAAAATGTCGTATATCTTTTCATCGTACAGACGACATTTTACACAACATTTTAAAAGACATTTTACAAGACATTTTAAAAGACAATTTGACCGACATTTTCATTTTGGAGAGCCTAATATGTCGGATAAATTCTCGGCAAAAAAAAAATTAGTTTACGAGTAATTCATAAAAATGTCGGGGAAAGTGTCGCCGAAAAAAACACGCCCACTTTTCACTACACTATTTTAAAAGTGTTGTATATGTCGGAGAATTGGCGGGGAAATGCTCTGTGAATTTATCGGCTGTTGCTACGACATTTTAAAGACATTTTTTCCTTCCTGACACTTTTGTGAATTCCCCCCTATGTCTACAAGCGACTTCTCATTACAGAGAATAATATTGTAAGATAATGCCAATGGTCTATACACATTCCCTATTCTGATATCTGTGGTTTTAGAGAATATAACATCCCTTTGATCTCACCCATGCTGAGCTGAACCTAGGGTTGCCACCTGTCCGGTTTTAACCCGGACAGCCGGTATTTTGAAGGACTGCCCGGGTCAATGCTTCCTGCCCGGTTTTCCAAATAAGGAATACCGGGCGGGACTAGCTTTATTGACGCCGCGATCGCCGATTGGCCCGCCCACCAACGTCACGGGCCCGCCCACTGACGTCACGGGCCCGTCCCCCTGTCCGGCTTCAGCCACAGGGAAAGGTGGCAACCCTAGCTGAACCCCTTGCTCTGTTTATACAGAGATTAAAATTGTTCTTCAGTTGCCTACTCTCCTTACGCCTGATGCATCCTGGTTGGTTATTTGCTGTGCAAATTCCACCTGACTTTCTGGAAAAACTATGGTCATAACAGTTGTTTCCATGGAAATTTACAAAATGAAATGTTAAATATTTGACTTGATCAGGTGCTGAAGTATGTTAACAATAATATGCAAAGATGTCTTTAGTTTCATATACAATATCCAGATGAGTGGATATTTCTAACAAGGAAAGAAGACCATGGGCATGAAGGGGGACCAGTGATAAAAATTAACTGATAAAATTAAGCTAAATCCTCCTCAATCGTATATCAGTGACATCATATCCTGTATGCCGAAAGGCATAGAAAAAGTCAAAACTCTGGCTTTTTTAAATATTTTAAAGTGGAATTATGTTTAAAAGTTGTAACTGTTAAGCTAACCATCACACGCTAAAGAAGTCGCCAGCAGGTGCGAGGGCTGTATAGACAACGTGACAGTCGAAGCCACAAGACAGAGCTGCAGCAAGCAGGATAAAGAGCCACATGAGGCTCTGGAGCCGCAGGTTGCCTACCCTTGCTCTATTCGATTGTGCGACTATTTCGAATATGCAAATTAAGTATTTTCGACTATCAAAAATAGAATATTCGGTCGCATCGAATAGATCGAATAAATATATATATATACGATCGAACACTTCGAACGTTCGATTCGTATGATTTTGACGAATATTCAAATGTTTATTCAGCGACTTTTCGTAGAATCGTTTAATCGTACGATTCTGGCAAATAGTTGAAAACGCGCTCAAAACTGGTGAATATTTATTCGCCAAATATTCGACCCTTAGTAAATCTGCCCCATAGAATATAAATGTCTCAATATAAGGCTGATTAGTAATTAATACAGATAATTACTACATGGCAGCACATAAAACAGTAGAATGGACATCAGAATTTGATAATCAGCCCTGTAGCATCAGCTTATATTACAGTCAAACCTCATTTTCTGCTTCATAATTTGTGATGACCCCTAAACTTAGCTTCTCAACAGCTGCTCAGAGCCCACTGAGCATGTGAAAGACACTTTCCAAGATGGTGACCCCCTGTGACAAGTTTGAAGTCCTGAATCATTGCTGCTATTGACAAGCTGAACATTTAGGCTTATGTAATAAGTTCTGTATATAAAATATGCCATTTTTATCCATATTCATTTTTAGGGTTTAGTTCTCCTTTTACTAAAATTTTGTTTAGCAAATGAATCATCTGTTAAACACTACATATACCTTGATTTGGCGTTTACTGTAAACTGTTAAGACAGCAGTTTATCAGCCAAATAATGAACTTCTATTACATCCTACTTCCTTGTTCTAGATTTTTAAAAGCTTAATATTTAAGGTCAGCATTATCTGGAAATATAAATAATCACAGAGCCTGTAAAGATGGGACAGATTACCAAACTATTTCCACTCAGAAGAAGGAGACCGCATTTGCTCTACACTGAGCAATGTACATCAGATAAACAGAATGCCAACGGTTTATGACAGGTGAGAGTGAATTTACATTAGCATCACACTGCAAGTACAGGAATCATACATATAATATTGGGACTCAGTGGTTACAGAAATCGTACTTCCCTTTAGTGCCATGTTCACCATGACGACGATACTGAAATCGGAACAGAGCTCGTTTACTGCAGAGGGTAAGGTATAAAGTGCAAACAACAGATGTCAACAGTCAAGTTTCCCCCCCAAAATACTGATTTTTTTTATAACATATTATAAATGCATGAAATTAAAAAAAAAAAAAAAGGCAGATAGACAGTATAACACTGCCTGCTACTACCACATATAAAGCACAGAATTGTATCAGAAAACAAACAGCCTGATGAAGTCACAGTACTCCTGCACACATTTGGTAGTTACAGGGCTGTAATGTAACTATTAGTGAAAAGGCAAAGCAATGCATGTGTTATAAACAGGTGGGGCACATAGCAACATGCCTCCAACAAAACAGTTGGTCATACTGCACAAAACACTTATCTAAGGCACATTTGTGCAGCACACAATTGCACCAATGGAAGAAAGTAATGTGTATGTTTGGGTTGTATATTCTCTAATCTGTGTATAGATCTTCAAACTGCAGTTAAGTTTACATGTAACTTGCCATATTCCCCATAACAACACTATGGGCTTATATAGATATGGGATCCCTTACCTTGAAACCCATTATCCATAAAGTTCCTAATTACGGGAAAGTCATCTCCCATAGAGATCTTTTAAAGCAAATAATTCAGATTTAAAAAAAATATATATTTCCTTCTTTTCTGTAATAAACAGTACCTTGTACTTGATCGTAAACGGGGTTGTACACCCTTAAAAATTAGCTATTAATACGATGTAGAGAGTGATATTCTCAGATAATTCGCAACTGGTTTTCATGTTTTATTATTTGTGTTTTTGAGTTATTTATCTTTTTAATTCAGCAGCTCTCCAAGTTTGCAATTTCAGCAATCTGGTTGCTAAGGTCCAAAATACCCTAGCAATCATGCACTGATTTGAATGAGAGACTGGAATATGAATAGGAGAGTGCCTGAATAGAAAGATGAGTAATAAAAAAGTAGCAATAAAAATACATATGAAGCCTTACACAGCATTTGTTTTTAGATGGGGTCAGTGACCCCCATTTGAAAGCTGGAAAAAAGGAAGGTAAATAATTCAAGAATTATAAAAAATAAAAAATGAAGGCCAGTTGAAGACCTGCTTAGAATTATCCATTCTATAGCAGACTAAAAGTAAAGGTGGACCACCCCTTTAACTAAGCTGCATGAATGCATTTAAGTTGCTATACACCTATTGAGTTTATTTCATTTTTTCAGGATTTTTAGCAGACCTAATGTGTGTGGTCAAACAAATTATGGAAAGATCTTTTATTCAGAAAACCCAGGTCCCAAGCATTCTGGATAATAGATCCCATACCTGTATATTAGTGATGTGCAGGCTGGCCTAATGCATGTGGAACGCACAGCTCAGCACATACTTTGCAACCGTAAAATGCCAGATTTCTGCTTAAAAATTCCACTGCCTTAAGCATACCAGGGCCAGAGAACTAACGATAACTATACATGAAAACTTCTACACTAAAGAGTAACCCTCCTCAATCAAGGAATTTACAACCGTATGCAATATTTTCCATTCTAGTAAAAAAAAACAGATCTTCACATATATCAGATGAACAAGTACTGAGTCATTCTCATGACAATAAATTACTCTAGGGATAGGCCAGTTTTTATCAGGTAATCCCACAAAGGCTGTACGTCATTTGTTCATTCTCAGGTGCCTTAAAGGGGCAGTCAAATTTCTAAGTACCTCTTTAAAAAGAAAGGGCATGATGTTAAAAACACAAGACAAATCAGGGGAAATTACTTGTTTGGAGCTCTTTGTTTTAGTGACCTTGCATCTCTCAGGGAATTTAAGCAAGTTGTAGAATTCTTGCACAGAAATCATTGGTAGCAGCTCCCTTCCCCCCAATGACCTTCAAATGAGTCAACTGAAGTAGCAATAAAACAGGAGTTATTTCAACTCTGAGTTTCATTGGTTAAAAATGGTAACATTGTTGCTCATATTAACTTAATCTGAAGGTTCTCTGATATCAATTGCTGTCTCATCATTTTGCTTGCATAAACAAGAGCCATGGATATCCTGTAAGTTATATCCTTATAAATGGTGCTTAGTGATGTCATCGGTTATAATTGGAGCTTATTGACGTCATTGCTGTCACATGACTCACTAAAACGTGTATTTTAATAAATAGATTACCCTCTGTTTTTATATGGATATGGAGCTCCTCGGTTACTTATAATATCCATATATTTTACAAAAGGGGTACTTTATTCACTATTTATATATATATGACACATGGTGAATGCTTATATGCTGTCTGGAACTACAGAATAGTGACTATTCCAACCATGTTTTCACACATAACATTGTTATGAGCTAACAGGGACATCAAAAGTGTACGGTTTCCTGTTTGGCTCAAGTTGAGTAACATTCATTTGATATCTGACGCAGGTTTATCTTCAGTAAATAAAGATGACAGGCAGAAACTTTGCCTAAGGAAACTTAGAGAAGATACACAGGAAAAACACAAGACTTATATGTTTCCTAGCTTTTAGCGCAGAAAAGCTTATGTTAGCGCTTACATGTCTGACTGTTGTTGAAATTAGCAGACAGTTATCGGTACAGGCATTTTGGATATATTCAAAGGCAATCTGTGGGTTCTGGCAGATGCCAGATGGGCTGCTGTAAGTTGCCATAGAAAGTGACTACTAAGTGGGCTGGTGGGGGCTGTTTAAGCATATTTGTAGCAGGAATGGCAGTGCCTATCTTGAATCCCTGTCCAGTCCTGGTAGTGGGACTTATTTACTAACAATAGGCAAATCTGTCCTGGTGTTGAAACCCACAGAATTGAATATGTTTGACTAAAGTTAACTGCCATCCAGTTACCTTCCATCTAGTGGATAGATAGATGCTTAGATGAAATCTAACTACTGATCGCTCATAATCAGTAGTTAGTAATAACTTGTTGGTAGTAAATTGGCCCTAGTAAGGGCTCTTACAGGGCCGGAACTAGGGGTAGGCAGAAGAGGCAGCTGCCTAGGGCGCAACGATGGTGGGGGGGGGGGGGGGGGGGGGGGGGGGGAGTTGGCGCTGGACATCTACCTAGACCAGACTCATCTGACAATGAATGCAAGCAAACTGCGATTGGTACCACCACGCATGCATCATACATACATACATCTACATCACCACACATGTGCAGAAGTGCGCTGCGTCACTGCGCATACACAAGCACGGGATCGCGGAAGTGGGGGTGGGCTGGCCGGCTAGGTTGCCAAGGGTGCCTACCTGGCCTGGCCCGTCTCTGGGCTCTTACACAGGTGTTTACATTTTAAACACTTAGTGTGTCTGCTGTTTTGTCAGTTCCAAATGCAAGCCTCTATTCTACACACGTCATGTACAAGAGAATGCAGCATGTCGGGGGTAATCAAATGCAATGAAAAACAAATATAGTAAAACACAACTCAGAACGCTCATGAGTACAACCAGCCAGAGTGTAATGGAGTCAATTAACAAATGCATTTAGGGGAGTGTAAAGCACATACAATAACACCTGTGTATATAAGTCCTAATAAGAGAAGGGGTGCAATATTACATAGTGATACATTTAAAAGGGTGCTTCACCTTTAAGTTAACTTTTAGTATGTTCTAGTAAGGCCAATTCTAAGCAACTTTTCAAGTGGTCTTCATTTTTTTTTTTATAATTTTTAAATGATCTGCCTTCTTCTTCTGACCCTTTCCAGCTTTCAAATGGGGGTCACTGGGTCCATCTAAAAAAACAAATGCTCTGTAAGGCTACAAATGTATTGATTTGATACTTTTTACTACTCATGTTTTTTTTATGCAAGCCTCTCCTATTCATATTACAGTCTCTTATACAAATTAATGCATGGTTGCTAGGGTAATTTGGACCCTAGCAACCAGATTGCTAAAACTGTAAACGGGAGAGCTTCTGAATAAAAAGCTAAATAAACACAAATAATAAAAACAAATCAAAGCACTCTCTACATCATACTAAAAAATAACTTAAAGGCGAACAACCCATTTAAATCACGTGTCCTTTCCAGGCCATTTCTGGATATTGGCCCCCTGGGGTCTGCTCCCCCAAAGCTAGGGCACGTGACGAATGTTTTTACCTGCACTTCCATGCGGTCAGTTATATAGCATTCCACCTCAGGGGAGAGCAGGACAAACCACAATCAATTCTCTCTTAGGGCTGAACTCCACAGATGATTTTGCCGCAATCTGACGAGCTGTGCAAAAATACAGGCGTCCCGTCGGATGTGTCAGAAATAAGGTAAGAGATGGAAATGTCCATCGCTTACGCAACACGACTGTCGGGTGCATACATTTGACTAAAGTCAGCTGCCATCCAGTTACCTTCCATCTAGTGCATAGATAGATGCTTAGATGACCGACGTGATGCATGCGTTTTTGCACGGCATGTTGGATTGTGTCAAAATCATCCATGGAGGTCAGCCCTTACAGGGAAGTACTAACACAGGCACATCTGAACACAGGTGGTAACGCATCATGTTGTAGGTGCAAAACAACAACTCTTTACACATGGGTGTTTTTACCAGCGCTCCCCTGCGTTCCATTTTGTTCTGTTCAGCCGCAGGGGAGCACAGGAGTAGACGCATTTGATTGTTTTGAATGGGACTGTACTCACATAGATGCATGTAGGCGCCAAACGCAGTTGAGATGCAACATGCTGCATTTTATCTGCATTCGGAGCGTACACGTGTCTGTGTGAGTACTGTTCCATTTACAAGAATCAAGTGCGTCTACTCCTGCGCACCCCTGCGGCTGAACAGAACAAAATGGAACCCAGGGGAGTGCAGGTAAAAATGCCCATATGTAAGAGCCCTAAAACTGACTGCGGGTAAAAACGCTCATCAGTTCAAGCTCTTGCTCCATGGGTCATGAGACCTCTACACTGAGCAACTGTTACAACTGATCATGAAACAACTGCTGAACATAGAGTATGCAGGTTTCACCATTCTACAACCATCTACCACACTGTTAGTAATATCAGTTTGTTTCTTGTAAAAAGTTATCCAATAATCACACAGGCTCAAATAAGTAACTATTTATGAGCATATAATCAGGAGATGCCAGTGTTTAGCACCCAGCTGCACCCCTGGCAGTACTACCTGCAATCATAATGTATCAAAGGGTAAAGTTAGAGTCTGGCAGCTGGAATTTTCCCAGCCCTATATATATATATATATATAGAGAGAGAGAGAGAGAGAGAGAGAGAGAACTAACTCTAATTCAAATTATTATGAAAGTATTGCTGAATGGCTAAAACATGTGTGGGTCCTATTATCCAGAATGCTCGGGTCCTGGGGCTTTCCGGATTAAAGGGTCTTTCCGTAATTTGCAACTTCATACCTTAAGGGCAGAACTACATGGATGATTGCGGTCCATTTTCAACACATCCGACGCTGGGAGTTAAAACACGTGATTTGTCGCACACGACAAAATCAAGGCAACTAATAGAAAGTCGGATGGTGTTGCAGGGTTGATCCGACAAACACAACTGTAGAAAATTGAAAAAAGAAAATGCTGCAAACTGTGTCTTCATGTGACAGTAGTGTCGCATCGGATCAACCCTGCAATCATCATTGTAGTTCTGCCCTTAGTCTACTAGAAAACCATGTAAATATTAAATAAATCCCAATAGGCTGGTTTTGCTTCCAACAAGGATTAATTATATCTTAGTTGGGCTCAAGGACAAGCTACTGTTTTATTATTACAGAGAAAAAGGAAATCATTTTGCAACATTTGGATCATTTTATTATAATGGAGTCTACAGCGCTACAAAATAAGTTGGTGCTATAGAAATACATGTTAATAATAAAATATTGGAGACTACCATTCCATAATTTGGAACTTTCTGGATAACAGATCCCATACCTGTACTGCAATGTCTTTGTATATCTGTAACTTTATTATAAACTAAAGGGTGGGGGGGGGTGTAATGGAGTGCTGTCCAGTGCTAGTCTGTGTGACTGTGGGAAAACAATAAGACAGGGAGCCTGGCCTGCAGCATTCCAACTGTCTGTACACTGCAAGTGCCACACTATGTATTCTATACAGATATACACATGGACACACACACACACACACAGATACAAACTCCTAGATGTTTCCAGAGCTTTGGTTAAAAGAGACACACAGGCTGCAGAGCTGGTTGCAAGTACAGTGAAAGAGACAGCAGCAGAGTTTATGCCTATCATTTCTCTTGGAACAGTCCACACATGAAGATGTCAGGAGACCCAGAATAGGGTGAAAGAGGTGTTACCTGTTGAGCAACTGGAATCCGGAATCACCTCACGGTGTCAGGGAGCGCTCCATGTGACACAAGATGTCCCCAGTACTGTGAGGAGAGAGGGAGAAAGAGAGCAGTCACCGCCACGAGCAACACAATTCACCCAAGTTGCTGTCTCTCAGCTCAGAGTCCGTGTGTGGGAGGGGCCAGTCAGGTTTCTTGTCACAGCCCGAGCTGAATTGCAGGGGCAGCGGCTACCAATCCAGGTACGTGGAAGGATAGAGCTTGGAAGAGTTCCAGCTCTGCAACAGGTGCAGCCGGAATCCTCAGTTACTGTGTGCTTTCTGTTAGGAATTGAGAGAGGCAAGGAAGGATGTATGGAACACGAGAGAAGGAATTTGTTATGCTACAGACACATGCAAGGGCTTCCCTCCTTTAATGTTATCATTATACAGGGTATCAGTCCATAGGATCGGTGTCAGTTCATATAGGATGGGAGGCAGTCCATAGGATGGGAGTCAGATCTTATAGGATGGGAGTCAGTCCATAGCATGGGTGTCGGGTCATATAGGATGGGAGTCAGTCAATAGGATGGGAGTAGGGTAATATAGAATGGGAGTCAGTCCATAGGATGGGTGTCAGTGTCAGGTCATATAGGATGGGAGTCAGTCCATAGGATGGGTGTCAGGTCATATAGGAGGGGAGTCAGTCCATAGGATGGGTGTCAGGTCATATAGGTTTGGAGTCAGTCCATAGGATGGGTGTCAGGTCATATAGGATGGGAGTCAGTCCATAGGATGGGTGTCAGGTCATATAGGTTTGGAGTCAGTCCATAGGATGGGTGTCAGGTCATATAGGAGGGGAGTCAGTCCATAGGATGGGTGTCAGGTCATATAGAATTAGAGTCTGTCCATAGGATGGGAGTCAGGTCATATAGAATGGGAGTCAGTCCATAGGATGGGTGTCAGTGTCAGGTCATATAGGATGTGAATCAGTCCATAGGATGATGCCACCGTTTGCACAGCTTTCACCATGGGATTGAGTATATAGCATGAATATGGATATAACCGACCTGCTGCTTTTCCTTTGCTGTTGTTTGTTGTTTTTGTTTCAAGCCCTGCTGCATTTAACAAAAGACAAAGACTGAACACCTGCAGGCTTTGAAAATCTTTATATTTGTGGGATCATTATTAGAGAGTAATCTAAAAGAGAGGGTTAGAGCACCAGATATCTTAAATGAGAACTAATCAGGTCTGGTATGCGATTCAAAAGACGCATTTAAAGCACACAGAGGCCCAAACAGCCCCCCATCAGCCCACTAAATAGTTACTCTCTATGGCAACTTACAGCAGCCCCTCAGAATTCACATATTGCCAGTCCAGGCCTAAACTAAACCCTAAAAATTAATATGATTACAAATGGAGAGGTTAGAAATGACATGTTTTGTATATTGAACCAGTCTAACGATTCAACATCTCTATAATCCAGGACTTTCAAATTTGTCACAGGAGTTCTCCATCTTGGATTTTATCAATGAACAGGCCCGGACTGGCAATCTGTGGGTTCTGGCAAATGCCAGAGGGGCTGCTGTAAGATGCAGTGGCGCTCCACCAATAAGGCGTGTTGAGCCACTAGCCTCATGCGGCAGCGCCCACCTGGTTACCAGGCAGGCCAGGATTTGTGGAGAGGCCGCCTAGGGTGGCTGGATCTTAGGAGGTGGCGTGCTGCACGGCCACACCCACATTGGTTCAGAAACACTGGGGATACACTGGAAGATATGATCGTTTTTTTAATTTCCCTTGCGCCAATCCCCATTTCTGCGGTCCTGATGATGAAAATTTGCAAATAAAGGGCAGAGTATGGGGGCGACGAACGGCAGTGGGCCTAGGGGCGCCCGATATGTAAATCCGGCCCTGTTACCAGAAGCGGCAAAAATGCCACTCCTGGTAACTAAGAGCCGAATTTCAACCGAGAAAGCGAGATTGCGCGCTCTGCACTAAGGTCATGAACCGTCTCTGACCCCCTCCGGCGCTGAAAACGTAAGTGCCGTGGGAAGGGGTGGGGGCGGCAAAAAGAAGACCGCCTCAGGCGGCATATTGGCCCGGATTGCCCCTGGTAAGGTGGCATAGACAGCCACTATTTATTGGGCTGCTGGGGGGCTGTGTGGGCCTCTGTGTGTCTGAAATGCCAGGGCCTCTTTTAAATCCCAGTACGGATCTGTCAATGACACATGGTCAGTGTGCTTTCGGCAGCTGATTGTCACAAATAATCTAGCAGAAAATGAGGGTTGTCTGTCAAATTAACCAATGCTACAGGGCTAATTATTAAAGGCCTGGTAAGTAGTCTGTCTATGGCATCTTACAGCAGTCCCTCTAGTACTTGCCAGAATCCAGATTGTCATTCAGAACCTGCTTGGGCCTAGGACTGTCAGCTATGTTGCTTACTAGATGTTTAAAGCAACAGTTCAGTGTAAAAATAAAAACTGGCTAAATAGATAGGCTGTGCAAAATAAAAAAATGTTTGTTAGCCAAAAATGTAATGTATAAAGGCTGGAGTGACTGTATGTCTAACATAATAGCCAGAACACTACATCCTGCTTTTCATTTCTCTAACCTTGAGTTAGTCAGCGACTTGAAGGGGGAGCACATGGGACATAACTGTTCAGTGAGTTTGCAATTGATCCTTAGCATTCAGCTCAGATTCAAAGGCAACAGTTATGGCCCATGTGCCCCCCTTAAGTCCCCGATTGGTTACTTCCCTTATGCAGGTCACTTCTACAGTCTTCAGCTCTGAAATAATCTAGTTCAGAATTGCTCATCCACAATATCAGCAACTGAATGGCCAAGGCACCATTGTCCAATATTTATCTGAGGGTCCTCACATTAAGGAGCTGGAATATGTGCTTTATAAATGCATGCTTAAAGGGGTTGTTCACCTTTGAGTTGACTTTTAGTATGATGTAGAGAGTGGTATTCTGAGACAATTTGTAATTGGTTTTCATGTTTTATTATTTGTGGTTTTTGAGTTATTTAGCTTTTAATTCAGCAGCTTTCTAGTTTGCAGTGTCAGCAATCTGGTTCCTAGGGTCCAATTTACCCTAGCAACTATGCATTGATTTGAATGAGAATATGGAATATTAATAGGATAGGGTCGGGAAATAAAGATGAATAATAAAAAGTAGCAATAACAATAAATGTGCAGCTTTAGAGAGGATTTGTTTTTTGAGGGTGTCAGTGACCCCCTTTTGAAAGCTAGAAAGAGTCAGGAGAAGAAGACAAATAATTCATAAACTATAAAAAATAAATAATGAAGACCAATTGAAATGTTGCTTACAACTGGTCATTCTATAACATACTAAAAGTTAACCTGAAGGTGAACCACCCCTTTAATGTACCTAAAGTCCTGCATTGCCTATATACTAAGTATTTTTTGGTCCTGTCACTAGTCACAGTTAAGTCTATGGAAGGCAGCACAAGCAGTGAAAGGTATTTCTCTAACAGAAAATTCCTGGTGTCATGGACCTTAGTGTATGCAAAACTGAAAATTATTAAATTAAAAAAGTGTATCTATGATCAAAATTTTTTTTCCCCACTGGAGGTGGAAGAGATTATTATTAATAATAATTATAGTTTTTCTGTTAGAAAAGCCTGCTCTCAAGCACTCTGGTCCCCATGAGACACAGATTGGGCATTTACTTATTATGTGCACGAGTGTGCCCAAACATAGCTGTCCTCACCAGTATCTCCATCTCATTCTTATGTCTGCATCTCCGGTGGTGGAAACTATTTTTAGGTGATGGGTGTTTAATAAAAGACAAAGTTTTCACATATATTCAGTTTGTTTTATCCTAAGGCCCACAACACACCAAATGCTGAGTTTTATTGCATATAGCTGAGCAGTGACAGGAGTTTCTCCACCAGCATGTATAACAAAACTAAAAGTATATGACATTTTTGTCAGTGACATGCTTACCCCATAGCACACCCTAACTGATCTTCAAGCTAGAATAAACATGCCAGATGCTAGTTTGACACTTACTCTGTTGTAAAAAAAACATTCTACATACCTAAATCGACTATTTATCATCTTTACAAGTCTATGAAGACATTGAGTACAGGTATGAGAACTGTTATCCAGAAAGCTTGAGACCTGGTGTTTTCTGGATATGGGATCCTTTCATAATTTGGTCTGCTAAAAAACATTTAAACTTTAAGTAAACCCAATAGGATTCCTTTCCCACCAGTAAGGATTAATTATAACTTAGTTGGGATAAAGTACAAGGTACTTTTTTTATTACATAGAAAAAGGAAATACAGGTGTGGGATCTGTTATCCAGAATGCTCGGTACCTGGGTTTTTTTTAGATAATGGATCTTTCTGTAATTTGGAACTTCATATTTTAAGTCTATTAGAAAATCATGTAATCATTAAAAAAGCCCAATAGGCTGGTTTTGTTTCCAATAAGGATTAATTAAATATTAGTTTGGATCAAGTACAAGGAGCTGTTTTATTAATACAGAGAAAAGGTTTTTTTTTTTTAAATTTAGATTGTTTGGATAAAATGGACTCTATGGGAGATGGCCTTTCTGTGATTCTGAGCTTTCTGGATAACGGGATAACAGATCCCATACTTGTATGTTTTAAAACATACAATGTTTTGGACATTGCCTTCCTGTAATTTCTGGATAACAGGGTTCCTGGTAGCAGATCCCTTACCTGTATAATTATTTTAGTGAAACTTTGTTGAGAATTTCCAGTTTTAAAAATCTGGGAAATTGTGTGCACTTGCTTCCCATGAAGAACAACACTCCATTGCAGCTGAGATTTAAAGGGGAACAAAACCATCATGGGAATCACACAAATTTGCCTCCCAAACTTTGCAGAGCAGCTGGTGCCATTCTCTCCCAAGTGAACAGCTTCAACTGCACATGTTCAGAAAGATTCAGCAGCATCAGTGAGCTTCAACCCTGCTGCACTATCCTGGGAAGAGCATGTTTTTTCTTTAAAGGAGAAAGAAAGGCTAAATTGAAATAAGCTTTGTCAGAAAGGTGTATATAAATTCTACAGTAAACCCTCAAAGTAATGCTGCTCTGAGTCCTCCGTCAAAAGAAACAATGCATTTCTTTCCTTATATTGTGTAAACATGGGCTTCTGTATCAGACGTACTGTACTGTATTCAGCTTAAACCTCCAGGATTAGGGCTTGAGCATGCTCACTTTGCTCCTCTTTCCCCCTCCCTTTTCCCTCCTCCCTCCCTGCTGTAATCTGAGCCCAGAGCTATGAGTGAGCAGGAAGAGACTCCGGCAGGAAATGATGCCACACCAAGTTAATATGGCAGCTGCTATCCTAAACAAGCAGAGAGAGCTTCTACAACTGTTTACTCAGGTATGTTAAAGCATTCTGCAAAATAAATATATAGCATGCACTATTGTAGATAATCTGTTGGCAATAAACTGCTTTGGTAGCTTTCTTTCTGCTTTAAGAAGTCTATATGTGATAATTTAGCTGCTCAAATATCAAGGCAACTGCAACTTTTTGCAGTGATGGAAATCAGCCAGCTAGCTGTTTGTATCTGGGAAAGTGTCCAGCAGCCAGAATACCACCACTGCTGAAAGGTGCAAGAAGCTGTACAGCTGCAAATAAGGTTTTTATTAAGTTATTGGTGTCCATTTAAAATGTGCAGGTTAATTCACAACTTTCTGCGATGTTTTTTCTTCTAATATCTTTGTCTATAAAAGGAGAAGGAAAGTAAGGATCACTGAAGGGAACCCCCTCAGTGATTCCTGCTTCAATTGTTCTATAGATCTGCTATAGAACTATATGTTTCAAACTGAAATAAAACATTTAGCAGCCCATTTACTGAGCCTTGGTTTTTTTCTGGTTGAGGTTTTAGGGGAAAATTTTTCATGAAAAAAAAAACATTTTTTTAGAGATTAATCATACTCCAAAACTGCTAAAAATCTGAATCTGAAAGTATGCTACCTCAAACCTGTCGAGGTCATGTAGAAGTCAATGACAGATGTCTCTGAAGTTGTTTCTTTACATCATGATCTGCACTGCATAATCTGAAAAATCTGCGTTTTCCTTCAACAATCTGAAGAAGTGAAATTTTGGTAGCGAATATTCAATAAAATCAAGTTTTCTTACAATACGAATTGATTTTGATTATTTATAAATTCGTTCAATTAGTGGAAGGGAGTTAGGTCGACTTTATAAAAAATCAGATAAATTTGAGTTTTATTAAATCAGCCCCCATGTGTCAATATATCACTTTTCCTTTTATTCTTTCTTTAATTTACATTTTACCATTAACTTTGAAACCATATAGTTTTTGGAAAGGGAAGAGTGGGGGGGAGCCTACATTTAATTTATGGTAGGCAGCACATTCCACAATCCATTTTCTGCCATACATGCAGTTTTTCCCGGGCCTAGGTGGCCTCTCCACAAATCCGGGCCTGCCCCAAGGCTATTAGCTCATCAGCCCATCTGGCTTCTTCCTCAAGTTGCCTGTACCCAAAATCATTGCCTTGGCCTGGGCACACGGAGGATCTTGGCACAGAAAGGATAGTCTCCCACTTTGGCACAGAAATCTACCACATGTTCTTGAACCTGGCCATTGGCCAACACATTGGTTCCTGGGAAAGGCAAGGTAAGGGGCTAATTACTGCATAGAGGCAGATTCTCAGACTGCATTTTTTAGTAGGTCAAGTTTTACAGTGGAATCTTAGCGAGCTTAAGAAGTAAACTTTCATAACAGCTAGAGTTTTTTTTAAGGAAATGGACAATACAGTAAAATAAACAATAACTTTTATTTAACTTTAAGTAGTACAGAAAAAAAACCTTACTTCCCAAACCACATTAACTTTCAATTTATGGAATAAATATATGTTGAATTATATCATAAATTCATTGCAGCAAATAATCTTTATATAAAATTTACAATAACACACAACACATGTTTAAGACATTATGCGAAAAGGCTTAATTTAGCTACTTTTCAGCAATTTCTCATTGCAAATATTAACTTTGATGTTTCTTTGATCTGGAGAAGAAAAAATATTTCAGGGCATATGTGATTGAGTTCTCTATATGTGAAAAAGAAGCACTTTAACGTTTTGTAAAAATGGAGAAAACAATTTCACCACACTGATTCCCTCACAAGCTGTTGACACAAATAAGTAGGTAACAGTTGGTGGGTTTCCATCTTTTACATGTGGAGGGTCATTTATCAATACAGGGTAAATTTGCCTGTGGATATTAATCCATGTTAATTAATGAAATTGTTGCATTCAGTGTTCAATAACTAATAGGTTGCTGTGGGATACTGCCCATGGACAAACTGACTGCTTTCCTCAACACAACAGTGTTGGTTTAAAATACAAGGAAATTATAATTCACTATGGGGCATGAATATCTTGCCCCCCCCCAGTGAATTCAATTGCTAACTTTTTAGCAATATTAGCAGCCAATGTATCTACCAGAATGTTTTTGGGGTGTAGGTAAAAAATGCAGTACCAGTAACATAAGCACAGGGAGAATTTGCATAGCACGCTTGTGAGGATACAGTGTTTTGCAAAACAGGCTGTTTCTTTGGCCAGTAACAAATCAAAACAAACAATTATACAAAAATCCTCTTGCAAACAGCTATATTTGCAATACAGAGTAAGAAAGCATTCCAGTCTTTGATGAAATCTAAATTATTAGGCTATATTGAGTCAACGTCCACATGCTAAAAGTCTCGGAAAATCACACTCCTGCAAAACAGAAACCCAGAGTTAACGCTATGTAACATGAAATAATGTACAGACATAATACACGCACTGCACCCTCAAGTTCAATGGTAAATTGCATAGTTTGTGAAAGACTAACCTTAGCTAGGAAAATGATTGCATAATACTACATTTTTCTTGCAGTTTGTGGTGAAAGGCAGGGCAGTATGGTGCTTTACTATTTTGGCAAATACTGTTTTGTTGTTGTTAGGTTTAAACATTAATGATCAGGCTAGTAACCGTATAACAGCGTGGGACTACCCCTTTTAAAATGCATATAATAGAGGTGGGAATTCCCCTCTAAATGGAATTCCTGTGTCCATGGACCAAGCAAATGAGCTATTTGCCATCTAGGCAAATTTTTCCTCATGGCATTATCTTGCAGTTTACCACATCCATGTAATTCATATATTGTTTTGATCAAACATAAACACGTATTAGCAGCTGCAAAATTCGGTACACAAGTCCTGCTTGGCATATAATGTACAGCAATGAGCAATATGACAAGATTTACAATAATTAGTGAGCCATCAGCAACAAATCAGCAGTTGACAGACAGATTGCCCAAGCAACTTGTCTGGGTCTTGAGGACTATTCAATCTTACCGCTAGTCAAAGAAGCAAACCATCTAAATTTGGTCATAGACAAGCCCATCACACAGAACTAGATTGTTCAGTACACAACCCAAATGAGTGGCTTGCATTTGAATCCACTTGTGTGTAGCCAGCAACACAGGCTAGTTAGATGATAGTGAATGCCCAGTTCCTCCAATTTGTGATCAATCAAACATCATACAAGGTTAATATGGAAATCAAACTAAAGTAGTTCCTAAGGCTCCAATTGAAGTATTTTTAATAATCCCATATCTTTTCTACAGAACGATCTGTTACGCCCACCAAATTCTCTTGCCGATATAAGCTGCTGACAGATTATTGAGCAGTGTATGGGGCACTCAGATGGGCTTCCCCAATTGATATGTGGCTGAAAAGTCGGCCAGATGTCAATTGGGCAGTTTTAAAAATATGAGGAGTCGCCGAACAAGCGGATATGTATGGCTGCTTTATTCAAGAAAAACATTTTGAAATCGACTGTATATTTAGCACTTTAATGTCTCACTATTTATGAAGTAGATTTTATTGGCTCACCTGTCATGCCTTCTCACTGGAGACCTAGACGTACGCTCAGGTGATCGGAAGGTTCTTTCAGGGGACTTATATGTTCGTTCAGAGGGTCGAAATGTATGTTCTGGTGATAGCCTTGAAGGACTCATCGACTCCCTTAAAGTAGAAGTTGCCGGAAAACATGTTTGCCTTCGAAGCTCCTTTACAGCACGCTCTCTGTAAAAAAAGAAAATGAAGATTGTTGGCATATAGAAGTAGTTATTTTTACATCCATTGTTAACCTATTTTGAAAAATTTAAATTATAATATTTGGTCTGTTATTAACTACTTTATTGTACTGAATAAAGCATTGATATATCGTTTTTAAGACAGAATATATATCCTGATGTGAATACATTAAGAAACACTGATACAGCAATGTAAGAGCTACCTGGAACCTATAGTCTAAAGGAAGTTATGAAATGGATAAAAAAAGACAAGTGTAAAGTTTTAGGGTGTTCCAGCTTTACAAACTTATCATAGGTCAAACTGGGGCATCGCCAGTTCAATCAATTTTATTATTTGCCAACACTTCCCAAACTGCAGGTTGATGTTAATGTTATTGCTGCCACTGGCTGATATAGATCCTAGCAACAATGTTGTCTTAATTGTTTCATTTACATCAGTAGATGGTGTTTATTATCCCATCCCATTGTTTTGTCTGCGAACATAAAAATACATCACAAGGTGATATATCTAATAACCACAAGAACACATACACTTGCCTTTCAAATCGTTCAGTTGACAGTTGCCTCTTTGTCATTTCTAGTTCAGCCTCCTGCTGATTTAACTTGTTTCTCAGCTGTGCTGCTTCCCGACTCTGGGTTCCACTAGTATTAAACAAACAAATAAAATACTTTTAAAGAATATTAATTTAGATACAGCTGAAGAATGAAAGCTGCAACTAGATCAGGTTATCTGGGAAACAGAACTGCAGAATGAAGTGCAAATTCTAATTTTAATAATGTGCTGTGATATAGGAAAGATATTCAAACTAATCCATGCTTAAGGCAAGATCAATCAAACTAATCCATGCTTAAGGCAAGATCAACCCCTACTACCTTTTTCTTTAACCTCCACTTAATTTTACGTTATTTCCCTATGATATACAGCTGAATACATTTTAAAAGGCCTAGTAGTCTGACATATATAAAATTGCACTTAGTATTGTGTAGTCGAGTGCTGTGGGCTTGTTGGAGATTCTGCCATCTGCAAACCTCAAGTGCATCTTAAACAACAGCACCTGTTCCACCTAACTAAAGCAAATATATGTCGTAATATTACATTGTCATACAGTAAACACCTTATAATGCATACATTCCAAAAAAATACCGCAAATAATTCAGGTAACTGTTGTGTCTTGAAAAGCAAACACAATTATTGGAATAAGGAAGAAGAAACTACCTGAAATAGCAGGACATGAAGGTTATGAGTGTCTGAGGTTCAACTATCTGCCCACTAGACTTAAGTACAAGGTAAATATTCTATGTGTCCATACTCTATTCATAAACAAATATACCTTGCTTGCAAGTTATGTTTTATAAATATGTAATATTCTATAGAACAATGGTATATAACCCAGAAGGCAAGATTGTGGCAAATACTGTATAACTGGTTTTAAACACTGACTTACAGTTTGGTTTCTGCCAGGACCAGTTTGTCTCCAAGAAGCTGAAGGTCTGAGTCCAGATCTTGAGCACGTACTTGGGACTGGAATTCCTTCTCTTGGTTAGACACCAGCAATGTCTCCATATTCTTTACTGAAATTCTTTCACTGGCAAGTTGCTTCCTGAGAAGTTCAATCTCTGAGTTTGATGATTCTAACTCATCCTGAAACTACACGTCACATAGATTGACCAATGTTTAACATAAGGAACTACATCTCTTGTATTTAATACATGTGTAATATACTATAGATGGATACAACTATACATAGTTTTTTGCTACCGATTCAATTCTAAAAAAAGCTATTCAAGATTAAAGTTTAAAATGTTTGGCCCCATGGTATGCTATTTAGCAGTTTAATATTATATTTATGGTTATTTCTGTATTCCTTTAGCAAGACGTTAAACTGTGGAGTAGTGGAAAGGGTCCAAGCGTGAAGGTTCAGCTGATTGAAATCTATGGCTGAATGCATATTTACTGTCTTAGAAATTAGACTATTAAAGCAATGTAATTATTACCTCAGAAGCCAGTTAACACAAAGCATATAAAGAAACAAAAGTATATTTTTCACATGTGCATATATTTTTTACAGTGCTGCGTACATGAGTAGTGTTATATAAATAAAAATATATATCTATTTCCCCTTCCTACAGAAAAGAGACAGATACACACACACATACATACATACCCTTGCAATGTCTTGGTTTTTAGTGCAAAGATGGCGGTTAATAACTTCTTTGCTGGTATCCAGCTTAACACAAAGCTCCCTTGTAGATGCCAAGTCTTCAAGAATTGTTGCTTTCTCAGCTTTTGCCTTGCGAAGCTCTTCTTCTGCCCGTGTTATAGATTTGGTCAAGTTAGACACCTGAGACTTATAGGACTGTTCCGATGTAATATACTACAAACAATACAACACAATACTTTTGCTCAGAATAATGCAAGAGACCCAAGTAAAGTCAGCAACTGAGAAACAATTCCAGTTTCATTCTGCAACACTGCATATGAATATTCCCCTTATCCTGAAACCCATCATGCAAAAAACGTGAAGGCAATCTCCCACAGAACCCATTTTAAGAAAATATTTCTAATGATCTCCTTTTTTCTGTAACTAGGCTGCATGAATGCATATTGATATTAAAATAATTATATTGGGTCTATTTAGGGTTAATTTTGAGAAGACTTAAGGTATGGAGATCCATATTATGAAAGATCCCTTATCCAGAAAGCCTGAGGCCCCAAGAATTCTGAATAGTAGTTTGAAGTTTTTATTAGTGATATTATAAGTTGAAAGTTTTTGTCCTAAGAAAGTGTATGGAGAGTTCTATGGTACACAAGAGTTATGGAAAATCTTTTTTTTACCTTGGCAACTATACATTTTGAAATATAAAATAATATTTCTAAATATGTAATGTGGATTAAAGATATTTGTATATGTAACTGAAAGCAGTGTTTGACACTTTTAGACAGCTTATCTGTATAACTTATTCACACTAAGAAATGTAGAGTTTGCTTACTTGCTCAATCTCTTTTTCAAGCGAGTCTACTCTTTCTTTCAATAACCGGCGTTCAGATTCTTTACCCATGAGATCCAGTTTAGCAGAGCTACACTCACGTTCGATTTGGCGGAACTTGTTCTCCCAGTTTTCTGCCTGGGAAGATGTTCTGCGATAGTTTTCCAAAAGATCTTGATACTCCTTTTCCTAAACAACATAGGGTAGAAATGTATCATTTAGGGGTTTATTTATCAAAGGCTGAATTTTACAGTTTTTTTAGACTTCAAATGAACTCACAACTCGAATGGATTCTAATTTAAGAAAAAACTCAAATGGAAACAACTCTAAACAGCAAGTCCGAGTTAAAAGCAGTTGGCTCTAAAAGTTTGTGGGGCAGATTCACTAAAGCGCGAAGCGTCTAATGCTAGCGCTAATTCGCCAGTGTGACGTCAAATCGGAACTTCGCAAATTCACTAACACCGGCTCTGGCGAATTTTCGCTAGCAAGTAGATAGACTTGCGCAACTTCGCACCCTTACGCCAGGAGAAGTTGCGCACTGACGAAGGATCGTAACTTCGCAAATTCACTAAGATCAACATTTTCCTCATCGTTTGCACTTACGCTAGACGTTACTTCGCCTGGTCAGACCAGAAGTTCAATACAATAGATAGGAGGTTGAAAAAAAATGTCAATTTTTTTTCTAAGTCCCAAAAAAACGCCGGCGTATTTTAGCATAGGAGGGTGATAGTCTGAAAAAGATCGATAATTTTTTTGGGGGGTTACCCTCCTTCCCCCCTACATTTCCTAACATATGGCAACACAACTATACAGGGGGCACATGTAGGGCAATAGGACAACTTTATATAATTTATTAAAGGTTTCCTGGGCTTGTGTAGTGGAATGTAGTGGCTGTAACATATACTTCTATTATAAGTTAAAGTTCCCTCCGTATGCAAATTAGTCTTCGCTACCGTAACAGCGCTCTGCCTAGCGAATTAACACTAGCGCAACTACGCTACCGTTCGCCGACCTGAGCGTAAATTCGCACTTTAGTGGATTTGCGTAGCGCTGGCGAAAATTCACCTGGCGAAGTGCAGCGAACGCTAGCGAAGCCTACGCTGGCAAATTTTCGGATCTTAGTGAATCTGCCCCTGTGAGATGCTAAAAAACAGATTCTGTAAATTAGGTAAATACATCAGACCATGAGAGCAATAATAAAGGGGTTTTACTGTTAGTAAGACACCATCATAATCTAGTGAAAACTATTTATATTTTCAAAATCCATTCCAAATCCAGTGCAGTTGCAATTACTGACACAGGGGAATCCTGGAGCTACCATCACCTAGAGACCAGGAAGTAGCTCCAGGGTTCTAACACATCTGAAGAACTGGGCACACACTCATTTTCGTATCAAACACCAAAAAAGATGCCCTCCACACATGAAAAAGTTTCAGCAAGCGGAATTCCGTTGCTTTTGATGCATTGGCTGCAATTCCTGTGGTTATTCTGGTGAAAAACACTGGATTAGGGGAGAAAAACATGACAATGTCACTTGAAATTTGCTCACTGATGTAAGTGACCCCTAAATGGGCAACAAAACCTGGGCTTTTACTAGCCATTAAGTATCCCTATATTGTTTGTTAGCTCTTGGTAAGGGCAATGTTTGATGGGTCATTTGTTGCCCACAGGAAACTGTGCTTCTCACAGACAACAAAATGTTTGAAATATATTGGAATTAAAAAGCCAAACAATATTGTGTTCCAAATGAACAGAATCACACAATCCTGCTAAATTGCAGTATGAAGCAATTTTACTTGATTGTGTGATTCAGCTAAATTAGAACATGCAGCTACTAGGCTTTTCAATAAATAGACATATTTTTGCATTTTGTAGACAATGGGAAGCAGGTTTTGTCCCCGGTAGGTGACAAGTAACAATTTGAGAAGTAACTATGTCTCATCCAAATTCTTCCTTTAAAAATGAATCCTATTTTTTGCAGCTTAATGTTGTTAATCCCTCTTGCGTGACATAAACCTTAATTATAATGATATGTAGCCTTATAAAACCAAATGTGTTATGAGATATGCATATATTTCATATTTAATTCTACAAAGTAATCTCTGTCTTTACTTACTTTGGAATTATTTAAACTGTCGAGTCTAACAACTTCATCTTTAACACTCTGATGTTTTAGCTTGGTATCTTCAAGCTCATTTTGAGAGTCCTTTAGTTTGTTATTTAGTGTCTGATGGGAATAAAAACATCAACAAAACTGAGAAACCTAATATTAAATAACCAAGATGTATGCCACAATGTGAAAGAATACTCCACTGTTATTTGCAATACAATACAATATTATACCATGTATTCTGACTGGGCTCACAAAGATTTTAAAAATATCATAATATAGTAATAATAATATATCATTACTGTTCTAAGTTGTTGGTTATCCTTCAAAGGAACTGCAATATTAAGCACACTAATAGAGAAATGTAAAATGTTCAGATTTAAAAATAAAGACTGCAGAACAAAATCTAAATGCATACATAAACGTTATTACAATCACCCTACAACAGTTTGGGTTCCTCTGAGGATTGCAGTTCTGTAATTGTACCTGTACTTTGTTCATTTAACCAGGATATGGCTAACTCCAGATAAGGTAAGCTTATTTCTTGAAGGGGGTCAAGAACAAAATCGAAACTGACTAGGTAGCCTGTTATATCTCAAATGTAAGCCACAAAGCTAGTATCAGAACTGTTCTGTAATTCCAGACATCTGGAGCTAGATAGAAATTTGACACAGAACATCATAAAATACAGTAGGTCTTTAAGAAGCTAAGTTAGAAATGGAATAGGTGGTATCAGGAGTGACATTCCTTTAATAACCTAAATCATTTGCGTCCTTATGTTGGGAGGCACTTTATCCAGGGCGATAATAGGATACATACAATTTTCAAAAGAGCTGCAGAGTGGAAGGTGTTTCTTTACTCTTAATTCTTTAAATTTTCCCCCACTCTATGCTTAAGGTTTTCACTGGGATCATCTTCCTGCTGTCTGACATATTCTTTTACACTTAACCAATCACATTACAGCAGACATATATTTCTATCTTTAAATATATGTAAATAAAGCAGCATTCTGGTAGCAAAATGCATTTATTTCCAGTGTCAGAAAACTTCTTTTTTTTAATGTACAGATGTTTGGCCATTAAAATCTCTATCACTTCACTTTGGGGAGACCCAGAAATATGTGGCAGATAAGTGGCAAAGCAGGTTTTTGAAATCAACTAGCTCCTGGTGTTACAAGTAACTAGATTGATTGGCCATAACTTCTTGACATGAGTTTATACAAACTTTTATACAAATTATTATCATAAGTATTGTACACAAAGACTTTTATAGAGCCCAGTTGTAAATCCTCACACAATATCAAATGACTGAAAGCCTACCCAGAAAAGTAATCCCTCTACTATGCCCTTTCTTAAAGGGGATGTAAAGGCAAAGGCCATTTTTACTTTCTTTAATGAAAAAGAAATCTATCTTCAATATACTTTGATCAAAGAATGTCAACTGTTATTAATAAGAAATCGACTATATGCAGTTAAATTTTCCCTTCATTGACATATTCTGACAGCTGAGGATAGGAAACTTCAGACGCTTCCTAACTGCTCTGCAGGGAAATTATCATACCTTCAAATGGCAGGGGGGATAACCCCCACCTTACTTTCTAGAACTCGAGCAGCTCTGTATTTCCCTGTAGAGCAGCCGGTGACCGTGTAGAGAGTCCTATCCGCAGATAGAGTGCAGTCTGCATATTCTGATTATTAATCAGTCTTGCTGTATCGTTGTCTATAGCAGATATTATCTGACTTGTGCTGTTCTGATAATTTATGACGATCCCTAAGCTTAACCTTGCAACAGAACCTCAGACCACACTGAGCATATGCACGGTCTTGGACTTGCAAAGATGACTAACATAGTTACAAGATGACAGCCCCCTGTGGGCAATTCTGAAAGCATAAATCTTTTGTTGAATGAGGCTTCTGGTGCAGTATTTATGTATATTTAGTATACAAAATACAGCATTTCTAGCATTATTCTATTGTAGACTTTAGTTCCCCTTTAAACACCTTCATTAAAAATAACGCTCTCAAAGTTTATTACCTAAAATCTGCCTAAATTGATTTTATTGTACAACAAATTCAAACTAGAACAATAAACTTTTATTGAGGTTATAATATTCCTGTGTTCTTTTCTGTCACATAAAACGTTTGGATGTCAGTGCTGACAATAAAGATCCAATTTTGTTTCTTGTTTAACTTCCAGGTATACTTTATCTGATCTGCCTTTCTTGTCCCCACTACCCACTGAACTGACTTTGGATGCAGACACGTCCTGTTCTGACAGTCCATCATATCTGAGCAGAAAGTGATTAAGAGGGAAGAGTGAATGAATAGCTACAAATTGGTATGCCAGTGCTGTGTCTTAATACTGTTAGTATGAGCCATTACTGTTCTAGGATTTTGGCTATCCTTCAAAGGCACTGCAATGTTAGAGTAGGCTAGAGTACGAAGTGAGGAAGTGTATGCAGAATAGGGACATATGTTTTTGTCAAAATTGGTGCTTATCTTATTTTCACATTTTGATTATTTTTCCTCCCTTTTCTTCACCTGTATATGCAACTTGTTTTTGGAAAGCTTGTCATGCAGAGAAGAGTTCTCCTTCACAGCCGATTCTCTGTCCCTTCCAGTCTTTGTGAGTTCATCACTCATGTCATCCAGCTGTTGACGCAACCTGCTAATCTCTTGCTCATGGCTCTTTGTGGTTTTTGCAGATTGCCTTCCACATAAAATGACATACATATGATAAATAATAATAACAAAAATAAAAGGATAGTTTACTGTGAAAAAGCTATTGAAACATGACAACAGACTGGGCTTTATTTTAAAAAAATAAGTTCATCTTTAAAAAGTAGATTTAGGGAAAGCATCATGTAAAATAAAAGTATAGGTAAGGATGTCAAGAGGATACCTCAGATTAAAATAATCTTTAAAGGAGTTCAGTGTAAAAATAAAAACTGGGTAGGCTGTGCAAAAAAATGTTTCTAATATAGTTAGATAGGCAAAAATGTAATCTATAAGCTGGAGTAAGCAGATGTCTAACAGAACAGAACTTCCTGTTTTTCAGCTCAGTTAGTCAACGACTTTACGGGTGTCAATAAAGGACATAATTGTTCAGTGAGCTTGCAATTAATCCTCAGCATGCAGATCAGATTCAATAGCAAACAGTTATGACCAATTCCCCCCCCCACCACAAGTCTCTGATTGGTCACTGCCTGGTAACCAATCAGTGGAAACCAAGAGAGCTGCAAAGCAGGAAGTAGTGTTCTGGCTATTAGACATCCAGTAACTATATTGGAAACATTTCTTATTTTGCACAGCCTATCAATTTACCCAGTTTTTATTTTTATACTGATCAATTCCTTTAAGCCATCTGGGCCATCAGGCACCATGTCAGTTAGTCTGACTAATGATTGTAGAAAGGCATGCAATCAGATGTAATTCCATTACCATGCAACCAGATGTATTTGATGTAATATAAAAAATAAAATATAGCCAAGTTACATTTTAATTGAATGAATCATATGCAAATGGAGCAATGTTTGGTCTGTGAACTTGACATGCAACTAGAAGATTTATTGTTTAATTGTGCAATAAATAAGATTTGCAGTTGCAAGGAAATTAGTTATTAATTATAGATCACTGAAAGCTGTACAACAGAGATCTATAAACATCGGAGTTGCACAGTCTACTGAATTTGTGAGCGAGTATCTTGGTTACTAGAACATCATTTTGAATATTTTTTAATTTCACAACTGCTGTTTGTTTACTTGGGAGTAACAAAACAGCACAATTTATTTAATGTGGGGAACCAATTAGAGCTAAGGATAATTTATGAGCCATGTCAACATTGATTAAATCAATCAATATATAAAGTATAGGCTTTTCTAGCAGGAAACATGAACATAAAAATTATTAAATATGATTATATGTAAAAGTATAACTTGCCAAATCAAAATTCTGCCAAATAGTCTGGACACACAATTAAATCACTGCCAACAGAAGGCGGAATTATGGCATGCAAAGTAACAAAAATTCTGTTGAGAAATAGTTCCAGAGAACAACCTGCGTTCATGAAATCGGAGTCCCTTCAGAGAGAAAAAGAGGGTGGAAAAATGCATATACAGAAAGAGGAAAGTAAATGTTGTACAAGCTGTGTGACCAGGAAACCTACCGGGCACTGTCTTCCATTTCACTAAGTGCATCTCTCAAATTTTTGATGGTAGCATCCTGTATATTGGTAAAATTAACACAAGTGAACATGGGTAATTTATAGATGCGGTGCAAAAATCTGACAGAATTATATATATATATATATATATATATAAATACAGAGGCAGGACTTGATTTTTAGAAACATACTTGCTGCAATCACAAATACACAGAAAGAGGATTCCTATGATATTGTGATTTGATAAAACTTTGATATGACAAAGTTTTGTAAAAACTAGGATTATGCTAGATTGTTCACGTTTTAGTAAACTACATGGTTGATATTTCAGATGTCCTACTGTACCATTAAGTAATATCATTGTATAACTTTTATTACATAAATTTTAAAATGTAGCATTGTAGTACTTGGCTTTTGGATGTATAGGGATGCTAACAATATCTTTACATTTTATGATTTAACATTAACAGGAAATACAAAATGATATGTAACTGACACTTCTGATTAAAAAGTTGCATTTAGATTTCTTGTGAGTGAAATGGTTAACTTAGGCAGTTGCTGTCTACAAACACAGCTCCAACATATAGCAGTTTGGCTAGATAGGAGTTATTAGAATGCTACTAGATCTCTTGTTATCTGGAGCCATTGTTGTAAGTCAAGTTTCTTTTATTGTACAGATTGTGCCACCTAGTGACAAAATACAGAATCTATATCTATTACAGTAGAACCCCCATTTTACCTTTTTCATGGGACCAGTAAAAAATTATGTAAAATCCATGAAAATGTAAAATCAGGCAAATGAGTTAAAGGAGAAGGAAAGTCTGTTTGCACTTTGGGTGCCAAATGTTAGGCACCCCCAAGTGATTGCACTGACTTACCTGAAACCTCCGGTGCTCCTATCTGCACCGTCCCAGTTTTTTTCTAGCGAGCACCCCGAAGAGATCTTCTTCCAGCTTCTTCTTTCTTCAAATATTACCGGGCAAACGCACAGTACAATGTAAATGGCCGACTTTTTAGTCAAAGTTCGGCTTTTGGTTCTACCACGTATGCGCAACCGCGCGAAGAAGAAAGAAGATCTCTCTGTGGTGCTCACTGGTATAGCCCCGGGCCAGTGCAGTTTTCTGCTGATAGAAGCACTGGCCCAGGGTTTCAGGTAAGTCATTACAATCATTCGGGTGCCGAACATTTTGCATCCCCAAGTAAAAACAGACTTTCCGTCTCCTTTAAAGTAACTTTTCCTTCAAGTGCTGAAAAGATATAAGCAATGGAGTCTGTTCTATTTTGAGATACAATATTTACTGTGTTAATAACAAGGGTTAAACATTGCAGCAATAATGTTACAGTAGTGAGGGCATGTGCAAGGCCTCTCTGTCAGTCACATTTACTTAAAATCAAGGTTTCACTATAATACCTATTTATATGCTTTCATTTGGATTACAAAATACAAATTAACAAAAGTAACGTTCAGTAGTATAAAGGAAAAGTATCAGTAAAAAAAAATTGAAATGGTAAATAGTGTTTGGGAACCTAGCACCAGTTTACTTTAATTGAAATGCTGTTCTCCAGTGTAGAAATGTTTTCAGTCTTCTTGTCCACACTAAAGATTAGAGAATCTTTTTCCTTGTCCAGTTCTGTTATTGTGCCCTTAAGAATAGAAATTTCTTCACGGAGGTTGAGGCTGTGGCTTGACTGTTCAGCTGAAACACAAAAGTTAGAATACCGAGACTTTTATTGTCCATACAGAGAAGAAAATACATTTAAAAGAAATATTGCATTGTATTTGGGATCACTGTCTTGTCTTACTGACAAAACTTCAGATTATTCAAAGATGTAAAGGTCCTCTTGTAGTATTTATCTGAATTTTGTACCATCCATTCTTTCTTCTATTTAACAAGATGGCTCATTGTCCATTACAGGCCTTTGGAGTGCAGAACTTTTGACAGGGTAGACTTGCAAACTTTTACTTCAATAGTATCTACATGGCTTAATGCTTATTTACTGTACTAATGCTGGGCAAAATTGTGTAAGCGCAGTAAATAACTGCTTTAACATACCAAGTTTTTCTTCAAGTCTGATAAGTTTCTCTTGTGCAATTTGAAGGTCACCAATTTTGGCTGAGAGGCGTCTTTGAGTCTCTTCCAACGAATGCTCAGTCTCCCCATTCAGCAGCCTGTAAAATTAATACCACTATCAGTCATGTAACAGATTGTAAGCTTCACATCCTCTTCATGATAGAAAACATATTGGGAGTCATTTATAGCACAGAAGGCAGAGTCCAAAGTGCCAAAAATTTCCACAATTGCAAAATTTTTTGCACTTTGCCCACTACTTTATATAAATAACCGCAAGCGGACCTACCACTTGCCCCAGAATACAGTATTGACTACATTAGTTAGTGCTGCATTAGTGAGGGGCAGGTGTGGGGAGACACATATAGGTAATTCAGCAGGTTAAGGTTTCACTACTTGGACCACTGTTGTTCTCCCTGTACACTCTGGGGAATATTTATTAACATTGGAGGCAAACATCACCTGCTATCTTGCCCATAGTAACCAATCAGATCTTTGCTTTTGTTTTCTAACTTGTAGGCGGCTGTTCAAATTTAATTGCTTCCCAAATCTGTAGACGACATATCCATTCCTCTCCGAGCCACTGTTTGGTCACGCCAACAACTACCACTGCAGAATGCTATCTAAAATCATTCTCTGTCTTGCTGCTCTCTACCTATTGAATTATATCCCTCAGTTTATCAATAGAGAATAAAACTCTTAGAATATATCTTGGAGCACCAGCATACAAATTGATTCAGTCTTCGCCACTGTACTTCCTATACGTGCTGAGTTACCCACTTAGATTGTAAATTGTTTGGGGCAGACCTCATAATCTAAGAGCTTTTGTGTCCTCATGCTTTTCATTGAATGTAATTGTATAGATTGTTTATATTTGTAGTATATATAATTCATTATTGCATTGTTCCTCATCTGTTCTCTTCTTGTATTGTTTTTATATACCGTGCTGCATATAAATGTAACACTAGTTGAATAAAAATATAAATACATATGTAGCTTAATCAGACACTACATAAACAACAGACTAAAGAAATCTACTTCTAGTGGCCAAATATTCATATGACAATAAAAAATATAGAAAACAAAAGTGTAGTACAGGTAGTTTAAATATAGTAGTAGATACAGTGTGCATGGTAAATGTTTAAAAAAAAAAAAAAACAAGAAAGAAATGCTTTATGTATGGAGACACAGAGATCCAGTTGTGATGCCAAGGGGGAAATTCACTAAAGCGCGAAGCTAGCGCTAATTCGCCAGCATGACGTCAATTCATAACTTCGCAAATTTACTAACACCGATTCTGGCGAATTTTCACTAGCAAAGTAGATAGACTAGCGCAACTTCGCACCCTTACGCCAGGCGAAGTTACTGACGAAGGATCGTAATTACGCAAATTCACTAAGATGACCATTTTACTGAACATGACCACTTACGCTAGACATTACTTCGCCAGGTCAGACCTGAGTCTGAAAAAGAGCAAATTTTTTTTTGGGGTGTTACCCTCCTTCCCCCCATATTTCCTAACATATGGCAACACAACTATATAGGGGGCCCATGTAGGGCAATAGGACAACTTAATTTTTTTTATTAAAAGTTTCCTGGGCTAGTGTAGTGCAATGTAGTGGCTGTAACATATACTTCTATTATACTTTGAAATTCGTGCCGTATGCAAATTAGGCATCGCTAGCGTAAATGCACTTTGCCTGGCTAAGTAACACTAGCGCAACTACGCTACCGTTCGCCGACCTTAGCGTAACTTCGCACTTTCGTGAATTTGCCTAGCTTTGGTGAAAATTCGCCTGGTAAAGTGCGGCGAACGTTAGCGTAGCCAACGCTAGCGAATTTTTGCCGCTTAGTGAATTTCCCCCCAAGTCTATTACTGCTTAGTCAGTGCTAGCTAATCAAACTGTCATTCAGGGTGCTTTCTTGGTAAGTGAAACAGGCTGTAGTTAAATAGTATAGTCTGGTCCTTACCGTAGATTATCATTACCTGAGTGACTCACATTCTGCCTTCTGCTGGCTTAATTCACCTTCTGTATCTATTGCTCTGCTTGTCAGGAATTTCAGTTCATTCTCCACAGATGCCATGGTTTCCTTCATTAGAGACAGCTTAGATTTCTGTTCCACGTGTTCATTCTCCATCTGTATCAAATATACAATGCAGAAAAAATCCTGGTAATACCAGAAGATGACAGCTATTGTGTATGTAAAGAAATACTATTATCAGTATTCCTTTTAATTTATTGTAGGCTTTGTGGGTAAAAAAAATGCTTAAATGTATTAAAGACATGAAAGTTGTGCACACACAGGTTAGTAGACGCCTTTTTTCTTAAAGAAACACTTACTATTCGGATGGTTGATTGGTACTCTTCTATTCTTTGTTCCATGTGAGCCCTGTCACTGATGGCAGTCTCTTGTGATATCTGGAGACCAAACATTTAGTTATACTAATTTAAACTCTCTACAAAATTCAAAAATGACTAATCATATAACACAAAAATGTGCCATATGTTTAGACACCAGTAGCATGAAATCACAGATTGCAGGGTAAACCTTGAAGTTTTGACATGTAGGGTAGCCTTTGGGTCAGTGATCCCCAACCAGTAGCTCGTGAGCAACATGTTGCTCTCCAACCCCTTGGATGTTGCTTCCAGTGGCCTCAAAGCAGGAGCTTATTTTTAAATTCCAGGCTTGGAGGAAGGTTTTGGTTGTATAAGGATCAGGTGCACTGCTAAACAGAGCATCAATACAGGTTGCCAATCCACACAGGGGCTACCAAATGGCCAATCACAGCACTTATTTGGCAACCCAAGAACATTTTTCATGCTAGTGTTGCTCCCCAGTTACCCTTTCTTCTAAATGTTGCTCACGGCCTCAAAAGGTTGGGGATCCCTGCTTTGGGTTATTGGCATATAGTATGACAATTTTGGATCACAAAACAGCCTCCTGTTTCTGTTGTGTGATCTTATTACCTTTCTAAAGTAGTGTTTAATGTAGACAGACTATGGCAGATGCCAGGTTGCTTCAAACCATAATTTGGAGTTGAGTGGTACAGTGCTTTCTAATGGGAAGAATAATGTGGCTATTCCATGGTTTGCAGATGTGAGCAAAAAACTGCTGTGTGCTGTAGCTTTGGCAAATTTCAAAACTGCATTGTTTACTCATGGATCTAAAGGACAGCATGCTGGTGATAAACAAACATACAGTTTCATTTGTGTTGGATCACCAAACATATATGTTCAGAGGAAGGATTCACTACCTAAATGTTGTCATGCTCAGCACTGTCCAATACTACTTTCCCATGGTCACTATGTCAGCCTTTACACTAAGTGGAAAATTTACAAAATTCACGTGAAATGATCAAAGTTCAATCGAAATCGATCAAATTCCAATCGTATGTTTTTTTCGGAGGATCAAATATGCAAATTTGTCCACTTTGATCATCGAATACCGAAAATTCGAATGATCGAAAAGATCTGATGATCGAAAATCTGATCATTCGATCTTTTCCATCATTCGAATTTTCGGTATTCGATGATCAAAGTGGACAAATTTGCATATTTGATCCTCCGAAAAAAACGTACGATTGGAATTTGATCGAATTCGATTGAACTTTGATCACTTCACGTGAATTTTGTATGATGATCGAAGGACTTTAACTTAATTTATTCGACTGACTACATCGCCAGATTGAACCTACCGAATAGCAATAGAAGCCTGTGGGAATCCCCCCATAGACTTCTTTTACAAACACCTGCTCGAATACCATTCGTACGATCGAACGCCTTGATCGTTCGAATCGTAAAAATTTTTCGAGCGCTCTAAGGAAAAAGTACGATTTTTTTGTGAAATCGAACGATCGGTATTCAATCGTACAATTTCATCGAGAAATTGAATATCGAGGAAAAAATAGCCTAAAACTATTTGATAAGCTTTTCAAATAGATTCGAGGGATTTTTGGATTAATTATAGTAAATTTGCCCCTAAGTGTGTTCCCCGCTCCTCAAACAGACAGGACAGGTTAAATACTAAAAACTCCCTCCCAATCCAACAACTTAATTATCTATAAATACCTCCCCTCCCCCAGACAGGACAGGTTAAATACTAAAAACTCCCTCCCAATCCAACCACTTAATTACCTATAAATACCTCCCCTCCCCGTATCTGCCCTTTCTCTTTTTTCCTGTCTTCGCTGCTGAAAGGTATATGGTTTTGAGGGTTTTTTTAAGCCACCAGGACCCAATATGGAATCCATTGACCTGGGGAGTTAGCATCTCTCCCTGGAAGTTCTGTTTGAAGTGCTGCCTCTCAGAGGAGCCAGCTAGCCGTAATCCCGTTGTTTTGCAGCCCAGGATCACTGGAGCGCTCCTCCAGTATTGACAGATCCAATCTGTGCAGCGGAGGTGTATGCATATTGTACCTGTGTGATACACCAGGTCAGGGCTGCACCAGGGAACTTTTGTTATTGTGTGTCGCGTAGGTAGGAAGTAGAAGCACCGCTCTGTGGGCTCGTATGCAGGAGACGTTACGGTCATCAGGGCGCACAAGATTTAGGTCACGCAGGACACGGAGTGTGTCCCGGAAGCACAAATACCATACTGTTTAGGTGGTGAGCGGTGTCTATCTTTCAGCAACAGGTAGGCAAGGTACAGGCTTTGGGTTTTTAAAGGCACTCATGTTTGTTTGTTTCGCGCAGTAGGAAGCTCAAGATGGAGCTACATGTGCCTAGCAGCCCAGAAATTGCTGCCCACAATGTTAGGAGGTGAGTCATGGTTTTGTGGTGTGGGAAAAAAAAAGAGTGCATTTTAATGGTGGTATTTTTTCTTGGCAGTGTGTCTTCGCCTAGCAAAAGAACCAGCGAAGAGAAAAATAGAGTGTGTGTTGCTTGCCAGAGTCAAGTACAAAAACATAAAAAATTTTGTGAGAGGTGTGCAAGGAGATTAGCTGAAGACACTGCGGCAGATATAGCGGATATTATTAAATGGATCAGGGAGGCAGTAGCAGGAGTGAAAACAGCTACAAAAAGAACAAGGAGTGATTTTGAGTAGGAACCAGCTATGTCTCAACATAAAGATGTTCAACAAGATCCAGGTTTTGCTTGGTCAGACAATTTGGACAAAGAAGATTTGACAGAAGAAGAATCTAAATCATACTTTGATCTGTCCCTTGTGGAACCATTAACAAAGGCTGTCAGGTTACAGTTAGAAATGCAACCATCTTCGTTTAATCCATTTTAATCTTTGAAGCGAGACAGACCGACTTTTCCAATTCAAGTCATAAAGGATATTGTAGCAAAGAGTGGGAAAAAAACTGAAGGGAAATATTCTATTCCAGCTAAGGTTTTTAGAAAGTATCATTTACTGCTACAAGAAGAACAGGCGTTAGATAAGCCTCCAAAAGTAGACGCAATGGTGGCTCGTTTATCCAGAAGAACAGCTTTACCAGTGGAAGATGTCGTAGCTTTCTATAATCCAATGGATAAAAAGATCATCATTAAGAAAATCATATGTGGCTTTGGGAGCTACTACCAAGCCAGCCCTGGTGTCAAAAGCATTGCGGTGCTGGTTACAAAATTTGGAGACTGCTCTAAAAGAAGGAGTAAATAGAGCAAGTATTGTAGATGAGTTAATTTAAAAAGTCACAGAAGGGAAAAGTGTTTCTGCCACAAGATCGAGTTCCTGTGAGAAGAGGAGAAAACAGCCAAATCAAACAATATTTTCAAGACAGATGATTTAATAAAGAGCAAAAATTTTACAGAACAGAGACCATGTTTCACAAATACCCAGTGGAAAGGAGGACAGAACTCTCTTTTTAGACAACAGAGAAGAAGAGGAACAAGAATTGGAGGACAAAACAAGAAGTTCTGACAACTAGTCCTACAGAATACCCACTAGACTAGAAAATTTTTGGCCCAGGAGAGTCTGGTACCCATTGTTGAGATCTATGATGAAAGACAGATCAGAGGATCAGGAAAATATTTCTGTCCTGGTTATATAAGAGAGAAGTCAATCTGGAACAAGTTGCAGTTTCACGTGTGTGTGTGATTTTTTTTTACAAGCCGGATTCAACAAAAATCTAAGCATGAGAACATTGAAGCTGCAAATCTCTGATATTTCAGTATTAACAGAGAAACAATTGGCAAAAGAGTAAAAAGTGATAAAATTTATAGCAGGGGTGCTTCATTTAAGACCTCCAATTAGTACATTATCGGCGATTGGAGACCGTCTTTGACCTCAGGAGGAGCCCTCAGCTTACTCAGATGCCACCTGGACTTTTTGAGAGGTGCAAAGCTATGAGTTCTTGCTAGCACAGGGGCACGATCATCTCACCAAGGATACTGGATTGAAGAATACCACCAAAGAGGAACAGGTGGCCGGACCAGCACAAGCGGAGTAGACTCGTCAGACAGGCCAGGATCAGGATTGGAGAGAGCAGAATAGTCAGTGGACAGGCAGAAGTCAGGTTTGGAGATAATCAGAGTAGTCACAAACAGGCAAGGCTCAAGATTGGAGAGAATCAGAATAGTCAGGCAAGGCAAGGGCCAATAACAGATGATCAGGCAGGAAATCACAGGGATAAAACACCCAGGAACTTTCTAAATAGAACCTAACAACGGGCAAGGATCAATAGACTGGATTCCCCTTTTATAAATTTTGAATTTCGCGCCATTGCGCGTGACGTCATCACGCTGGCGCATAAACCCAGAAGTGTGAAGCGCTCGCGCCATAGAGGAAGCCGGCACAGAAGGGAAAGGATGCACACGGTGAGTGTCCACACCGGAGGCATGGCGGGCGCTCCCGTGTGCATGGGGGTAAGCCACTAGATCACCAGGCTACTGTTCGTCACAGAAATGTTTGAATCAATTCCAGACATGTTATTGACGCTATTAGCGGTCACCTAAACAAAAAGGGTTAGTGAGTTGCAAGCGTTTTCGGCTGAAGAACCCTATACTGTGATACAAGCATACATGGTATTGTTGAGAACAGTACCAGAATTTTTACCAAAATTAGCGAAGGAGCATTCTCTAAATAATGAGATTGTTCTACCATCATTCTTTCCAGAGCCTGTGATGGAACAGGAGAAAGAATGTCATAGCCTGGACAGATGTCTCTCATTATATCTGAAGAAAACAAAGGCTTGGAGAAAATCAAAAAAGCTGTTTGTAATTCCAGATGGAAAGCAGCTTCGAAGGCCACAATTACAGATGGATAATTAACTGCATTAAATTGGCTTTGAAGAAGGCGGAGGTTCGGTTACCAAAAGGTATAAAGGCACACTCTTCTAGGGCAATTAGTGCTTTATGGGCTTTTCAGGCAGAAGTTTCAAAGGAAGAAGTATGCAAAGCAGCATCCTGGAGTTCTGCAAATACTTTTCTGAAACATTACCACCTGGATGTATTGTCTACTCAGAGAACAAATGTTGGCCTGAAAGTCTTGGGAGCAGTGTGTGAATAAAAATATATATATATATATATATTTTGGAGCATTAAAAATACCTAGTTGTTTCTTTGTTTCCCTCCCATGTAGATTGCTGAGATATATCACCTTTAGTGTATAGGCTGCCATAGTGACCATGGGAAAGTACTTCATACTTACCGAAATTTTCTTTTCCTGGTAATGTGGACATCCTTTTAACTAACCCATCCCTAAAACAACTAGCTGCTTGTTCAAGGAAATTGTACTACAGTTTGGTTGCGTACAACACTGGTATTTAGCTGTGTGATACCATTTTAAAGACTGGACATGTATGTTTGTCAGTATGTTTATCATTGCATTATGTAATATATGTATAAATTCTGGTAAACAGAAAGTTTGGGGGCTAGCTAATTTGCTGTGATTTAGCACTTAAGTTGAATGTGTAACTAAACACATTGGTGCACATCAGATAATTAATGCAAACAAGTATTTATTTATTTATTTTTTCATATGTAGGTGTGTTTTATTCTCACTGAGTCAGTTATATCATTTTCAAACAATATGCTATGTAAATAGACAAGGATTTTTATAAGAACTTAAGGACAATCAGAATGTGCAACATGCATGCAGATTAATTTGTTCATCTTTATTTTTATACCTTTAATCGCTCCCTTAAACTGTCGCGTTCTGTGGTCATTCTTCGTAAATCTGACATGGCAATATCACGTTCATTTTCCATACGCTGCAGTATGGATTGTGCTGTTAGACTGGATTTGGGAGTCTTAGGGGATCGTATGACTTCTCTTCGAAGCTGTGTTATCTCTTGCTGTGCCTGATGTAGAATACCATATTAAAATGCATTTTTTGAACCAGCTCAATGATATGCCTTTCCTAGAATTAAAAGGTATTTATCCCAGGGTACTAAAAAAGCTCAGCTCTGCCAACCACTTTACTTAATTATTCTGGAATAGTCTGGCATGGTCCAGAGAGACTGGCAAATTGCTAATGTGGTGCCATTATTAATAAATGGACCCCATTCTCAGCCTGAAAAGTATAGGTCTATGAATTTAATTTCAATGATTGGAAAGCTTTTGGAGGGAGTAATAATGGATAAGATACTGGCATACCTTTCAAATCACAATAAGTTTGTGCCAGCATGGTTTTATGTGCAATAGAATTTACCAGACAAATTAAGTGCCTTTTATGAGGTGAGAATAGATCACAATAAATGTGATCTATGTAAATTTTGATAAAGCATAAAGCAGTACCACACAGAAGAATAAATTAAGGAATATCGGCCTGGATCTCCATCCAAGTACTGGATTATGTCTTTACTTTTCTTTCATTCCGAAGATTTGAAAACTGAATTTAAGAGTTCAAGTACCACCAAAATATTCTATACCTTATATATATTATCTCACTATTCTTATTTTAAAAACAAACAAAAAAAACAAACATTTAAACAAGAAAACATTTAGCAGATCTCACAGATTGTTTTTAGTGCAGTATCAATATGCTCAACAAAACAAAAGGCCCTGAATTATAAGTGTTCTAATAAACTGGTGCGTCATTTATATAGGTGTTACTTTTTACATATAGTTACCCGATCATAAAGCATGTTGGCTTTGTCCCGGTCCGATGTCAGTACTTTTACATTAGCTTGAATTTCTGCCATGTGGCGCTCATATTTCTCTAGCATTGTTTGCAGCTCATCTCGTTCCCGAAGGGTCTTCTTAAGTTCAGACTCTAATTGTAATGACTACAATAAATACAACAGGGTGTAAACTAGGACCGCAACAGGACTGTTAAACATACTAGTATTACAAAAATATATATAAAGTAATGTATAATAGGAAGTTTCTACATCCCTGGCAGTTAAAACTGCATTCTACCAAGCTATCTTATTAAAGGGGTTGTTCACCTTTGAGATAAATTTTAGTATGATGAGAGGAATGTTAATTTTTTATTATTTAAGGATTTTGCGTTATTTAGCTTTTTATTCAGCAGCTCTTCAATTTGCTTTTTAAGAAATCTGGTAGCATACATTGATATGAATAAGAGACTGGAATATGAATTGAAAAGAGCCACAATTGAGAGACGAGTCATAAAAAGTAGCAATAGCAATACATCTGTAGCCTTAGGGGTAGGGGCAGACGAGAAGATTCAGGGAGATTTAGTCACCAGGCGACAATCTCCCCGAACTGCCTTCTTCCTGGCTTCCGTGTGCTTCAATGAGGAATCACCTGTGCTAATTCACTTGCATCACTTTGATTTCCAAAGTTGCCTCACAAGGAAACTTCAGGGGCGACTTCGGAAATCGAAGCACCGCGAGTGAATTAGCACAGGTGATTCCTCATTGAAGCACAAGGAAGTCAGTTCGGGGAGATTGTCTCCGGGCGGGAGAGGCGATTAGTCGCCTGGCAACTAAATCTCCCCGAATCTGCTTGTATTCCCCTACCCTTACAGAGCATTTGTTTTTTAGATGTGGTCACCGACGCCCATTTGAAAGCTGCAAAGAGTCAGAATAAAAAGGCAAATAATGATAAAATTATATAAAAAAAAATGAAAACTAATTGAAAAGTTGTTTAAAACTGGCCATTCTATACTAAAAGTTACCTAAAAGGTGAAGCACCCCTTTAAAGGAATTCAGTTGTTCAGTATATAAATAAAAACTGGGTAAATAGATAGGCTGTGCAAATAAAAAAATGCTTTCATTATAGATAGCCAAAAATGTAATGTATAAAGTCTGGAGTGACTGGATAGCCAGAACACTACTTCCTGCTTTGCAGCTGACTTGGTTTTTTTTTGATTCATTCACCTTTTCTTCAAAAAAATACCGGCCTTCCTATATATTTACCTTTTTTTCCTCTTAATAACAATGGGATCAACCATCAAAAATACCGGCCAGGCCGGTAAAATTCTGGCCAGGTGGCAACCCTAGTCCAATGTGACCCTCCCTTAAAGTCTCAGGGTTAGAGAGCTAAAAAGCAGGAAGTTGTGTTCTGTTTGACATCTGTTTACTCCAGCCTTTATAGATTACATTTTTGGCTAACTAACTATATTAGAAACATTTTTTTTTTTTGCACAGCCTATCTATTTACCCAGTTTTTAGCTTTACACTGAACTGTTCCTTTAATTAGGTTGATAAGGATAACAGGGTGGGTAAATACCATTTCTCATATTAAATGTATGAGACAAACATTAAGGGGCAAATTTACTATTATTCCCGGAAATTAGCTTGACCAAATTCGCAATTCGATAAGCATTCGACCATCGAATGCTTATGGAATTGTTTTAGGCCATCATTTTGATTGCAATACGATTTCTCGATGAATTCGTACGACTGGATACCGATTGTTCGATTTCACAAAAATATCGTGAAATTTCATTCGAGCGTCCAAAAAATATGTACGATTCGAACGAACGCTCCGATCATACGAATGGTATTTGAGCAGGGCTTAGCCTCAGAAGCCTATGGGAAGCTTCCCACAGGCTTCTATTACAATTCGGTAGGTTCTATCTGGCGAAGTAGGCAGTCTAATAAATTTTAAATTTTGATTCCTTCGATCATCGAATTATCGAATATCCGATCATTTGATCTATGCGATAATCGAAGAGCCCAAATTTGCATATAAACGATTTCACGAAAAATTTTTATGATCGCTATTCGATCGAACTTCGATCATTTCACGTGAATTTCGTAAATCGCCCACTAAAGGTTTTTTAAAAGTACAGGTAATGTTTTTCTTAAGCTAACGAGATAGAGTAGAACATGATTTCACGTGCCCCGTTTTTATGTTTTCCTGGATTGTTTGCACTCATCTGTTGCTTTTGTTTTTTCCCAAATTTGACAGTTTCCTGAATTTTTCAATTGTTTTTAGCGGCCCCTTGGAAAACATAAAAGAGGAAAAGAGTTCTACTGTATGTGCTTACCTTGTTTTAAAAAGACTAGTTAAGAAAAATGTGAATGTGGTTGCTATGGGTGCACAAATTACTTCTTAATTACAAATTAATACATAGCAATGCATCTGGAAAAAAGGGGTTTTAATAGAGTTACCAACCAGGGTATTAGCTCGCTTGGGACTAAGACTTTGACGACGCAGCATTTTTCTCACATTTTCTGCTTCCCTCTTATAGTGATCACGTTCTTCTTCCAAGGATTTGATGAAGGAGTCAAGTCTAGAAGGAGCCATGGCATTACTCTTCTCACATGCTAAGACTGTGTTCTTTTCTATCAATAAGGGAAATATATTTTTTACTTATTGTTTTAATCACAAAAATATATGGCTTTTGTTATTTCATGAGTTAAACAGGGAAAACATGACAACTGAAGCTACTCCATGTTGATGAACAAAAGATTTACTGCCCCTTTAGTCTTCCCACTCAGCTATGTGTTTTAAAGTAGCACTTAAAGGACAAGGAAAGTCTAAAATAGAGTAAGGCTAGAAATGCTGTATTTTGTATACTAAACATAAACATGAACTTACTGCACCACAAGCCTAATCAAACAAACGATCTATGCTTTCGAAGTTGGCCACAGGGGCTGTCATCTTGTAACTTTGTTAAATATCTTTGCAAGACCAAGACTGCACACATGCTCAGTGTGGTCTTGGCTGCTTAGGGATAGTTATAAATTATCAAAACAGGGAAACAAACAAAGCTGATTGAGTTCTGAACGGCTGAGAAGTAAGGCGAGGTCTCCCCCTGCTGTTCATAAGAATGATTGTTTCCCTGAGGGACCATATAACAATTCTGATCCATAGAAATAAATGAAGGGAGAATTTCAATGGTAGACTTTTTTAATTAAAGTATATTGGAGATAGGTTTCTTTTTCATTAAAGAAAGTAAAAATGGGATTTTATTATTTTGCCTTTCCTTGTCCTTTAAAGGAGTAGTTCAGTGTAAAAATAAAAACTGGGTAAATAGATAGAAATACAAAATGTTTCTAATATAGTTATTTAGCCAAAAATGTAATGTATAAAGGCTGGAGTGACTGGATGTCTAACATAATAGCCAGAACACTACTTTCTGCTTTTCAGCTCTCTAACTCTGAGGTAATCAGTGACTTTAAAGAACAAGTAAACCTTTTTTTTTTTCTATCTGTAAATTTGCTCTAAACAGCCCCCCAGATTAATGTACCTTAGTCCCTGCTGCAAGTCTGCTCTGGTTTCTGTGTTATCAGCAGCTTGTTTCCCCTTCTTCCCGGTGCAGAGTGAAGCCCCGCCCCATAGCTTACTGAGCTGACCTTATCTCTTGGACTAGTCCTGGAGATCATTTGCATACTATGACATAGCAGAGACCAGTGTGTGTAGCACCTTTTGCTTGGGGAAACTAGCTTACTAATGCACACACTGGCTCCCTCTTCCTCTCTATTGTGGAACAGCAGCAAATGGACTGCTCAGTAAACTAAGGGGCTGGGCTTCACTCTGCACCAGGAAGAAGGGGAAACAAGCTGCTGATAACACAGAAACCAGAGCAGACTTGCAGCAGGGACTAAGGTACATTAATCTGGGGGGCTGTTTAGAGCAAATTTACAGAAAGAAAAAGAAAAACATTTACTTTTCCTTTAAGTGGGGTAACTGTTGAGTGAGTTTGCAAATGATTCTTAGCGTGCAGGGCAGATTCAAAAACAACAGTTATGACCCATGCGGCCCCCTCAAGTACTGCCTGGAAACCAAGAAAGCTGCAAAGCAGGAAGCAGTGTTCTGACTATTATGTTAGACATCCATAACTCCAGCCTTTATACATTACATTTTTGGCTAACTAACTATATTGAAAACATTTTGCACAGACTATTTCCCCAGTTTTTATAATGAAAAGTTCCTTCGAGAAACACAATTACTAATAGAGATTAGTAAGCACCTTACAATTAATATCCAAGAAAAGTGAAAAGTCAAAACTACAGAAAGAGAAAAAGAGAAATTCCTGAGATCATCACCTGCACCTTCCCAATCACCAAGTAGGAGAGTAGGAACAAAAGAATTTAATCAAAAGGTAAACATGTCACAGGTGTCATGACATTAATACAAAAGTAACAAACCAAGTCACCAAATTATTATTCACTAGGTTAATATATCATATATCAGGGAAAGGAGAATGGTAATAGCTAACTTGTTCATACTACAACAACTGAACAAAGGAAAACAATTGCTAAGTGTATGTAAAGTCAGTCATCAAGCACTTCACAAATGTCATAAATCTATATCCCACTTCTACCCACTAGTATACATCATCCTATTGCTATGCCCAAAAACCCAACATAGGCCACTGGTAAATAAATTCCACCCAAAAAAATCTGTCCCTGCCTGCGATGCAGTCCAGCTGAAGTTAATTGCTGTGAGAAGAAAAATTATTAAAAATTTGCAATTAGCATTGCCAGTGGCGTAACTACCAGGGGTGCAAAGAGTGCAGTTGCACCAGGGCCCCCACCCCCTTGGGGCCCATCGGAGCCACGATAATGGTTATCGCAGGTGGTTATCTAGGGGGACATTTTACAGCACACATGCCATCAACACTCCAGCATGGCATTTATAGAGGTAAGGGCCAGACAGGGGGGCCCAGGTGCCCATCCTGTACCGGGGCCCACCAGGGAGTAGTTACGCCACTGAGCATTGACCAAACTTGACCTGATGGGGGTTTTCTGGCCCCACTTAGCTTTTTCAAAGGCCTTTGTTAATATCTAAATAAGGAGTCTATGAAGCTCAAAGGCCATAAATATACATTTGAGGGCCACAATCAGACTGCAGACCTCATGTTGCACAGCCCTGATTTCTACCAATATGTCTGTGATATGTCTAAAAGTAATCTTGGTAATGGTGGGGAGATTTGATAGTAACTGAATATCATATACCCTGCAATGCATAGATTTGCAGAATGTGACCTCTGAGCTAAAGTCTTGCAGTGGTTCAGTCATCCACAGCACAGTGCAGGTACTGCATAGTTCAATATTGATGCTACATGTCAATAGGCCACAGTTCAAGTCCGTTACGTTACTTTTCTAATATCATATTTTCTGCCTCCCTTTAAGTGATACAGGGTCATCTTTAAAAGGGCGTGTCACCTTTGAATGAACTTTTGGGGGCAGATTTATCAAGGGTCGAATTGAAAATTCAAATTTTAAAGTTTCAAATTTGAAATTTTTTTTTTAGTTTTTTGTGAAATTTGCCTAGGGAATAGTCAAAATTAAATTTGAGTTGTTAAAAAAAATTCTATTTCAACTTTTGAAATGTATCATGTACTGGCCCTTTAAGAATTCAAATTAGACTATTCGCCACTAAACCTCCCGAATTGCTGTTTTAGCCTATGAGTGATGTGACATTTGAGTTTTTTTCAGGGAGATCGAAATTCGATTAAAATTTGTGGGAGTATCCAATTCACCCGAATTGAAAACAAATAATTTTTTCATTTGTATTATTTGTGGTTTTTGAGTTATTTAGCTTTTTATTCAGCAGCTCTTCAGTTTGCAATTTCATCTGGTTGCTAGGGTCCAAATTACCCCAGCAACCCTACAATGATTTAATTAAGAGAATGGAATATAAATAGGGGATGGTCTGATGATAGAAAGCAATAATAATACATGTGTAGACTTTTTTAGATGGAGTTAGTGACCCCCATTTGAAGGGAAATAATAAAAAAATATAAAAATAGAAGACCAATTGAAATGTTGCTTAGAATTGGCCATTCTATAACATACCAAAAGTTAACTGAAAGGTGAACAACCACTGTAGTCAATCTTCTCATAAATTTGCACAAATAAACCCTCTAAATGTAAATATATAAAAATATGGAATACCTTACCTGATCTCTCCTGTTTTTCAACCTTTTTGCGTAGTCTGTTTTGGTCATCTTGGAGTTGGTCTACTAAAGCATTTAGGGTTTTGTTCTCCTCCTGTTTTTCTCTGAGAGCAACTTCTGTATGCTCAAGTTGTTCTTTAGTAAGGCTTGAATCCTGAATTGCACAATTACATTTCAGAACTTGAATTATACATCAACTATAATTTATGAACTATGCAAAATTAAGCATATCAAAATTATTGTAAAACACGAAAGCAAATCTTCTAAAACTACCAAACGTAACTATATTGATGCACATTAGACACATCCCCTAGATTGGGGGTCTCCAACCTTTTTTAACTTTGTGCAATATTTAGATGTAAAAAGAGTTGGAGAGCAACACAAGCATGAAAGATGTCCCTGGGTTGTGCAAATTAAGGGCTGTGATTGGCTATTTGTCAGCCTATGGGAGGCTCTGTTGGGCAGTACACGTGGTTTTGTGAAACCAAAACTTGCCTCCATGCCAGTACTTCAGAAAAAAGCACTTGTTTTGAGGCCCCTGGCAACAACATTCAAGAGGTTGGTGAGCAACATGTTGCTCATGAGCCACTGGTTGGGGATCACTAAATTCTAGATACACAGACAGACATGCTTACATACAAACATCATGATAAGCTGTGTGATGATGCAGCTTATACAGTTAAATTGCATTATTCAATCAGTAGAGTAAGAAAAGCCTGAATTAAAGCCGTGCACTAAAGAAATAACCATTGCTGGTAATGGTGAGTGTGT
>CM044433.1:111607841-111642663 GCA_024363595.1 Xenopus borealis | reverse complement strand
GTTGAACTTGATGGACTCAGTCTTTTTTCAACCCAATTTAACTATGTAACTATGTAAAATTAAATAAACATGTTATTGTTCCAATACTATCCCAATAGTTCCAATACGGTTCTGAACAGTATAATCCATGCACCGTTATGAACTTTGCTGCCTATTAGAAATCATCTCTTCTGAAAATATCTTCTTGTTTGGATCGATTAAAATTTCAGACAGGAAGGTATTTTCAGGTGCTTTGTCATCCAAGTGAGCTGAATTTTCCATTGGGATCAACAAAGTGCCCCGTCTGTCAGACTTCTAAGAGTTAAAAGGTACCAACCCAATCAACTACTGTTTCAGTTCATTTTTATTTTTCCTGGTTCATTTAATTATTTTTGTAATTAATTAAAAATATAAAGCTTCACAGCTAGAAATGAGCTCAACAGACCTCATTTGGCACTGGTACTACAGTACTAAGTAAGGAATGTACTCACAGATGTAAGATTGCTGATGGTGTGTTCCAATGTTTCTATCGTCCTCTGGTGCTGGTGAATCTCATTCTGGGAAGAGAAAAGCGTAGTAAAAAATATACTTCACACCATGTAATACAGTGAAGCATACAACTAATACAGTGTACAACTAAATACTGTGTATTGATTTTTTTTCTACTGATCTAGAACTATAAACTACATGGCCTGTGCAGATTAGAAGTTTGGATATTGCAGAATAACGTTCAAATTGTATATTTGACTCAAAAAAAGGTGCAAACTATTTAACGTCAATTTAACGTCACCTTAAGAAATAATGTCAAGTTCATGTCTATTTGTTTGTCAAGCAAAATATACTTTACTTTACAATATATTAAAGGAGTTGTTCACCTTTGAATTAACTTTTAGTATGATGTAGTGAGTGATATTCTGAGATGATTTGCAAATGGTTTTCATTTTTTATTATTTGTGGGTTTTTTTCAGTTATTTAGCTTTTTATTCAGCAACTCTAAAGTCTGCAGTTTCAGCAAACTGGTTGCTATGGTCCTAATTAACCTAGCAAACATGCATTGATTTGAATAAGAATCTGGAATATGAATATTTAAGGCCCTGAATAGAAAGATGAATAATAAAAAAGTAGCAATAATAATACATTTGTAGCCTTATAGGGCATTTGTTTTTAGATGGGGTCAGAGGAAGAAGACAAATAAATTAAAAAAAAACTTTAAAAAAAAATAACGAAGACCAATTGAAAAGTAATATATATTTTATAATATACTACAACAGTGGTTCTCAACCTGGGGGTCGGGACCCCTTTGGGGGTCGAACGACCCTTTCACAGGGGTCACTTAAAGGGTTCCAGGAGCAGGTTCATCTCTCTCCCCACTAGCCCTGGGCCAAGGTTGTAGCTCTCCGGGTGTTGGTGCTGGGAGTTGTAGTTCAGTAACCTGTGTAGGGAAGCCAGTTGCACTACAACTTTCTATATCCCCTTAGTAGGGACTGCCATACAGCTCTCCCTGCCCATTTAAAATTTGTAAAATTAACATGGTAATTGGGGTGTGACCACAAAATGGGTGTGGCAAGAATTATTTGCCGCACTACGCACGGCAAACAAACCTTTATGCAGACACACGGTCTCCTGTACCTTCCTAACAATCTGCTCTGGGCTGGCAACAAAAATATTTTAATATTTTATGGTTGGGGGTCAGCACAACATGAGGAACTGTATTAAAGGGTCGCTGCATTAGGAAGGTTTAGAACCACTGTACTACAAGTTAACTTAAAAGTGGACCATCCCTTTAATGATTTAAATCTTGATAACTCCTTGGAATTACACAATCACAGTATGTAAGCAGCTGCCATTTTGTGAACACTGTTATTGAATTGAGCTTTGCATCATTACAAAATCTTGGTTTTTTTTTGCCAGAATAGGGGACTAAATGAACATTTCCATGCATTCTGGTGGGAGGGGGGATGTGGAGAGAGCAGGGGAGCAGTTCCTCCAAATAAATCTTTCACATTGTATGAGTACTCTAATAAATCGAACCCAGGTTCAGCCAGAGCAGATTAAGGACAAACTGCATGTGACAGGGGGAATGATAGAATTTTCTAATCAGCAACCTTAATTGCTCTCTAAGATAAAATAAAAAGTAATGAGAGAAGGGGTTAGAAAAAGCTTATAATTAAATTGCCATAATAGGATTATAGCAATCTACTGGGTATACTTTTTAATGGAGAAGAAATAATTTTTTGTCAATTTTTCATTGAATGAGAAGCCATACCAATAAACAGCTCTCATTGCTGTCTTGTTTTAAATCACACTAATGCACACTTTTACTACCCCACCTTTTATAAAAATCACAAGGATGGCACACTTGCCACCACACTTTAGCACCAGCAATACAGGAGCAGAACTGATCCCTTGCTTTCCCAACAAGCCCAATTACCTTCAAATTAGAACTTCAGCTCCTTGTGGGAAGGGGGGGGGTTAGGGGTGGCTGCACAATGGCTAAGGTGTTTGACTATGATGTAAATGGTCATGTGGACTAGAGAGAAGATGTTGGTTGAAGGGGGTGGCACATTATTTAAAAAAATATCCCTGACTGCAAAAGAAAGCACATTATGCGTTATATTTTTCATGGCCTTTAATATTATGAATTTTGCGGATATTTGAATAAAATGTGAGTATCCACCTTTGCATCCTCCAGTTCTTTCACTGCAGCATCCAAAAGCCGTTCTTTGTCTTTCTCAAGCTGTTCTGCTAGTTTGTCTATTTCAGTCAGCTCTTCACATAACTGCTCATTCTTACGTGTCAGGATATCAACATGATTACTGACAACCTCCTTGCTTTCTTCGAGCTGCGCAATGTGCTTTTCTAGGTCTCGGTTTGTCTTTTGCAGATCATCAATCTAAAGGATATAGGTAATATTTATGTTAACAAATCAAAAAATCTTATTCCTCACAAATGTATTGAAAATACAATCCATTGTACTAGAAAACTGGTAAGGCCCCATCTAGAATATGCCAGGGCAAGGGCAACTAAGCTGGTAAAAGATATGGAAAATCTTATCTATGAGGAAAGACTGGCCAAGTTAGGGATGTTGACGCTGGTGAAGAAGCACTTAAGGGGTGATATGATAACTATGTTTAAATATATAAGGGGAACATATACTGTAAAAATCTCTCCAATGCTTTATTTACCAATAGGTGTTTCCAGCTGACATGAGGTCACCCATTCCGATTAGAAGAAAGGAAGGGTTTTTGTTTACAGCGAGTGCTGTGAAACTGTAGAATTCTCTCCCTGAATCAGTTGTACAGACTGATACATTAGATAGCTTTAAGGGGTTGGATGGCTTTTTAGCAAGTGAGGGAATACAGGGTTATGGAAGATAGCTCATAGTACAAGTTGATCCAAGGATTAGTCCATTTTGGAGTCAGCCAGGATTTTTGCCCCCTCTGAGGCAAATTGGAGAGGCTTCAGATGGGGTTGTTTGCCTTCCTCTGGATCAACTATATAGTTGGGCAGGTTAAAAGTGAGTTACTATGTAAATAAGTCCTCATAAATAGTGTCCCCAAACACTGGTATTTCTATGCAAACTTTCAAGATACAGCACTCAAATATACATTAAAATTGCCTTTATATTAAAAATACAGGGCATAGAAAACCAATTTCAAGCCATTTCAAGACCTATATCTCTTTCTTTGTGCTCTATATATTTAAAATAATGGTAATATTTCAATACATTGCAGTGCTCTCTCTTGCAAATGAACACACTTTCATATTACTGCAATATATACCTAGGGAAATTCCAGGTGACAGTGCACACCTTTCAATTTATTATTAGTCACTTAGGTGTGGAATGTTTATACATGAGTGATAAGTACTCTAAATTATGGGTAACTTTGGATTAGGTGCATATAATGTAGGATTTGCTTTTTTCTTAGCTGACTTTTGTCTGCCCTCAGTCTTCCCTGTGTTCTCCAAAATGTTGAAGGAGCAGAATATCCTCTTGTGCATTGCCTAAAGGCCCCCATACACGACAAAAGCTGCAGACAGACCAAGTCGGCAGCTTATTGGCCCGTGTGTGGGCAGGGCCTGATTTACATAGCGGGAGCCCCTAGGCCCACTTCCGTTTGTCTCCCCAATAATCTGCTCTTTATTCACAGATTTTCATCATCCAGACCAGAGCAATGGGAACTGGTGCATGGGAAATGTAAAAAAACTATTGTATCTTCTGCGTATTCCCAGTTTCTGGACCAATGTGGGTGTGGCTGGGCAGAAGTATTCCAGAAGGGTTCCTACAATAAAATATACTTTATACTATATTTTTCACTAAGCCTGGTTATGTTTATACTGGTTAATGGTTACCTTTCAAGCTGAGGGTCTGAGCATTTGAACCATCACACTTGGGGGCAAATTTACTATTATTCCCCAAAAAATCTTCAATTTACCTCGATATTCGATTAGCATTCGATTTTCGAATGCTAATCGAATATCAGTAGTGGTAGTACTGTACTGTTATTCTTTTGCATTTTAAAAGAGAGGTTTTGTATATTTGAATCTATATACTTTTTCAGGTAAGTGAGTAAGGTAAGTAGCTCAGCCATGCCTAAAAATTACGTATGACTAGGGATATCCAAGAGAGAGCCCTTGAGTTTGGTGTCCCAGCATCCACAGTGTTACAACTCAAAAACAGCTGGAAGTCCATTATCCCTACAGTACACCATGTCTAGGATACAAGCACATGTATTTCAGTATTTCTACATGCATTTACATTCATGAACTAGTGAGAGTATATGAGTGAGACAGGGGCAAACCCTTGAACTATAGTTCATTTGCTACATTTACCAATCCACAATGGGGCAGATTTACTAATGGTCAAATTTTGAAATTCGACCATCAAATTTTTTAAAAGGACTTTTTTGATCAAAAATTTACCTATTTGATCAAATAGGTCCATTTTCGGTCGAATAAAAATCGATTGATCGCATTGTTCATATAGAACGATTTGACTAGTTGAATTTTCGCAGTTTTTCTATTCAAAATGAATTTTGGCCTATTTTACAGTCGAAGTAGCCCAAAATGACTGCAAAATTAGAATGTTTTTAATTTCGAATTTTATTCGAATATTCTCTTCAACCCTTAGTAAATGTGCCCCTTAATGTTGTTTTTTTTAGGTGTGCTAAATGAACATAAAAATGTGTTTTATGTGCACCAGCCACCCTTTTATTTTATAATTAACAAGTGTTCATAGCAAATTCATTAAAACCCACATACCTGAAAGATGCTTGGTTTCTTTGGTGACTTGTATTACTCTCTAAACCTATGAACAAGTAAACTTCAGCAAGGTGGAAGTCAACATATTTATTATATTCTGATTTGGGAGGTGATAAATTTGCACCTGTGACAGTCAGCAACCACTCCATAATTCTCCTTTGCCTTATGTCAGTGACACAAGGGATTTTTTGTTGCCTGCTCTTAATCTCTTCCAGTGTTGTCTGCAAAACATCCACAGTTCCCTTCACACCAGTAATTTATACATTACCAGTGGGAAAACATTTGTATCATATTTGCATCCCAATAGCACTATACATTATTGGACGTGAGAAGGGAACTGTGGATGCATTAGGCCACCGACAGACAAGATTAGTCACCCCATAATTAATTTCCTCTAGAGCAAGCATAGGTTTGCAACCTGCCCAGTTTTGACCCAGACAAGTGTTTTTTTTTTTTGAAGGGCTGCCTTAGTCAAAACTGCCCATCAGGTAGGACTTCCTAGATTGACATAGTGGTCAGTGATTGAATAGCCTCCCCATGATGTCATCAGTCTGTCCCATGAAGTAACAGGCCATCCTCTGCCCAGTGCAGCCTGAAAAGGTAGTAACACCACACAAGCAACTAGTCTTCTCTAAATGCATTCTTCAAATCTTACTTCAGATTTCAAAAGTTGCTTGAAGTTTCTTTGTAAGGCAAATTTGTTGGTGGAAAAGCATTCAGACAGTAGTTGCCCAAACTAGAGTAGATTCAATTTGGGCCTACTAATCTCCTCCAACAGGGTTGGCAAACCATCATGGTGTAAATTTGCCAAGCAGTGAAAATGCGCTATCGGCGGCTTCACCAAAATTCACCACACTTCACCAGGCGAATTCTTGCCAACCACTGCTAATTCACTAAAATGTGAATTTGCACACAGGGAGGTTAAAAGTAGCGAAGTTGTGCTACCGTTACTTGGTCAGGCAAAGCGCATTTACGCTAACGATGCCTAATTTGCATACAGCACGAAGTTGAAAGTATATTAGAAGCATATGTTACAGCCACTACATTACACTGCACAAGCCCAGGAAACCTTTAATAAATAAAATAAAGTTGCCCTATTGCCCTAAACATGTCCCCACTGTATAGTTGTGTTGCCATATGTTAGGAAATATAGGGGGGGGAAGGAGAGTAACCCCCCAAAAAATTATGCTATTTTTCATGCTATCACCCTAAAAAAATAAAAGACGCCAACATTTTTTAAAAAAAATTCAAGCTAGCATTAGACGCTTTGGGCTTTAGTGAATTTGCCCCCATGTGTGCTACTGCCCTTAAAGGTGTTGTTCACCTTTAAGTTAATTTTTAGTTAGAGACCGATGTTCTGAGACAATTTGCAACTGATTTTTTATCATTTGTGGTTTTTGAGTTATTTAGCTTTTTATTCAGCAGCATTCTGATTTACAATGTCAGCAAACTGGTTGCTAGGGTCCAGATTACCCTAGCAACCATGCATTGATTTGAATGTGAATATGCAACATTTATAGGGAAGGTCGGAACAGAAAGAGCAGTATTAAAAAAAAAAAAAAAAAAGAGTAGGACAACAACAAAATTGTAGCTTTACAGAGAATGTTTTTAGATAGGGGTCAGTGACCCTCTCTATGAAAGCTAGACAGCGTTAGGAGAACAAGGCAAATAATTATAATACATAATAATAACGAAGACCAATTGAAAAGTTGCTTAAAATTGGCAGTTCTATAACATACTAAAAGTTTACTTGAACCACATTTACATTAACAGCACAGGCGCTTCAAAGCAACAAAATCCCCTTTACTGCAGCTTCTACCGGAGGCTGTAGGACCACCGTAAAGTTGGTGTATTCTTTCAAACTATGGCTTTGGCCTCATAATGATTTTGCTTTTGAGAACACCTGCTACAGTACAGAGCGTTCTATAAACACCATGCAGTGAAGGGCAGCCTGACAGCAACTAAAAGGCCCGCCGCAAGTCAGATACCCCAGTATTAGTATAACGGAACCCACAGAATTTGAAAATAAAAATGCCGCTCCCCTCAGCCCTATGGACAAGAAAAGCACGTGTGCCGGAAGAGAACAACTATACTACAGCGGAGAAGCCACCGCCGAACCTATCTCCATGACAACCGAGGACTCCTGCGAGCGCGCAAGAAGGCATTTTATATAAATGAATGAAATACCTTCGCTCTGTCTGAGGCAGCTTCTCTGCAGAATTTGTAGTAATTACCGTGCACTGTGACATGAGTGTAAGAAACATTTTCAGGAATGTTTAATTCTGCCCCTGAACTGATCTGTACCAGTTAAGCAGATACAAGCATTAAAAATAAAAATATTCAGTGAGTGGAATGTACGCAATACCTTGATCTGCAGTGCTGTTATCTTTCTGTGTCCGGCGTGGTTTTTGTTAGCCATGGCTTACGTGAGTGGTGAGGCCGGTGCAGCAGCTCCAGGTTGTGTAGTTACAGAGACAGATCCAGCCCCCTTGACTCTTCAAACCTGCCATTCACCGTTTGAGCCCACTCCCGCACTTTCCCTTTCTTTCCCTCCTCATAGCTGTTTAGTTGCCAGGGAAGCTGGATACAGTAAACACACATCCTAACCCTCACTAGCCAAAGCCTCCTTACCAAAGACCCAGCCCCATTCCATCAATTGTGGATACACAACAAAGCACATGCATGCAGGAAAAAGTGCTAACTGAATATTTTGTGTGCCAACCCAAAAGCATTATCAGGAATACGCCCAGATCTTTTCCTAAAAGGAAAATCAGGCAGGAATATACAAAATCTACACAAAGCATTTTGTGCTAATGGAAATTTTATTTGAAAATGTACCTGCAGAGAATCTTATGGATCAATATTTATATTTAACAATATATGTGGGAGCTGTCATAATACTTTCACAGAGAGATAACCTTTATGAAGTAACTACCAACATGAAAATTCAGTTTCTTGCATCTAACTGAGCAATAAAATGTATACATTTGACCACCAGGAACCCTGGAGGAGGTAAATCATTAGAATAACCAAATGGGATTTACCTTGAAATGCTACAGTTGTTTGACACTTTTAAAATCATATCTTTGTAACTAAAAAAAAATCTCCTCTCTTTTGTATGTTTGAACACATGTAAACTTACTACATAGTGCAGCTGTTTGACTGTTGCCAATTTCAGTTGGGGAGAATTGTACCTGCGATAAATTGGTACTATTGCGGGCAACGAAAATACTTCTCCGCCAGCAAAGATTGAAATTGCCAGTGGTTAAACCTACACAAGTCAACTTTGGGCACCTTCAGAATAACAAAGAGGTACTGTTGGAGAAACATTTTCAGAAGATTTGTCACTTACAGTAGCATTCGATAAAATCTCCTTGTTGGACATTACACTTAGGGCTAGTCCACACGGGAAGATTTGGGGAGATTTGTCACCTGGCGACTAATCTCCTCTTCTTTTTGACGACTAATCTCCCTGAACCACTTCCCCCTGCTTTAATGAAGAATCGCCTTTGCCTATTCAAACGCAGCGCTGCGTTTTCCGAAGTCACTAATTTCGAAAATACGCAGCCTCACGTGTGAATATGCACAGGCGATTTTGATAAAAATGCATCGAAGGTTCAAGATGATTAATTTTTATCAAATGAACAGGAAAACATGCGGAGCAATACTGATAAGAAGATATGGCATTTTATCCAACTCATTGTCCTGTGGCTGAAATTTTATCCATTTGAAATTGTGGTTTCTTTGGAGCTACAGGAGCCCAAAAATACACCCCAACTTTTCACAAACCATCAGAAGTTGGCCATAATGAGTAGCAACCTATCTTGAGTGCTCAGGAAAACAGGGACTGTATTTTCAGGCTGCTGTAGGTCAGAAAATAGAATATAATATTTATAGAATAAATTGCCATCCTTAGGATGCAGTACTGCAAATAAATCATGTTATTGTAATGCAGTACTGCAAATAAATCATATTGTAATACAACTAGGGTTGCCACCTAGCCGGTATTTTACCAGCCTGGCCAGAATTTGAAGGTTGATCCCAATGTTATTAATAGGGAAAAAAAGTAAATATATAGGAAGGCCGGTATTTTTTTCAAGAAAAGGTGGCAACCCTAAATACAACACTCTACATCCTTTTCTGTAACCACAGACACAAACTGCAGAAAATAACAACCAGGTAATGATCATAATTTTCCCCACAGTCAAAATGTATATTGTTGAAACTACTGTACCAGTAAGCAGAAAAAATTTATGATTAGGACTTACATTTTCGTTTGGATCCTGCTCCAAAACAGTGTCTGAGAAATCCATTTTATGTCTGAGTAAATGAAGTTGAGAACTGTTCTAGTGAATAAACAATTGCCTGCACAGTACTACATTTACTAGGTAAACAAACAAGCCTAGCAGAGGATTTGTATTGTTGGGGGCTTGCCATGCTATACAAGTTCAAACATGCTCTTTTCAAGGAGTGAAGCCAAACTGTTAGGGTAGGGACAGACAGGGAGATTCGGGGAGATTCTGTCGCCTGGCGTTTTTTAGCAGGCGACAATCTCCCGAATTACCTTCTCCCTGTCTGTCCCTACCCTTAAATGCTACAGATAATTTAAAAAGATAAAAGAAGTTATATAGTATTATTTTGTAGCATGAATTAACATATAAGAGGAACACATTAAAACACTGCAGATATTTATCATCAAAATGCTTAAGTGTTACAAATATTTATTAAAACATGATTTGTGACCAACTGACAAAAGATATAACTAAATAATGATGGCTCAGAAGAGGCACCAACACGAATAATGTGGGACGCATCTTGGCCTTTCGGAGAAGATCCTGTGTGGCTTCCGTAACCCGCTACAGGAAATAACTTGGTAGAAGAATAATTTGGTAAGACCCCCTCCTCACACAACTTTCAACTGGTATCTCAGGCTCATTGGCAGCACCACACCCAGCTCCTTGACAAAACCCAAAAGAAACGATCTCCTTTCTGTGAAAGACAATAAAGAGGGGAAGCTATTGGCATTTTTCCTTTGGCAATCCAATTACATGTTTGGTCCCCCATGGAACTCCCCCAGGCATATCAGCAAGCCTGTTCAACACTATCCAATGATTTATACAACTACACAAGATGTAGATACCCAGGGTATTGGCCAGTATTTAGACTCTGTCCTCCTGGAAAAATTAAAAGCACAAGAAATTCACCTGCAGAAGATCCACTAACTGAAGTCAAGGAGGCCAGACTGGCAAAATACCAGCCAGGTGGCAACCCTAAATGACATCATCCTGCCACTATTGCTAAAGGTAGTTTATGACCAAAACCACATCAGTAATTCTGCACATTTGTTTTTATGTTGAGTTTACATTTAAATCAATAACAACCAACATGAAGTCTCAATACCGGATGTTGGTTTAGCATAAGGTAATTCCGTAACAGTAGAGTAAAATACCTGTTGTATAATGTATATACATGACAAGACATTTGTGTTGTACAAAGAGCTCTGCTTTATTTTAACAGATTCATTTAAAACAATCATTTTGTTGCAATAACAGTATTTCATGTGTAAAATGCATTTGTTTAATTTTATTATACAATTTATGAAAACATAAGGCTGGAAAAGACAAGTCTATGACCGTAAGTAGAATTATAGCTTTCCTTAAAGGAGAATGAAACCCATGCCATGTTTTATATACTGAACTTATTGCACCAGCCTCAAGTTTCAGCTTGTCAATAGCAGCAATTAACCAGGACTTCAAACGTGTCACAGGGGGGTCACCATCTTGGACAGGGTCTGCAACACTCACATGCTCAGTGGGCTCTGAGCAGCTGTTGAGAAGCTAATCTTTGGGGCCCTCACTAATTATACAGAAGAAAATGAGATTTGTCTGTAATATAAGCTGATGCTACATGGCTGTTTATTAATTCTGATGCTCATTGTACTGTTTTATGTGCTGCCATGTAGTAATTATCTTTATTAATGACTATTCAGCCTTATATTGTGACACTATTCTATGTGTACTGTATATTGTGAGTGGGTCCCTAAGCTCAGTAAGTGACAGCAGCACAGAGCATGTGAATCAGTGAATCAGCTGAAAAGATGGGGAGCTACTGTGGCATCTTTGGAGACACAGATCTTTACTGCTAAAGGGCTGTGTTTGCCTTGGACAGATACAGAAGCACAAAATAGAATGTACCACATTTCTAGCCTACTTATTTAGTTTAAATGTCCTTGTCCTTTAATGAGTGTCAATACAATGGAAAAGACAAAACAAAATATAGTTTACACAAAAAAGATGCAGACAAAATGAGAATCTGGGTTCCAGGATACAAACAAAAATATATTTTTGGTTTTATAGTTATTTAACTTTTTATTCAGCAGCTCTTTGTTTGCAGTGTCAGCAATTCGGTTTCTAGGGAACAAATTACCCTAGCAACCCTGCACTGATTTGAATAAGAGACTGGAATATAGATAGGAGAGGGACTGAATAGAATGATAAGTAATAAAAAGTGCTTATTTAGAAAAAAGAAAAAGAAGAAACACCCCGTTCTATCTCAAATAATTTTAGTTCATAAAACCCCTCGGATCGCTAACTAAAAATTCACATTACGGGGTGAATAACTCTTAATACATGATCAAATTGAGACCAATAAGAGTTTAATACAAGTGAGCAACAAAAGTTAAGAATTCATCCCTAATATAAAATTTAACTTAATCACATTAATAGATCATAGGTGTAAATCAATTCATCAATGGCAATAATAAATAATTTGATCATAGAAGTTAAATCATCAGATCAGAAGCGCCAGTTGCCATGGGAACGTCAACAAGTGGGTGATCGCAGTGACAGGCGCTCCTGTAATGACGTCTTCGGGGTGCTTGCCCACACCTAACGCGCACAGTTTGACAGCGGTGCGACGCCAGACAGGGTTGACCACTAGTGATGACGCGCAACCACACTCGATAAATAGGCACGCCGAGTAGGTCGCAAACACAGCCTTGACAAAGCTATTTAGCAAAACGTACGTCGGCGGTTCTCCTTCTCTCTTGTTTTAAACTTTTCCTGGACGTTTTTAGCATACAAGTCTTTTAAATCCTTTATAATTCTATTTATTCTCCATCTATTTTCACATCATAAGACATGGGGAATTTGTGGTTTTTGAGTGTAGCTACTCCTCTGCTTTAGGGAAAGGTAATACAATGAGACCACAGTCCCTCACGCTCTGCCTTCTCCTCTTGTGGTAGTCCCAGGGCCTAGATAGCCAAAGTTGAAACAGAAGCAATTGGGACGACTTCACCATTACCATTTACTATTTTCCTTTTTATTATAATACACAGCACCTTGTTTTATAACAAGTTATTACCTTGTACTTGAAAATTGAATTTAGCACGTGGCACTTTATGTATGTAATCAATTTGGGTGAGTTCCAAGGTTATCCTGAATGTTATCATTACTACAGTGATAGCGACTTGTGAGCAATTGACAATTAGTATAGCGATCCGAGGGGTTTTATGAACTACAATTATTTGAGATAGAACGGGGTGTTTCTTCATTTTCTTTTTTCGAAATAAACATTTTAATTGTTACTGTACCTCGCTCTATACTCGTTTTGATTAAAAAACTGTGTAGTATACACAAGTTGACGTAAGTAATAAAAAGTGGCAATAACAATACACTTGTAGCCTTAAATAGCATTTGATTTTAGATGGTGTCAGTGACCCCCATTTGAAAGCTGCAAAGAAACAGAAGAATCAAATCATTAAAAAACTATGAAAAATAAATATTGAAGACCAATTGAAAAGTTTCTTAGAATTGGCCCTTCCACACTATACTAAAAGTTAACTTGAAGGTGAACCACCCCTTTAACATATTTATGTCTAAACAAACAGATACCACTGTAGATTTACTAAAACTAAGTTCTGCAAATTAAGAAAAGAATAAGAAGCCATGTCTGACTACAGAACTAATTATGTGTATATAGACAGTACCCTGAGACACTGCACAAATGTATTGCAAAACATCATTACATTTCACATACTTTACACAGCACAACTTCAACATGACACAATTTCAAATCACACAGCCTCAATACACATACATTACAGAGCACTCCAATACACACACAGCATGATGGTGACATAGTACAAGAAAACACAGAGCTAGTTTAATGGGGACTAAAGTCTATTTCTTATAGTCAGGGGATGGAGGTGAATCCCCCTACCTCCAGCAGCATCCAGTGGCACAGTGAATCCCCCTTACCCCAACAAGAGCAGGTGGCACAATGTTTTTCCCCCACCCCAAGTGGCAGCTCCTTCTACCCCCAGCAAGTGGCATAGGACTGTATATACCCTTCACCAATAGAAAGTGGCAACTTATATATCCCATCCCATCAGTGAATGTCCACAATGTACCCCTCCACAAAATAGCACAAAGTATTCCTCCCACCAAATGCAAGTGGCACAGCGTATCCCCCCCCTCCAACTGCAAGTGGCACAGCGTATCCCTCCACCAGCTGCAAGTGGCACAGTGAATACCCCATCTCTCCCGTGGCACAGTGAATCCACCTCAACAAGTGGCACAGTCTATCCCCCCAGCAAGTGGCACAGTGAATCCCCCCTTCCCTCCAGCAGCATCCAGGGACAGTGAATCTCCTACAGCAAGTGGCACAGGATACCCCACAACCAAAGCAAGTGGCAGAGTTCATCCCTCCCCTGGTAAGTGTTAGTGATTCCCCCATCCCTCCAGCCGCATCCAGTAGATTCAAGATTCAAGATTATTTATTGCCATTTGTACCAGGAGTACATAGGAATTCTTTTTGCAGCATAATGCAAAATGCATTAATGCATAATCCCCCCATACCCCTCCAACAGCAAGTGACATAGGGCAACCTCTCAGCAAGTGGCACAGTAAATCCCCCATCCATCCAGCAGCATTCACAGGGCCAGATTTACATAGCGGGCACCCCTAGATCCACTGCTATTCGACAACCCCAAACTCTTGCCGTTTATTTGCTAATTTTCATCATCAGGCCTGGAACAATGTGGATTGGTGCATGGTATAGTATCCCCTGTGTATCTCCAGTGTTTCTGAACCAATGTGGGTGTTAGAGTCCTGCAGCGGGTCGGGTACCCACGGGTTACCCGCAAAATCCGGCGGTACCCTGCGGGTTGCTCGTAGAATTTCTGGGTGCGGGTATAGAAGCGGGCCGGTGGTCCTGCAGGTTGGCGGGTTGAGGGTCGGGTCGCGGATCCTCGCTATAGGGATCTTTACTCCTTTTTCTGAGCATTTCCACTACTGATGATGTCACATCTGGTTTACAATGACAGCACTTCCTGTTTTACTCCTTTTTTTTCTGATCCTGGCTACTTCCGATGAGGTCACTTCCTGTTTATGATGACAGCACTTCCTGATTCTTGATGGTCAGCGGGTCGCGGGTACGGTTCGGGTCGCGAGTCCAAGCGGGTAAAAATGCGGGTCGCGGGTTCGGGTTGCGGGTACGGGTCGGGTCCCAAAAAATGGACCCACGCAGGACTCTAGTGGGTGTGGCTGGGCAGCATGCCACCCTCTGAAGTCCAGTCCTGTCACCCCAGGCCTAGGTGGCCTTTCCAAAAATCCGGACCCAAGCATCCATTGGCACAGTGAATCCCTCCAGCAGCATTCAGTGGCAGTGTGAATCCCCACCTCATCAGCCCCCGTCTCCACTAACGGCAAATGGCACAATGTAAAATGATGGTTGATCCCAATGTTATTAATAGGGAAACATGCTAAATACAGTATATAGGAAAGTCACTTTTTTTCAGGAAAAGGTGGCAACTGGCAAACCTACCAACAGCAGGTGTCACAAACGCACAATATATCCCTCTGTCAATAGCAAGTGTCACAGTGTATCCCCCTGCCAACAGTATGCGTTAGACAGTGCATCTCCTAAACAGCAAGTGTCACAGTGTATCCCCCTGCCAACAGTATGCGTTAGACAGTGCATCTCCTAAACAGCAAGTGTCACAGTGTATCCCCCTGCCAACAGTATGCGTTACAGACAGTGCATCTCCTAAACAGCAAGTGTCACAGTGCGTTTACCCCAACAACAGCAAATGACACAGTGAGTCCCGAAGTAAGCGACACAATGGCTCCATCATCCTTCCAACAGCATCCAGTGGCACAATGAAATCCCCATACCAGGATACCCCAAGAACAACAAGTGTCTCAGTCAGTGCATCCGACACAATTCCTACGCTAAAATTGATACACTATACCTAACCAGCAAAGCTCACCCAGGGGACTGGGTGAAGAGTTCGATGCCACGACTCTACTATGACGAAACCAGTGAAAACGGTATGGAATGCTGAGTAAAGGATAGAATATGGTTGTGCCTAATACCACCTTTTAAAGAAGGCGCCGAATGCGCGCCGAATGTCACGTGACGGAGACGTTCGCTGAGACTGTCACGTGTTCGTGATGTCACCCACGGCATTTTATCAGCTATGAACTAGCAGCTACCGAAAGAAGATACGGACACCCTAGTCACCGTCCGCACGTCCGAAGTCTGCTGCTGGAGGCCGGTATTACGGTTATCCTAGTAAGTGCAACACAGTGCCCCTCCCCCTTAAAGACCAAAGCTCAAGGAAAACAGGAGGACAACTGTCCACTATCCGCCCCTTCATGCTGACCTTGACAGGCGTATTATGAGTACCTAACAACGAGTGCATCTGTAGTTCTGAACTTGTGATTAACCTAACGGTCACCCAATTCATGGTTCATTTCTAGATTTGGTTTTACTTTATGAAATTGGTTCTCCAAGGTAATTGTTTTCATAGTGGGGGGGGGGGGGGGGGGGGGGGGGGGGGGGGGGTGGCTGATATACACAATGAATGCTTCAAATCTTCGTGTAAGATCATCTGGTTCATATGTTGCCACAGTCTGCAGTTAGTAACACTGTCATTATCTTCTTACTTTGTCTGCCCTCAGAAGGCGAGGCTGTCCCTCATCTGTCTTGAGTCTGAAAGTCTAGCTTACAGAGGGCAAGTTTTAATTTCTGCAGTAACCCATTGAAACCACTGCTTTCATTGGCCCTGCTGCAGCAAAAAATGAGCTGCCACTTTTACTGTATTAATATCCGGGCCAGACTGGAAGGAAAAAGCAGCCCTGGCAAAAGTATCAAAGCAGCCCATGTATTTACACATATGCAAAGCATGATTTATATTTCCAACCCCAAGGTTAACTAGAATTAGTGTTTGTCAATAGATATTTTAAGAGTTCATTACCATATAATCCCCAGCAATATTATATGCCCTATGTGCTGTAACTGGCCCTTGCAACAAATATCTCACCCTAGTTTCTATCCCAACTATTCTATTAGATGGATTAGTGGCCCTATACTTACAGTATATTTTCCTTTGTGTGCCCCCAGCTAGACCATGTTCCCTGGCAGATGAGGACTTTAATTACCATGTGTATCACAGGGCCAAAGAAGAGAATAGGCTGTCTCATGCAATTAATGCTACATATCACAGTTTTCTATATACAGACTGAAGTGATTGTTCTGAGCATGGATCCTCCAGTTACCAACATATCTATCATAAGCATAAGGGATTGGGTATATAGCAAGCAACTCTAATATTACTAACTGAAGTTGGTCAGAACTCCTTGTTTCCCCTCATATGCCAGTACAGGCATGCGCACTAACAAATGCAGGCATCGTCTTAGCTGGGGCTAGCTGTTATGAACTTTACATTTCTAAAGTGAGTGCCTCATTTACATATTGACTATGAAGCTTCTCATTCATCCAGGTCATGGTATATTTAACAAAAGTAACTCAAAACAACTGGACTTGCTGAGAAATGTATTTATTTACATATTGAAGATAAACCTCATTTGCATGTTTAGGTGAGCAGTCCATTTACATTTTAAATCAAGCGGCCCATGGGGCATTTGCCCGAATCCACAAATTACCAGTCCGGGCCTGATTAATATAGTATCCAACCATAACCTTTAGGCAGCAGAGCCATACTACAGGTGCAGATTTACTAAATTCACATGAATAATTCGAAGTTCGATTGAATTTTAATGAAGTTTGAATCTTTGAATATGCAAATTAGGCAAATTCGAATAAAATTTTATTCAACTAGTCGATGGTCGAATTACTTACCCTTTAAATTTTTATTCAACCACCTACTTCGCCAGAACCAAGCTACTGAATTGGGAATCATTATTTTAGATCGAATCGAATTGCGGTAAAATCCTTCGAATTCGATAGTTGAATTTGAAGGATTTTACTTTCCTTTTATATTAATTTAAAAAAATTTGAAATTCGACCAATGATAAATCTGCCCCACAGAGTAGTAAATCAACCATATTGAACAAGCTTTAACTATTGAGATATTAAAATTACCAGTACACTGATGCAAGCTATTAAAGGGAGTTTGCAGCCAGTTGCAGATAAAGCAGACTTTTATTCATTTGTGACTTTATAATACCCCATTTTTACACCATTGTTTTATGCTTACTGTTGGTTATGATCAATACTATGTCAGATTCTCATAAAACACCTCTTGTGTGTGTTCTGTGCCATTTCCTTTCACCCTGTTGTATTTTGTAATCAGAGCATTGATATAACTCCAAGTGGATGGAAGTTGGTACAGGTATGTGATCTCTTATCCAGAAACTGGTTATCCAGAAACGGACGAATTACGGTATGGCTGTCTCCCATAGACTCAATTTTAACCAGATAATTAACATTTTTTTAAACAATTTCCTTTTTCTCTGTAGTAATAAAACAGTTCATGAAAATAGATAGAGAGCATAACCGCTCCAACTCACTGCATATGTAAAGAAAAGCTGGTAGCTTGTAAATAGCCGAGTGCTGGAATCCTTCAGCGCTCCTTTTGATTAAGGGCACACGCACCTGAATTGTGTCATGCTACATTCTGTAACATGCCTGTTTTACACATGGACAAATAAAACTTTGGAGTTTTAAATTTACTGGTGTGCAGAGCCATCTTCTTTCTGCCTCCAAATAAAAAAACAGTACCTTGTACTTGATCCAAACGTAGATATAATTAGTTCTAATTGGAGGCAAAACCAGCGTATAAAGTTTAACTGTATTTAATGTCACAGTGCTACGAAATAAGTTGGTGCGATAGAAATACATGTTAATAATGTTTAATTTGTATTTCAGTAGACTTTAGGTATGGAGATCCAAAACATAACTTATCCAATAACAGGTCCCATACAGTGGCGTAACTACCAGGGGAGCAGGGGGTGCAATTGCACCAGGGCCCGCTCCCTCTTAGGGCCCGCCAGAGAGGCTAGGAGAACTCCAATGTGCAATTCATAGGGGGAGAGCCAGATAGGGGGCCCGGGTGCCAATCCTGCACCAGGGCCCATCAGCAACTAGTTACGCCACTGGTCCCATATGTGCACTACAGCATCTTGCAAGCTGAAACAGATTCTTCATGATTCTTCTTAATTCGTCAACAGTTGGTTTGCCTAGAATTAAACTAAAATTGGTTATCTAGATACACAATTAAATTAATGTGCAATTGAAGGTTTGGCAACCAACCTTTTTCTGAAAACCTCTGCATTGTAACTGTGCAACTCTGTAACCTGAGTGCCCTCTACTGTTCTGCCAGTCAGAACAGCAATAGCTAATTTTCTTGCTGAAGGAAACTAATTTGGTGCTTATCATGTGCCCAGTTTGACAAGAGCACTAGAACCAATGGAATAAGCATCAAGAGGCTCTACCTTCAGAGGCTAAATTGGTTTTGTACTTCACAGAAGCTTTTTCAGAACTTGTCATTTGTGTGATTCCAGGCAAGTACATGCAGCCCCTTGTATGGTTATTGGTTGCTTAGTATGTAAATCTATATGTTTAATGTGTACACAAATTAATTGTACAGTGTTGCAGAATGTATTGGCGCTTTATAAAAATAAGTTACTAATCGTTGTGGTGCAGACTCCTATAGATGCACAGATAATTTACTGTAACATATCAAGGGAACTGCACATACACATAACATGCAGGTACAGAACTTACCCCATATATTGCGACCACCTGTGTGTCTGTTTCCAGAAACAAATTATTCAATGCTACAAATATAATATGCTTGGTCACCCAGTGCATTAAATAACTGTGTTTTGTAATCATTATTATACTTTGATTACATATAAAACATTGTGACAAAATCTAATTGAAATTCATTTTTACTTTTTGTTTTTTAAAGAAAAATGCTCATCCGGCCAACAGTCAGAAGTTTCCATACCTTGTTTGCTTTACGCGTCATACCAGCCAGATATGAAAGTTCTGCAAAAGAAGGTGTCATTTTGCAATCTACATCGAACAACATTTATGAAAACTTAGCTGTTGAAGACTGGATTCATGATCAAATGAACCTAGAAAACAAGAATGTTCTGTTTATCTGGAGGAATGCGCCATCTGTGGTTATAGGGAGGCATCAAAATCCTTGGCGAGAATGCAATCTTCCTTTAATGAGACAGAGTGGTATCTGTTTAGCAAGAAGACGCAGTGGAGGTGGGACTGTGTATCATGATCTTGGCAACATCAACTTAACATTTTTCACATCAAGGAAAAGATATGATAGAATGGGAAACTTAGAGTTGGTTATCAGGGCACTTAAAGCTCTGCAGCATCAAGTGGATGTACAAGCAACCAGTAGATTTGATCTGCTCTTAGATAAGAAGTTTAAAATATCCGGGACAGCAGCAAAACTGGGAAGGACTGTTGCTTACCACCACTGTACTTTACTGTGTTCAGCAAATAGTTCTCTCCTACCAATTGTGTTACAAAGCCCTTACCATGGTATAGAAAGTAATGCTACTCCTAGTGTGCCTTCACTAGTAAGAAATCTGTCTGACGCAGATTCCACATTGAACTGTGAATCCATCATGGATGCGGTGGCATCTGAATACTCTGCACATTACAACAATAAGCCTCATGTTCACTTAATAGACCCAAAGGATGAATCGCACTTTCCTGGGATTAGTCAGAAAAAAAGAGATCTGTGCACTTGGGAATGGATTTATGGAAAAACTCCCAAATTTTCACTGAAAACAACTTTTCCGATTTTGTACAATAATTCCATAGTTGATATCAAACTAAGTATGCAAATAAAAAATGGATACATAGAGGAAAGCTCCATAGGATTCCCTAACCACTGGCTCTCCAAAGACCTCTCTAATGACCTGGAAAGTGCCTTGGCGGGCTGTAAATTTTGTCCTACTGAAACAGCTTTTTTATTAAGTACCTTATTAAGGACCTTTCCTCAAGATGACGAAGTGCATACAAAGTGCAATGTTTTGTGCGAGAAGCTTGTTTCTATAATGTGATTTTACTGTTGTGACAGAAAAGTTTTGTTTGTGGTAGTTGCCAGTGATTGTTGGTTTCTGGTATCTGAATCGTTTTAATAAAATAATAATGTTATAAACTGTAACCAGTATTTTCACATTTTTAAATTAGTGAGATGATCAACAAACTCAATACAATACATGCAAAGATATTATCGTTTTCTAACCTATCTGATCAACTTTAAATGACCGTTCAACATGGCACAAAAAATTATCCCTGCATATAGAAGAAATACCCATTTTGAGTGTTGTGTGTACATTTTAGAGCATGCACAACGACAAAGAATGATCTATCTACAAGTAAGGTGAAGGAAAAAAATAACAACACTTGGAGGATTTGTAAATTCAATATTTACTTGACTATGCCGATACCAGGTTTTGCTGCATACTCCCAAAACTTGTTTAATGTTGGTTAATTGTAACTAAACTAAATACTTTAATTAAAGTGCACATCTATAAAATGTATATTATGAATGGATGAAGTTTTTATTATAAAATATATTATCTGCATATTTGCCTTGGGATATGTTGTTCAGTAATGGTGGGAGAAGTTTATGTAAGCTTGCACACAGAAGATAAAATCATTCTTGGAGTTCACTCTTGTGTTACTGTTCAGTCTGAAGGTATGTACATCTTAGTAATTGGTAGGATCAGTGTACCAAGAAACCAGGAAGCTAGATTTTTATTTTACTTCTGCTATTATTTATCTTGCGCTATTCCATTTCTTTGGTGTGACAATGTTCTTTAAATTGCCCAAGCACACCCTAGAAGTTTATGAGGTAATATCTACCAACTATATAATCAGAAATATAAAGTACATTTTTCAAAGTCTCTCAGGACTCTGCACTACTACATATCATTAATTGTTGGAAATGGGGACTGCTTCCTGATTTAGCAAGAAGATATAGTTATACAACACTCATTACCACCATAATAATTTGACATTGCACGTCATTTGGTTTATGACTGCAGCCAAATAAAGATGTCCATTATTTACAGTTTGTCGTTAAAGGGATTCTGTTATGATTTTTATGATGTAGTTTTTATTTCTAAATTCCACTGTTTAAATTGCAAATAATTCACTCTACCATATACATTTTAATTCCTGAACATCTTAGCCATCTCTTGTCATCTCATGCAGCCATCTCAGGTCATTTTGCCGTACTATGAAACTGCTTTCTGGCAGGCTGTTGTTTTTCCTGCTCAATGTAACTGAAGGACTCACAGTGGGACCTGAATTTTACTATTGAGTGCTGCTCTTAGATCTACCACGGAGCTGTTATCTTGTGTTAGGGGACTCCTATCTGTTTACCTCCCCATTATTCTGTTGTTAGTCTGCTGGGTGGGAAAGGGAGGGGGTGATATTACTCCAACTTGCAGTACAGCAGGAAAGAGTGACTCAAGTAACTCAAGCACACGTCACATGACTAGGGGCAGCTGGTAAACTGACAATATGTCTCGCCCCATGTCAGATTTCAAAATTAAATATATAAAAATGTTTGCTCTTTTGAGAAGCCTATTTCAGTGTAGAATTCTGAAGGAGCAGCACTATTAACTGATGCATTTTCCCCGTGACCATATACCTTTACATTACTCACAGGCAGCTTTGCACCAAGAGTATAAATGTACCGAAAGTCTTTAATTTTATGGTATCTACCGCAAAGTAATTCTAGCATCTGTGCAGCAGTGGTTAAAGCATACCAGTGAGGAGGTGGGATGTAAAAATGTGATGCCAAAGTTGATTTTATTATATCCATTTTTACCATAGGCACTGCCTGCATTCAACCAAACACAACTTGCAGTGGATCCCAAAAACTTACTACAGAAATATCTATTGAAACATATAAATGGAATGTTGATGTTGTACAGTGCATCTGAAGCTAGCAAAAATACCTGTTGGCTATGGTCATCCATGCGGCTCATAAACACCATTGTGCAGTCATTTGCTGCAAACTGTCAAAACAAACATTCATAAGTGACATTGTTAATATAACCCCAAAATTTGGTTTTATGGTTCTCAATTATAGGGTTGCGTTGCAACAGTTGTGTTTGATGCATAGGGACATCTAGTTGTAAATTTCATGTCCATAATTCCTTAAAGGGGTTGTTCATTTTAGAGTAACGTTTAGTATGATGTAGATAGTGATTTTTAATTTTTGTAACATTATAGTTTTATGCTGAGAGTGTCAGAAATAACATACATTTTCAGTACAATTATGATATCTCTATGGTGGATTGGACTCCGTTGTGTCAGGAGCAACTTTCCCTTGTGCCCAGAATTATGCTAAACTTATTTGTGTAAATAATTGTGGTCATTATGTCCAGAATTGCACTTTGCAGGCTGAGTTTGAAATTGTATGACTCTTACCATAGTGTATGTATGCTATATTAAAGTTATTTTACCAAGGGCCCTCTGCTTCCACTAACGCACTGAACTGAACATAAGTTAAGTCCGAATGCCAAAAACTCAAAAAATTTTAGTTTTTTCTTTTTACTATAAAATCTGAAGGGAAAAAAAACAATTTTTTTTCAGGATTTATTATACCCTGAGGATGGAAAAATTAATCCAGCATCTCAGACCTGCTGAGGTTGTATATAAGTCAATGAGAGTCCCGTAGATAGCCTGATCTGCTTTGGGTTTCATGCAATAATCCGAAGAGTTTGTAGTTTTTGGGAAAATGTATTGATAAATAAGAGGAAAAATCCTGTGCAGATTTGGTTGGAGTAGATTTCAGAAAATGAAATATTTTCTGATTTTGATAAATAACTCCCTTAGGGGCAGATTTATCAAAGGTTGAATTTTGAAGTGAAAAATGTTGAAATTCGACCCTTGAATTTTTTTCAAAGTGGTTTTCGATTGAATTAAAATCAGTCGAATTGTTCTATTTGAACGATTTCCTCAAAAAAATTGTGAATTTTCAAAGATTCCAAAAACACTACTTAAAGGTTATAGGAGGTCCCCCAAAGGCTAAAACACCAATTCAGCAGGTTTAAGGTGGCAAAGGGTTGAATTCGAATAGAGACAAATTTTGGCCTATTTGATAGTACCCAAAAATTACTTCGAAATTCAAATTTTTTTAATTCAGATTTTCACTTTGACCCTTGATAAATCTGCCCCTTCAACCTGTCATGTATTTGATATATATAATTGGGCACCAGAGACCTTTTTTAAGCTGGGAGGGCATGTGTGTAATTTGACTTTAAAATGCTTTTATTTTTACTGTTACCGTTCCTTTAAGAAGTCTGCAGCAGTGGGTAGACTCTGCCTGTGATTTTCCTCTCCTAATTGTAAACATAGCTGCACCTGTTTGTCACTTCACTGAGTTTTTAACATTTTTGGAATGATCTTGGGGTTATAAACAAAATGCAAATCTAACTGTTTTAAATATTTTTGGTGGTAGATGCTATCAAAGGTTTAGTAGCATAGTCACCTTTATCCCACACAAATAATGTCACAATGGTCACTAGAAATCTACATTATTATATATATACTTTTTAGGGATGCACCGAATCCACTATTTTGGATTCGGCCGAACCCCCGAATCCTTCCCGAAATATTTGGCCGAATACCGAACCGAATCCTAACCCTAATTTGCATATGCAAATTATGGGTGGGAAGGGGAAAATATTTTTTACTTCCTTGTTTTGTGCCAAAAAGTCGTCCGAATCCTGCTGATAAAGGCCGAATCCCGAACCGAATCCTGGATTCGGTGCATCCCTAATACTTTTGTCTAAAAAGGCTTCAAGGGACACCTTTAATTACAATGGCATTAGACAGCAGGCCATGGAGGACCAAAAGCACTGCCAATTCTGGGGGAAAATGTTCAAAAAGCATGCTGCTGAAAATCAATATTAATTGATCTGTTTCTTCGAATCACTTGTTTTACCACTTTAAATGATTGGCAGGAAGTTTCTTTCTTACTGTCAGGGTCACAGACTCAAAAAATACAGATCCTAATGCCTACATTTTATTTGTATTCTTGTTTTTTTTTTATGTCTCGGCTTTCTATTGAGGTCTCCTCCTATAAATTTTCCAAAGTCACTTCCTTATTGCTACCAGATAGTTAGGGTAATTATGCTTTTGCAACCAAATAATCTTAGGGTTGCAAAAAAATGAAAATATTTTACAAAAATACAAGAAAAACACTAATTGCATAGGTGAACTGTTAAATATATTGCTTCTTGAGAAACTTTCAAATAGTATAATAAAAAAGTTCAAGTGTCTCTGCGTCCAGTCCCTGTGTCCGTGGAATTGCACTACTGTGCATGTGCCGTATGGGGCTCTCTGCAGGGATGGGATAGTACAGTAGGGGGCGCTCTTACACTATAAGGGATCAGATGGGGACACCGTGAGGGAGGGGCGTGACTCTGAGTGGGACACACCCACAGGAGAGACCAATGGCATCCGTCAGGGATGGGATGAGCTGTTGCTATAGCAACGGAGGAGCCTGAAAGAAGCAGGTTTATTGGGGATACTGAGACCGGGGTGTGGCCTGTTGGGAAGAGTCAGATATGAGGAGGGAACTATTTCTGATTGGAATCACAGGAAAATTTATTTAGAGCCCCTCGAGAGTTTATCGTGAAACTACAGCGATATGAAATATGTTGGCTCTGTAGAAATACATAATAATAATAGTCAGTGATGAGTCCTGCCCACTTCCTGTCTCTGAGCCGTTGCTTGGTAACTGCAATCTCCTGGGCACGCCCTCTCCCACAATCCCCTGCGGCTCCTCCATTTCACCCTCAGGCAATTTGTGTAGTTTCCTTAGACACAGACTGACTGTATATCCTATATAATAAAGTTCAAGTGTCTCTGCGTCCAGTCCCTGTGTCCGTGGAATTGCGCTACTGTGCATGTGCCGCACGCTAGCAAAGTAGATAGATGCACAACTTCGCACCCTTAAGCTGTGGCGTGTTTTACCATTGTGGGCGATAGTCTGAAAAACGTAAATACGTTACCGTTCTCTAACCAGAGCGTAAATTCGCACGTTAGTGAATTTGCTTAGCGTAGGCGAAAATTCGCCTATAACAATTCTGTTTTTATTAATGTTTGACTACATATATTCTAGCGCCCGTTAATTTAACGGGCTTAATGTAAAGTTCAAGTGTCTCTGCATCCAGTCCCTGTGTGCGTGGAATTGCGCTACTGTGGATGTGCCCCACGGACCATCTCTGGCGAATTTACGCTAGCGAAGTAGATAGACGCGTAACTTTGTACCCTTACGCTGTGGCGTGTTTTACAATTGTGGGTGAAAGTCTGAAAAACGTAAATACGTTACCATTCGCCGACCAGAGCGTAAAGTCACACATTAGTGAATTTGCGTAGCGCAGGTGAAAATTCGCCTAGAACAATTCTGTTTTTATAAATGTTTGACTACATATGTTCTAGCGCCCGTTAATTTAACGGGCTTAATGTCTAGTAGTATAATAATTTGAAAGATGTATAAATGTGTTTAATTCATGTGTATATGGCATTCTTAACAAACACTTTATTTTTTTATGTTCTAAAGATAGATGGGAAAGAAGTGCTATTGTTACATGCAGAGACTTTTATGGTAAAAGTCACACTGGTGTTTGCTCACAGTGTGCGTGTGTCGCACTATTGGTGTCCTCAGTAGCTATGGCAATGTAGACTGTAGTGAAACAAATGCTTGAATAATAAACTGTATCCTTGTCCACAAATCAGATCTGTTAACTTCCATTTGACAGGTGACTACAGAAGGGAAATTGCAACAGGCTGTCTCAACAGTTTGTCACATTTGTCGAGATTAAATAGCCAAGGAGAATTCTCATGTGTGGCATTACGCTTATAGTAAGCTAACTGCTTGCTTATTTATCTCAATGGGGAATCTGTCCTGTCACACTGAAGGCTGATCTTCAGTTAATAGCTTCTGACTTCTGGAGAGAATTATTTTAGGGCTGCTATTTACTACCACAAGTGATTTGTGACAAATTTGTTTCAGACACATGTTGCCTTTCAGGTCAGAGTTTTCTGTTGCACATGTTCTTTGTTGATGTGTTCAGTAAAAGTAAAAACGGAACATAGATTTTTGTTAAAAGCATATGTCAACAATATTAAGGTAAAAAGTAGAGAAAGAAAGAGTTTAAATACTTAAACTGACTGTAAACTATTAGACTTTTGGCCACGTCAGCAAATTGGCCTGATCAAACAGTTTGGGCCATTTGTTGAAATGACAACCAAAACTCGGTGGGACAGAGACAACAACAACAAACAACATTTGTAAAGCGCTTTTCTCCCGTAGGACCCAAAGCGCATAAGCTTGTCTCATCTCTGTACATATCTATGTGTGCAGAGGAAAAGTTATGTGGCCATAAATGCCAGGCTAAACAGGTGGCTTTTCAGTTTTGATTTAAACGTGTCCAGGGTTGGAGCTGTCTTGATCCCGTTTGGCAGGGCATTCCACAGGGTAGGGGCAGCATGACAGAAAGCTCTGGATCCAAAGGTTTTCAGTTGGACTCTGGGCGTGGTCAGATTATTGGATCCATTTGATCTAAGATTGTGGGAGGTGTGACGTCGTTGCAACAAGTCCTTCAGGTACCCGGGTCCTAGGCCATGTAGGGATTTGAATGTCAGCATGCCAATTTTGAAAAGGATTCTCCATTTTATGGGTAGCCAGTGTAGTGAGCGAAGGATTGGTGTTATGTGGCAATGGCGGGGTTGGCTTGTTAGCAATCTTGCGGCAGCATTCTGTACTAGCTGCAAGCGGTGTAGGTCTTTATTTGGAAGGCCTGCATAGAGGGCGTTGCAATAGTCCAGTCGTGATGTGATGAAGGCGTGAACTAGTGTTGGAAGAACCTCAGAAGGAATGAGGTGTTTAATTTTTGCAATATTCCTTAGGTGATAGAAGGAATGTTTCACCACAGCTGAAATTTGGCCTCCTTCTTACTGTGACCTCCTTCTTACTGTGCCTCTTACCACATAACACGAACGGGAAGATTTATCAAGGGTCGAATTTTTTTGAACTCCCATAACTTTGAGTTTGGCATAAAGAAAAAAGACCAACCAAAATGTATTAAAAAAGGTAAGTTTTTTTTTCCGGGGGAATAGGTCGTTTTCGTTTGAATTCGAATCGTACGAATCAAAGTAACCTAGTATTCAATAAAATTCAATAAAAAAAAAAAAGATTTTTCAAAGTCCATCAATTGACTCCAAATAGGTTCTAGGAGGTGCCCCATAGGCTAACACAGCAGTTCTGCATGTTTTAGATGGCAAATGGTTGGTTGACGTTTTAAAGAGACCATAAATGATAAAATTCCGTATAGAATTTTTTTGCATATTCGAATCGAATTTGGACTATTCCCTAGTCGAGGTACACAAAAATAGCTCTAAAATAGATTTTTTTAAATTATAATTTTCACTTTAACCCTAATATATATATATAATCATTCATATGAAAAGGTTTGGGAACCCCACTCAGCCTGCATAATAATAATTTACTCCACTTTCAACAAAAAACATAAAGTGGTATGTCTTTCATGAGTACTGGGGTGGTTTCTGAATAAAGATTTGTAGTGAAGCAGTATTCAGTTATATGGAATCAAATGTGAAAAACGGACTGTGCAAAAATTTGGGTACCCTTGTAATTTTGCTAATTTGAATGCTTATAACTGCTCAATACTGATTACTGGCAACACCAAATTGGTTGAATTAGTTCATTAAGCCTTGAACTTCATAGGCAGGTGTGTCTAATCATGAGAAAAGATATTTAAGGTGGCCAATTGCAAGTTGTGCTTCTGTTTGACTCTCCTCTGAAGAGTGACAGCATAGGATCCTCAAAGAAACTCTCAAAAGATTTGAAAACAAAGACTGTTCAGGTTTAGGGGAAGGCTACAAAAAGCTTTTAGAATTGTAAACTGTCAGTTTCGACTGTAAGAAATGTAGTCAGGAAATGGAAGGCCACAGGCACAGTTGCTGTAAAACCCAGGTCTGGGAGGCCAAGAAAAATACAGGAGCGACATATGTGGAGGATTGTGAGAATGGTTACAGACAACCCAAAGACCTGCAAGAACATCTTGCTGCAGATGGTGTATCTGTACATCACTCTACAGTTCAAAGCAATTTGCACAAAGAACATCTGTATGGCAGGGTGATGAGAAAGAAGCCCTTTCTGCACTCACGCCACAAACAGAATAACTTGTTGTATGCAAAAGCTCATTTAGACAAGCCACAGCAGTAATTTTGGAACAAAGTGCTTTGGACTGATGAGACAAAAAATTTGTAATTTGTTCATAACAAAAAGCTCTTTGAATGGCGGGAGAAGAACACCACTTTCCAAAAAAAAAATCTCCTAACTACTTTCAAATTTTGTGGAGGTTCCATCATGCTGTGGGGCTGTGTGCCTAGGACTGCTGCCCTTGTTAAAAGTCGAGGGTTGGATGAATTCAACCCAATATCAACAAATTCTTCAGGATAATCTTCAAACATCAGTCATAAAGTTGGTTACTCAGGGATATTCCAACAAGACAATGACCCTAAACACACGTCGAAATCTACAAAGGCATTTATGCAGAAGGAGAAGAACAATATTCTGGAATGGCCATCACAGTCCCCCGACTTAAAGATCATAGAAAATATGTGGGATGATTTAAAGCAGGCTGAACTGGAGAGATTTTGTATGGACAAATAAATAGTCAAAAATACCGCCATCCAGAATCCAGACACTCATCAAAGGCTATAGGAAGCCTCTAGAGGCTGTTACATTTGCAAAAGAAGGCTCAACTAAGTATTGATGTAAAATCTCTGTTGGGGTGCCCAAATTTATGCACCTGTCTAATTGTGGCTCAGGATGCATATGAATGCGGCCCAGCTTGAAATGCTTGATCCACCTATGTGGATTTTCTTCATAAAATTATGAAGTATTGTATTATGGCTGGGTGGAAGTATTTAGAACCAAATTAATTTAGGTGAGATGTACAAACATAGCACACAGGCCAGACAGATTTTTTTACACCAAGGCCCTGCAACCTCAGTAGGAGTAGGATTGTTTCTGCAAAAAGTACCTTTCATACATTTGCATTGTATCCACTGAGAAGCTAATGGCAAGATGGTTAGTTTTGTAGTAGCTAAAGTGCCCTTCTCTGCCTACTGCTGAAATTCACCTTAAAGGAATTGTTTAATATAAAAACTAGGTAAATAGATGGATAGGTTGTGCAAAATAAAATTTTTTTTCAAATATAGGAAAAAATATCATCTATTAAGGCTAGAGTGACTGAATATCTAACATAACAACACTACTTCCTGCTTTTCAGCTATCTTGGTTTCCACTGACTGGTTACCAATCAGTAGCTAATCAGTGACTTAAGGGGGGCACATGGGTTATTACTGTTAGTTTCTGAATCTGAGCTGCATGCTAAGGATCAATGGCAAACTCACTAAACAGTTATGTTCCATGTGCCACACCCAGTGTCGGACTGGGATGCCAGTGGCCCACCAGAAAACCTTAGACCAGGGGCCAAACTTTCCAGACTATTATTCCTTCTCTCCTCACTTAACCACTTTATTCTCCTATTCTTTTAGATTTACTTACTATACTCTATTCTTCCATTATTAAGCCTCTTTTTCCACATAAAGAAATAGGGAATGAACATGAAATAGGACAAATTGTTAGAAGCAAGGGGGCCCACTGACACCTGGGCCCACCGGGAGTTTTCCTGGTATCCCTGTGGGCCAGTCCGACACTGGCCACACCTTCAAGTCGCTGACTAACTCAGAGTTAGAGAACTGAAAAGCTGGAAGTAGTGTTCTGTTCTGTTAGACATGCAGTCACTCCAGCCTTTTTAGATTACATTTTTGCCTAACTATATTAGAAACATTTTTTATGTTACACAGCCTATCAATTTACCCAGTTTTTATTTTTGCACTGAACTGTTCCTTTAAATGGCAATTCAACCCCTCCAGCGCTAAACCAGCCCCCCCCTCCCCCCAGTAGGCCCCTCCTCCCTCCCGGCCTGCCTCTCCCCCCGGGCAAATGCCCCTAAGTCACTAGTTACCCCTCTGTGCATGTCCCCTCTAGCCAGGTTCACGGACGCCATCTTTTCAGCAACATCTTCCTGGATCTGTCGGTGCTTGGCAGCGCATGCGACACATTTGCCGGTTGTACTACTGCGCATGCGCCCAATGTTCACGAAGTTCAATCGGCGAACTTCGGGCGCATGCACAGTAGTACCAACCAGCAAATGCTGACAGTTACAGGAAGAAGACCTTGCGCGAGAAGATGGCGCGCGTGAACCTGGCTGGAGGGGACCTGCACGGAGGGGTAAGCCACCTCGCCATAAGCCAGCAATCCACAGTCATGGACACCACACTCAGTAGATAGCCAGGGAGGAGAAATCCAGCACCCCACAATGAATGGTCGCCACTTCGCCTTTTTTGAACAGGAACGGAAGTGGAGTTTCAGTAAGTTATTTCTTAATAAAGGCTTTGTCATTTTAAAGTTTTTGTCTTGGTGTATATTTTTGATATCTACTAACAAATGAAAAAAATTTTTTTTTGATGTTACTGCTCCTTTAAGCCAGTTCATATATCACCGTTTTAGTCAGATTTGCTAGGAATTATTTTACACATTTGTTGACAAATATACTGTATCCTATACAATTCTAATATAACATCTGATATATTATACATATTTTTAAAAAGTGCATTAGAACTAACAATCTCCTTTTTATAATGTTACTAGGTATAAGCACTATATTACAGTGTCCTTGCCCTGTACTGTTTACAATCCACCTATGCTTCCTGAGTCACTGTGAGATAAAAGCTGGGAGGTTTTAAGCTTTGCCCCTGAGGAAGTATCTGAGGATACGAAACGCGTTGGGTTAAGGACTAAAAGTCTATTATTTCGAATCAATAAAATTATTTATTTAATCCCTAAGACTTAGTTTGTGCATGAACGTGGTTATACTAAAAGAGATAGAGCAGAGATCAATTACACAACTGAAGTGGTTGGATCGGTGGCGGGGGCTGACTTCCGGAGTGGACACGATGACAGCTCTGAATTTCACTATCTATCGGTGGTGTTTTGGAACCACGAGTCTGACCGGTGAGCCCATCATTACTACAACATCGGAACGCTACTAGAGGACGAATTGTGTTTGGTTACCTTTATCTAGTAAGCTTAAAACCTTTGTCTCCTTCTCCGCACGCTAACTGACTGATCTGCACTATCGTAAGATTCTCCCCGCTAGGTATACAGCAGACGATACCCACTCAGACGAGATATTGAAGCGATCACGATTTTTCAACTGTCTGACACTTCACGAATTCTTTGTGAGTAGCTCTTAGCACATATTAACCCCTGTGTAGAGGTTAATACACTATTTTGTTTTTTCTCTATTTCCAGGTAATCGCCAAACAACATAGCGAACCTCGTCTAGCTTTTTGTTTTTCACAAGTGGATAAGTGGAGCCACAATTTTGGTGCAGCTGTCTCCCTCCCTTCCCCCTTCCCCTCCCCCTTCCCATTTCTAGCTAGCGCGGATTCTTCGCTACCTGAACTTAACAATTCTGGCAAGGTTGTAGACCAAGTGACAGGGAGAGTATGGGGAGTTAGGGGTCTGAGCATGAAGGTGGAGTGCTGGTCCAAGTAGTATAGCTAGGGCTGCTATGAGAGGGAAAGAGAGGAGGAACTGTTGTTCAGGGCCTACTGAAAGCACCATCCAAAGAGGAGCCCAGCAGCATTGCAAAAGTTACATGTAATAAATATGTTAGTATAAAACTACAGCAAAACGTAAGCAATTTCCCAGTAATGTAACTGGAGGGGGGCGGGCCATAGGGTTGCCACCTGGCCGGTATTTTACCGGCCTGGCTGGTACAAGTGTGGGCTGATCCCAATGTTATTAATAGGGAAAAAAGATAACTATATAGGAAGGCCGGTATTTTTTGCCAGAAAAGGTGGCAACCCTAGTGGGCCCTGGTGCGGGATGTGCAACTCCCTCCGTACAAGAATATCTGCGCTGAAATTGGCCGCTGTGACCAGAAATCTAAAGTGATCGAGCTGCCAGGGGGGCCCTGAGGGGGTGCGGGCCCTGGTCCAATCACTCCCCGGGTAGCAGGGCAGCCATTAGATGTCACAGGGCCCCATACAACAAAATGTCCCCCCCCTGATCCCACCCACTCCACATTACAGTTAAAAGACCATACAGACATCAGCGCTAAAAAAAGTAACCCACACACACATAAGTTATAAAAAGCTATTGATGGTCAGGGCCCCCTTATAAGTTTAAAAAAAATTGGGGCCCCAAAAAATATTTTTCAAAAAACATTGGTGCCAGAGCAACTCTTACAAGTTAAAAAAATTAGGGCCCAAAAAATATTTTTTAAAAAAAAATTGGTGCCAGGGCCCCAAAAAATATTAGGGTCTGGTTTTTTAAATACTTACCCTACTCATACCTGCAACACACAACCCGAAACCCACAATTTGACCTGCATAGTTCCCTGACCATACCTGACCCGCTTACTTGCCTCCTAGACATGTCCTGCAGGTCTGATGACCGACTGCAGTGTCCCATACTGGAGGAATTTCACAAGTTACTATTCTAAGATAATTACATTTAAATACTTCAGGCTCAGTCTCTGTCTGTGAGATCAATGAAGCAGCCTCAGCTCAGGGCAGCAGGGCAAGCCAGGGGGGCCACAACTATGACAGCACAGGTCAGGGTGAGATGTGTGTGTGCAAGACAGCACGCCACAGGTCAATGGATGGGACCAGGCAGGAGAGCCACGCAGTATCAGCAGCCATGAAGCAGGTCAGGTGCTGGAGTGGACAGGAAGCTGGCCTGGGAGACTGGCTATTGGCACTTTTTGGCAGCTAGGCAGTGCTGGTCCAGACTCCGAAGGGGAGAAAATGGCGCTACCTGCTCTGATAACTGGTGGAAAGAGAGAAAGTGACGTATGACATCAGCCTTGGTGCTCACTTATATTTAAACAGTAGAGGCTGTTGGCAGCCTCACAGCTGCACGTAAGAAGCAAGCCAAGGGCAGCCAGAAAATAAAAAAGGTACAAACACTCCCAATCTTCCACTTGAACAAGACCAGATCTAGGTGCCGCCAAGTACAGGGGGATGACACCCGAAAACTGTGCCGCATTTTTTAAAGGGCACGAATTTCCACCCACAACTAGGGTTGCCACCTGGCTGGTATTTTACTGGCCTGGCCACTATTTTTAATGGTTTATCCCAATGTTATTAATAGGAAAAAAAGATATATATATAGGAAGAAAAGGTGGCAACCCTACCCACAACCCTGCCAGATGTCGGGTATTCCACTGGTAGACGCGGGTACTCGACCCGATGAAGGACTCCAGTTCAAGCCCTCCAAATGATCCCCAATGCCCATACATACACACACTCACACAGACCCCGCCCCATGCACTGACATAAATTATATATACACTGATATCTATACTAATTGTAGATTTTAGGATCACAATAGCAGCCCATTTCGCCGCCTAAGGCAGCCTTCAATTTGCTGGCCCCCCCTTCCCCACGGTGCTCACTTTTTCAGCAATGGATGGGGGTGGTGCAACTTCGCACTCTGCACTAAAAGTTCCAAATTTGTTGAAAACCGGAAATTCGGCTCTGAGTTACCAGTAAGGTTGCCACCTGGCTGGTATTTTACCAGTCTGGTCTGTATTTTTGATGGTTGATCCCAATGTTTTTAATATGAAAAAAAGATAAATTTATAGGAAGGTTGGTATTTTTTTCAAGAAAAGGTGGCAACCCTAATTACCAGGAGAGGCATTTTTGCCTCCCCTGGTAACCAGGGGGTCGCTGCCACCTAAGGCGAATGCCTCAACTCGCCTCATTGGCGGAGCGCCACTGCACAATAGCCTTGGATATTATGCTTGTCCAAGAAATCATCCAACCCAAACCCCTCTTAAAAACATTAACAGAATCAGCCCACCTTTGCCTCTAGATTGTCCTGTGTATATGCTGCATTAGTAATTTATACAAAACTAGACATTAAGCCCGTTAAATTAACGGGCGCTAGAACATATGTAGTCAAACATTTATAAAAACAGACTTGTTCCAGTCCAAAAAAAAGTGGACAACCATGGTGGACACCTAGAGTGCTTCTCAGTAGTTTTAAAAATACTACTGCTTCCTAAAGAGTTTGGGCAATGTTTGTTTATGGTATCCATCACATCAGTGTTTTTTTCCACAAAAAAATGTTTGTCCTACAGAATTTCAGAGGCGACTCTGCCTC
>CM044433.1:111555524-111605232 GCA_024363595.1 Xenopus borealis | reverse complement strand
TTTCAACCTCCTATCTATTGTATTCTATCTACTTCGCTAGCGTAAATTCGCCAGAGTGTTTGTGTGCTGGCGAATTTGCACTAGTGTTAGACTCTTCGCGCTGGCTGTCGACGGGGCACATGCGCAGTAGCGCAATTCCACGGACACAGGGACTGGACGCAGAGACACTTGGGGGTAGATTCACCAAAGAGTGAAGTTAAGAATGAAGTTCCGCCACTAGTGGGAAATTCCACAGCTCTCCATTCATTTCTATGGGATTTTGAAAGGCGTATTTATCAAAGGGTGAAATTTCACTTCACCCATTGATAAATACGCCTTTCAATTTCCCATAGAAATTAATTGAGAGCTGTGGAATTTCCCTCTAGTGGCGGAACTTCACTCTTTGATGAATCTCCCCCTTGAACTTTATTATATAGGATAGGATAAGATTTTATGTTAAAGTAACTATAAACATATATAAGCAACTTTCCAGGCCAGCCCTATTGTTAGTCACCCCATCCCCCACCCAGACTCAGGATACAGAAGCTACTTGGAGAGTTTCAGTCCAGTATAAGCTGAAGGGCTGCCCTCGGCGTCCCAAACATTATAGTTTGAATGAACATAAGACAGGCCCAGGTTAAGTGGGTTATTTCCAATAGCAGCTGTGGGGGGTTATGCAGTTTATATATAGCCTGCTACTAGAGGTGACCGTGCGGTGGGCAGAGCAGTGGGCGTGGCCAGCAATGACAGTGGGAGGATCCCTCAGCGCTAAGTGCCGGCGAAAACTTTTTTTTTTTTGGTGCTGAAAGTTGTACCCTGGGATATCGTCTCCTGTCACAGAGGGCTAACACTTCTCTCGTCCCAGACCCATTGCCATGTTTCCTTCAGAACCAGCGTGTCCTTGAATGTTTTAGCAAGTTGTCAGTCCGAGTCCGGGTCAGTGTGATGTTTTGAGACAGGCGGTATGGATTGTCAGTGTCTGTCACACTCCGTCGGATAGTTTGAGCGTTGGCATGCAATGGCAGCAGACTTAGGGCTTCTCTTTCTTCAGCAATGCCATGATGTACCTAGGGAAAAGTGACTAAAAGTGACTGTAACTCTTGCCTGTTTCTGCTTCTGCGCACTGGAACTATTGGAAGTAAAGAAACACCGACAGGTTGCCAATTATTCCGCTTATTGGCAGCAGAAGTGCCTCACCCTCAAAGTGTACTGTATTGGAAAGACTAGCAGCACAATGTTGTGGAGTCATACCAGATCATCACACCAGAACTTTGCCCTCTGTGTTAGTTTTAACCTCTGAGTCCATTGGCAACAAGCCAGGTGTCCTATTAGGTTACCTGCCCTATGAACAAGCTGCTAAGTCACTGCAAACCTACAAACATCCAAGTCATGTGGAAAGATTTAGAACATGTACTCTCCTAAAGTTGGTGGCTTCTCTGCCTAGTATTTATGTACTTATATGTTTACAAAGCACTGCTGATCTTGCACAGAACTTTTCGGGCATAAAGTGTCCCAGTTCACGATTATTGGGATTAAGTGACCTGCTCAAGAACTGAAGAACTCAACACGGGAATCAAACTCAGAGCCCATAGTCGAGGGCCTTAACTACTGTGCATCCTCAAATACTCTGCTCAGCCTCAGGGACAACATGGACTTCCTTGGGAAGATGGTTGCTAGTAGGTACCAGCACAGCCTACAGTTGTTGAAACCTTTCCGCACCACTCGCAGGTAAATAGAATACAGCACATCAAAATGGTTTTCCTTGAAAATGTCATAGTAAAAGCATATGCTCTGATGACGTCCAGACTGGCTTTTGAATTACAACGCCAAAAGGCAATTTAGAGTACTAGGGGATGTTGACATTTTAGCATCTTACGGCAGTGGTACAAATTGGGCATCCCTGGTCTTCAGACACCAAAATGTTTTTTCTTGTAAATATGCTTCTGTTTTTATTTCTTTACTTAAGAATGGATTTTTACTTGGGGATGGATTTTTTTTAACCTGTAATTGTTTGATTTAGAGCTGTCGGATTTTTAGTCTACTAATTTAGTAAAAGAAAGCTGATCACAATGTACATTTACAAGAACATGGTTTCACTAATGGTGTCCAGTGGGGTCCTGCAGTGTTTTTTTTTTTTGTGAAACTGCTAGTGCTGGACCTAGGTGATCTTATACCCTAGGCACAAAGTGTCCCCTTGCTTCCCCATCACCCTTATAAATCACAGAAATATTTGAGTTGACAAATTTCCCTGGAGCATGCTCAATGGGAAGAGATGACTATAAACAGAGTGTAATGGCTGGACCAGAGAACAGAGGTTAGACACACACAGTGTTTCATTTGCCTCCAGAAAATCACACACACATATATATCTTAGTGCAGAACTTGATTTGTGATACACAGTATGAAATGGTGCACAACATTTACAAATAATTATGTACCAGAGGTCTTTACCAGCATTTAGAAAATAGCTACTGTGGGGATCCCAAAGCGTTTGAACTTGTGAGTAACATTCAGAAGTAAAAGGAATTGTGGAACAACACTAGCATGGAAAATGTTCTTGGGGTGCTGAATAGATATTTTAATTGGCCATTTGTTAGCCCCTATGTGGATTGTCAACCTACACGGAGACCATGTTTGACAGTGCACCTTGCTTTTATACAACCAAAACTTACTCCAAGCCTGGAATTCAAAAATAAGCTCCTGCTTTGAGGCCACTGGAAGCAACATCCAAGGGGTTGAGACCAACATGTTGCTCAGGAGCTACTGGTTGGGGATCACTGCTCAACTGGATGCAGGGCCATATTTCTATACAGGCACCCGAGGGCCTGTGCCTAGGGAGGCAGAATTGTGGGGACGGCATCAAGTGCCTTAACTATTGCTGGGTTTAAAAAAAAAAAAATTTAAATTCCCTTACCCCCCACCACGATTTCATATTGAAATCCGGTGACGGAACTGGGGGGTGAGCGGTAGAGTGGCTGAGTCAGTGCCGAAGTGACGTCACGTAAACTGCGCGTTGACTTCTGCAATGGGGCAAACTTGGTGAGCGGAAGTGACGTCACGTGCACGGCGTGCTGACGTCACTTCCGCGATGTAGGGTTTGTATTTAGGTCCAATGCCTAGGGCAGCATCGGATTTAAATGCAACCCTGACTGGATTAACAATGGTAGATGGTAGATTAAATGCTCTGTTTTTATCAAAAGTGTTTACTTAATTTCTCAGTATTTGCATGGAGCTGAGAAATTGAAAAATTGCTAATGTGGTGCCACTATTTAAAAAGGAATCTCATTTTAACCTGATAACTATAGGCCTGCTAGTTTGGCATAAGTGGTAGGAAAGCTTTTGGAAGGGGTAACAAGTACTTGGACACTTTGGATAGTAAACTGACAGGAGAATACATCACAAAAAGTGATAGTGAATGGAACACAGTAGACCAGTATCGTTAGTCGAGTACCACAGGGGTCTGTCCTTGGCCCTTTACCTTTTAACTTGTGTATTAATATCCTTGAGGCGAACATTGTAAGTACTGTCTCTATTTTTGCTGATAATACTAAACTGTGCAAAACTGTAAATTCAATAAAGGATATTGCCACTTTGCAGAGTGATTTGACTAAACTGGAGAACTGAGCAGCAAACTGTAAAATGAGGTCCAGGTAGAAATGACAGAAATACGAGTAGATCATAAAGGAGACATATTGTGTGAAAAATAAGAGCATGCCAGTGCGTTATAGTCATTTAAATATAGAAGGTAAGTGCTCAAACAAGTAGTGTTATGGGCTGATTTATTACAAGATGTAGCAAAAACCCTACTAGTCCAGGCCATCTATTTCACTTCCTGCTTCCTCCTTTTTCCAGGCAACACAGGGGAGCTGGTGGCACTCCACACACTGCACAGTAGAATAAGAACAAATCAGTAGCTTGGCTGACCTGATAGGGAACTGAAGCCTGCCTTTGTTTATGTGACTGCAGGGCTGTGATTTGCTGTCCCCCTCCTACTCTGCTTCTGGCAGACATCCCACCCTGGTCTGGACTGGGATTCATAAATTTATGAAAGAGTGAAAGGCCTATTTATCAATGGGTGAAGTGAAAGTTCACTTCAATGAATGGAGACCTGCGGAATTTCCCTCTAGTGGCAGAACTTCACTCTTAACTTCACTCTTTGATAAATATACCCCAGAGTCCCAAACATCTACCCCCTCCTCACCAGCTGGCATTTGCCAGAATCCACAAATTGCCAGTTTGGGCCTGAGCCCATCCCAGTGATTATATTTATTTACCTGGTAACCTGGGCCAGTGCCCTGTCACTACAAAACTGCACTAGGAGTACTACGTTTCAATTGTCTTCTATATCATTCTTTTCTTCAGCCCCAGGCCAGTGTAATTATATAATCGAGTTTTTATTTCTTTCCTAACATTTTGAAACCTCACAGTGAACATACCTTTTCTTTCTTCTTTAATAAAATAAACAAATATTCCTATTTTATACAGCACCAGCCGATTCCCCCATTATAAGAAAGGGTTATATTGTCAAATGGAGAAAAGAAGCTCTTTAAAAGCAAATTACTCTCTTAAAGGGATACTGTCATGGGAAAAAAAAATTTCAAAATGCATTAGTTAATAGTGCTGCCAGGCAGAATTCTGAACTCAAAAGAACAGATTTTTTTATATTTCATTTTGAAATATGACATGGGGCTAGACATTTTGTCAATTTGCCAGCTGCTCCAAGTCATGTGACTTGTTCTCTGATAAACTTTAATCATTATTTACTGCTTTAATGCAAGTTGGAGGTAACCAGATAACCGCTCCCTAACACAATATAACAGCTGCCTGGTAGATCTAAGAACAGCACTCAATAGTAAAAACCCATGTTCCACTGTGACTCCTTCAGTTACATTGAGAATGAAAACAGCCTGCCACACAAGTCACATGACCAGTGGCAGCTGGGAAACTGACAACATGTCTAGCCCCATTTTAGATTTCAAAATTGAATATAAAAAAATCTGTTTGCTCTTTTAAGAAATGCTGGTGTAACACTATTAACTGATTCATTTTGAAAAAAAAAACATGTTTTCCTATGACAGTATCCCTTTAAGAAACAGCTAATTACAGAGAGGGTTCCACGATTTGGCAGATCCCTAAAATATTTACAGGGATAGAGGACAATTTTCTAGTGAAAGAGACTGTCGCTAGAGCAGTTACACGCCCTAACCAGGGCCAACATCAGGGGGGCACAGCTGGGACATGTTGTGTTTGGTAGCCGAGAATGAGGAGAGTATAACAGTGCTTTATTAGCAGGTTCATGCAGCCATTACATAAGAGCAGTCTTACTTTCACTTTCAAGCTGTACAGAAAGTCCTGTGTATGCACAGTGCCACCTGCAGGCCATTTGTATAAACACCACATATTCCCCCTATAGTAGGAAAACATTTGGACAAATATATAAACAGTAACAATTAAACTATATGTATCTTAAAGCAATATATACATTCTTCACATGACATAGTCCTTGGCCCATACAGGTAGTTTCCTGATTCTCTCAGTACGCCTTATAGGTTCACTTTCTTCTGCCCTATTGTGGTTGGCATTAGAAGTAGGAAAATGGCCTTCATCAAATGGAACATCTGCAAAGTCATATCTAGCAGGAGCAAGACGACTTGCATTCCATATGCGTCCATCAGACAGTTCATATGTGTATGGTCCTCGCTGGTGTCTCACTTCAAGTGGTGTAGTAAATTTAGATTGTCCTTGTCTCAGTATTCCTGGTTTCTTAATTCTGACTAAAGATCTAGGCTGAAAGTGCACTTCTCTTGCACCACGTTTTCTATCAGTATAAGCCTTGCATTTGGCTTGGTGACGTTTGACAATGTCAGCAGTAGATGAGTTTGTAGGAACCGTTTCTGGTGGAAGTTTGATGTCTGCAACATGTAACTTAGTGCGCATCTGTCTGCCATGTAATAATTCAGTGGGAGATGATTGGGTTGTTGCATGGCATGTTGCTCTGTAGTTATGTAGGAACTCTGTTGTAAATACTTTCCAAGATTTCCCAGTAAGATTTGGTGTCTGTAATGCTTCTTTCAGACTTCTGTTGAATCGCTCGATTTCTCAATTTGCTTGTGGGTAATACACTGAAGATTTCCTATGCACAATATTCCTCTCTCTCGGAAAGGATTCAAACTCATATGACAAACTGTGGCCCATTGTCTGATATTAACTCCTTTGGATTTCCTTCTCTGCTGAAGACTGTAGACAGAAATGTTATTACTGTAGCTGATGTTACATGAGAAACAAATGCAATTTCTGGCCATTTACTGTAATAGTCTATCAGAGTTATAGCAAATCTACAGTCTATAGGAGCGTCTGCAAAAGGACCCACAATATCAATAGCAAGTTTTTCCCATGCTTTATCAGGAAATGGTACTGGCTGAAGTGGTGGTATATGTGTGATAGCTGTTTTGTCATGATTCTGACAAGTTACACAAGAATGAATGGCATTTACCACATCAGTATCCATTGCTGGCCAAGCTGTACAGAAAGTCCTGTGTATGCACAGTGCCACCTGCAGGCCATTTGTATAAACACCACAGGACAGTTGTCCCAGCCCGGCCAAATCTAAGGTTAAAGGGGGGGCCTGCTGTGCGGCACTCTCCTAAGAAGCCGGGACCCCGTTAAAAGCTTGCGAAGTCCCGAAGTGTAGTTATAGTTCAATAATAAAATGTAGTGGGAGCACTTACCGGATTACCCTCCAGGTCCCATGTGCTGCACGATCAACCGCTATCCCATGCGGCGGTCTGAATGTGGGAATACAAAAATACGGAGCACCAGGGAAGTCCCGAAGTGGCAGCAGAAAGACCCAAAACCGCAGTAGCGGATAGGCCCGAAGTGCCAGTGGAAAGACACAAAGAGTAGGAAAGACCCAAAGCCAGAAAGGAGCCAAATGCTGTAGAAGAAAATGGTAGAAGCTGACATTGGCTTGGACAGGGAAGAAGAATCTAAGGTAAGTTCCATTGAACGACAATTTTTTTTAATTAAACTACTGGCCACCAATGTTTTTTTAAATTTTATATGGAGCTAATCACCCCTTACTTTCATGGGTGGGCCTTAAGCACCATTTTTTTTAACTTGTAGGGGAACCTTGGCCACCAATGGGTTTTAGCATTCATGTTTTTGTTTGGTTTTCCTTTTGTTTACATGTTTTACTGTGGTTTGAGGGTATATGGAGTCTGGCAGGTGTTGTACGGGGCCCCATGACACATGGCCTTTTGTTGAGTGTATGTTTAAAAGAAGAGTATAATTATTTGTTAATATTTATCCATGTGTATAGAAGGTTGGCAAAGATGTCATATACAGTTAGTGAACAAAAAGATGGAAACACCAACTTTAACCAAAAAAAATTGTAAATATAATAATTAGTGATGGGCAAATTTATTCACCTGGGGCAAATTCACTGCGAATTTCCGCAATTTGCCACAGACGAATACATTTTCGAAACACCAGTAAAATTTTGCCTGGTGAAAATTCCAAAAACGGACGCCCACTTTCAAATTGAGACGTAGCGGCATTTCACAAATCTTTTGCCGTTTTGTGCATTTCTCCAGATTCGCCCATCACTAATAATAATTGTTGGATTTCACTTGTGGACTAGATTCAAATAAACAGCTGCTGTAAGTGAATTTCCCCACCCTTACTGCTGGTTGCAGTTCCTGTGTAAAGGACTATACCATATGTCAGTGCTGACCAACTACTGTGGTGCCAAGAGCCAAACTTTTTCTGGCCTACACGGTGAAGGGCCGATAATGGAAGTCAGTGTTGGACACTCCCCCTTTTAAACCACACCCACTGTAAACCACACCCATGTTACCACAAGAACTTTTAAGATCATATCCACATTAACGGTAGTAGCACACCAACAAACCAAATGGTTGAGATATCCCTCATCACTCATATGTGAAAAAATTAAATCAGCGATATGCCTAATCCTCCCCTGTGGATAATACAGAAACCCCCCCCAATACATGATTTAACACCTTAGGGACCCTAATAACTATTTCCAAATGTTAAAAAACACCCAAAACAAATCCCTATCAGGCTTACATGCCACAGGTAGCATAGGGCAAGCACAGAATGACACACACAAGCAGCACTGGGCAAGCACAGAATGACACACACAAGCAGCACTGGGCAAGCAGAGTATGACAGACATAAGCAGCACTGGGCAAGCAGAGTATAACACACACAAGCAGCACTGGACAAGCAGAGTGTGACACACATACAAGCAGCATTGGGCAAGCATAGTATGATAAACACAAGCAGAACTGGGCAAGCAGAGTATGACACACACAAGCAGCACTGGGCAAGCAGAGTATGACACATACATGCAGCTCTGGACAAGCGGTGAACGGCACATGCAAGTAGCAATGGGCAAACACAGAATGACATTCACAAGCAGCACTGGGCAAGCAGAATATGACACACACACAGCACTGGGCAAGCAGAGTATGACCCACACAAGCAGCACTGGGCAAGCAGAGTATGGCCCACACAAGCAGCACTGGGCAAGCAGAGTATGACTCACACAAGCAGCATTGGGCAAGCAGAGCATAACACACACAAGCAGCACTGGGCAAGCAGAGTATGATCCACACAAGCAGCACTGGGCAAGCAGAGTATGACACACACAAGCAGCACTGGGCAAGCAGAGTATGACACACACAAGCAGCCAGTAGCGGAACTAGGTCGGGGCAGTGGGCAGTTTCAGTCTGGGTCTCAGGTGTGAACAGTACAGGGCTTAATTGGTGTGAACAATAGAGGTGTTACAAGTGTGAACAATGCAGGGAGGTCACAGGTGTGAACAATAAAGGGGATTAGTCAAAATTTGAGTGTCCTCTGTTGTTCTCATTGTACACTCTCTCTTTAGGAGACCTTATATCTTCATTTGGCCTTAAATAGCACCCCTTCACTAACCACTGATGTTCAAACCCAGATAGCAGACTGTTTAGTAGCTATCTCTTCCTGGATGAACCAACACCATCTCAAGCTCAACGTGGCCAAGACTGAACTCATGGTCTTTCCACCAAAATGGAGCCCTTCTCTTCCATTCACCATTACTATTGATGGCATGACCATTAACCCAATTAACTCTGCACGCTGCTTAGGGGTCATCTTTGACCAGTCCCTCTCGTTCTCCAATCATATTAATAAAACTGCCAAAACCTGTTGTTTCTTCCTCTGCAATATAGCCAAGATACGCCAGTTTCTTTCACAAACAACATAAACAAAATACTAATCCAAACAAAACAAAATACTAATCCATGCCATCATCTTATCCCGTTTAGACTACTGCAATCACTGGTCTTCCTGACTCCCATCTCTCTCCCTTCCAATAAATCTTAAACTCTGCTACCACGATCCTTCTGCTCTCTCCTAAAATGGAATCTGCTCAACCCCAACTAAAATCCTTAGTGTGGCTATCTGCTAAGCTAAGCATATAAATTCTTCTACTATAACATTCAAAGCCCCTACACTCCTCTGCTCCTCACTACATTTCTTCTCTTGTCTCGCTATATGTTGCTGGTTGCCTTCTCCACTCTTCTAAGAGCCACTTTCTCTTCACACCATCCATATCCACTGCCACCTCTGGAATTCCATCCCTGAATTCCTCCGTAAGAAATCTTCTCTCAATCTTTTCAAGGAAAAAGAGCCTACCTTTTAGAGCACTAAAACAATAGCCTAGTTTGTGCCTACTGACTATGCCTTACCATGTGCACTTTTTCATCTCCAATTTGTACCTGTATGTTAGCAACCCATCCACTTAGACTGTTCTATGGGGCAGGGATCTCCCTCCCACTATGTCTCTTACCACATAGCACTTAAGCTCTTTGTCCTATGATTCTTTATATATTTATTATTTGATTTGTCTCCCCCATGTATACTTTTATATATATTGTACTTTTATGCACTGTACAGCGCTGCGGCTCCTTAACAGCTCTTTATGAATAAAGTTATACAATACAATACAACAGGTTGTGAATGACTGGTGCATAGTTGTTAGGAACAACAAACAATTTGCACTGGGGCCTGTGAACTTCTGCATAAACAACTGACCAGTCTCAGTTTGGGGGAAAAACTTCTAATAGAATTTGATTGAATACGCTATTACTTTGATTCGAACTACTCGAATTCGATCAAATACGGACCTATTCGAATAAAAAAAGAATTCAACTTAATTTTGGTTAAAGCCATGCAGCACCAGAAGTCGCATTAATGGTAAGAAGTACTATCCGTCACTGGTTAGCAACAGCGACTTATTGTACTTTAAAAGTGTTGTTCTTACATAAAATGCACACATTTACTTGTATTTAGTTTTAAACATATTGTATGGCTCTCACAGAATTACAATTTAAAATATGTGGCGTTTATGGCTCTCTCAGCCAAAAAGGTTCCTGACCCCTGCTTTATAAGATGTTAACCAGTCTTGTGATCAGACAACCAGCAGCTAGTTGTACCTGACAGGGAACTAGGGCCACTTTAATAATGCAAGTTAAGGCACATCTGCCCAGAGCCCACTGATTTTGGTGGCCCGCTGCGCCGGAAAATAGAGGGCGTGGGGCGAGACGCAGGGAGGGAGACAGAGGGAGGGAACGCACACAGGGAGGGAAGCAATACCTGCAGGGAGGAAGACGGAAGGAGGGGACACAAGTGAGGGACGAAGATGGAGGGAGGGGACGCACACAGGAAGGAAGATGGAGGGAGGAAACACAGGGAGGGAGGGGAGGCGGGACTGGTTTCAAAAATTTTCTGGCGAGTTGCGTGCACCAGGGGTGTGGGGGCCCCACTAGTTGACTCTTTGCCCAGGGCCCACCAAGGCCTTAAAATGGCCCTGCAGGGAATCACAGTTTGTCTTTCCCTGTGTGAGAGCACATCTGTAATTGGATATCCACATCCTACCATGTTTATTGGAAAGGACTGGGACTATATTGCTGCTCATTTGTAGCCTATACAAAAGCCATATTATTTCTATGGCTAACTCTAATTATGGGGGTTGATATTTAAAGGCCAAAAAACTTATATCATTTATATGATGAGGGAGATGCTATATGTCCTGGGTAAACATAAATGGCCAAAAATGCAAGAACCAAATACATAAGTTCATTTAACTTTTCAGTACCTTGCATGCTGCTGGATTTGGTTGTACCATTTATTAACCAAGTCCAACATGAAGAGCTTTCATCTTTGCTCCAAACCACTCATTAGAAGAGCAAAGCATACTATGCGTCCTGCTATGGAGAATGCCCTCAAGGCAGTGCTGCTGGGCAACAAAGAATTTAAAATTTATCCAGAAATGGGCTTTTATTAAACAATTCATCAGGAAGATGATTCTGACCAAACTGGAATTGTGTTTTGTACCGTAGAAATCAACACCCAATTGACAATGCCGGCCTGTTTTCATTTATGACATTGAACTGGATTACACCACTTGCCAGGAAGGCTTACAAGCTCTCTGAACTTCAAATGAATGATCTCTGGATGTTGCCATTTCACGAGTCATCTGAAACCAACTGCCAAAGGTAAAAACAACTTTTACAGAATTATTTATTAATGCAAGGATTTTACTGAGTCAGATTTAATTCAGTGAGAAAAAGCTCACATGAAAACTCATGGATGAGATGCAATACAATTCAGGAAAATTAATTTCACGGTTTATCACATGAAAACTCTATTGAAGTCTATGGGAAAAATCTGGAACTGAATTAGGAGAAACATTTTTTCTCCTCGAACCCCATGACTTTTCACGTGATAAACCATGAGATAACTTTTTCTCACTGAATTGAATCTGGTCCAATGTATGATAAACAGTAAATGATGTGATTGGCCAATCTGTTAATCATGATGTCTAAAGTCTCTGCAGGTTTTTACAGTCTGCACAAAATCTGACAGATTAGCCTGTAGAATTTGAAAAAGATAGACGTCAATACCTTATCTGCTGCAAATGGGGGGTTCCAAATCTTTATTCCATGGTGCTCATGACACTTCACAGTGATAAAACGTTTCAGGACCACATGAGGTCACTGAGAAAGGGCCGTTTGATCACTGTGACCATGGAATAAAGAATTGGGAACCCCCCCCCCCCCCATTTGCAGCAGACAAGGTATTGGTGTCTATCTTTTTCAAAATGTATTTTACTGGCGAGTGGCTAGGCCAGGGCCTCTACCTTATCCCCTAATTAGACTTTCATTTGCAAGATTAGCCTGTAGGCCTGTTGCTGTGATTACTAAATTAAAGTGCAGGTTTTATCACGTGCTCAAATGAATGCGTGTTTTAGGTGTTTAAAGAACCTGCATATCAGATAATCTCTGGTTCTCTCACGCTGAGATTCTGTGTTCAGAAGTTATATGCTGCACCTACAGGGCAAAGTGAGCATTATACCATTTAGCAATGGATGCAGATGCAGTCATTAGTGATGGGCGAATCTCCCCAATTTCGCTTCGTCGAAAAATTAGTGAATTTCCAGAGAAATTCTCGAATTGGCCAAAAAATTCGCGAAACGAGTCGCGACTCGTTTTCTCTGCAAATTTTCGCAAGCCTAAATTTCGCTGGCGTTTCACAAATTTATTCGCCACCGGCGAATCGCGGAAATTCGCCCCTGGCGAATAAATTTGCCCATCACTAGCAGTCATGGTTACTTCTGTTTTTATAAAGGAAAATAAACGCATGCATGTAAATAAGGCTCCTCTCTTCACTTTTCATGAAATTAATGTAATACAGCCAAACATGGTGACCATTAACCCTGCTGTGTAACTCTGTTACCTCTCACTTTAAAATTAAGGAGATATAAGTTACCTTTAAAATACATTTATAAATCTAGCAGTGTTTTTTTTACCAACTGTACAGTATCTATGTGTTTTAGTTAGCACTTAATACTCCTTTAAGGCATTTTCTAATATACTGGCAAAAATATGGGTCCCCCGCGTCCGAATTTGATGCCGCGTATCTGAATTGGACGCTGGTGTGCCCGAATTGGACAACCAAATTTTTACACTGACTTCTCTGACCCCCACCGACCCCCCTTTCTGACATTTCACACTAGGGGGCAGATTTATTAAGGGTCGAAATTTGAATTAAAAAAATTAGATAGAAAATGTATCAAATAGGTCAGTTTTCATTCAAATAAAAATAGTTCGAAACGTTCAAATGCATTGTTCGATTGGAATGATTCAAACAATTTTGGAAAAAACCCTTTCAAAATTCCCTTTCATTGAAATTTCAAAAAATTTCAAAAACACTCCTTAAAGGTTCCAGGAGGTCCCCCATAGGCTAAAATATCAATTCGGCAGCTTTAAGGTGTCGAAGTGTTGAATTCGAATTTTTAAAGAGACAGTACTGCGGCCTTGTGCTTTTATATTCACATAACTCCTCGTGACTTATGATATCTTTATAAATTACAGTAGGGGGTACATTAACCACTATATATAAACACACACACACACACACATATATATATATATATATATATATATATATATATATATATATATATATATATATATATATATATATCAGTTCTCCAGTTTGGAATTCCATCATCCATCCCCTTCCTCTATGCCTCAGGCAGTGGTGTAACTAGATGTTACTGGGCCCCACAGCAAATTCATTTTAGGGCCCCCATACAGAGGTTGACCTGTTTTACTAATATATGTTGAAATTCAAAATTATCTAGGCCTCATAGGGCCCCTATACCTCCTGGGCCCCCCTGCAGCTGCAGGGTCTGCTTCCTCAGTAGTTACGCCCATGGCCTCAGGCATAGAGGGAGGAAATTATGTTCAATTTCCATTCAGTACCTCCTAAACCACGCTCCTTACATCCCCCCATTCTCTTCACCATTTAATAGTGTAGCTAGTGCATGGGGATGGACATCAAGTCCCCCATGCTGGTGCACAAACAAGATTCTGAGATGATGCAAGGCTTGCCTTAATAACTGTGTCCACAAAATGCCCCCTGCCTGCTTGCTATAATTATGAAATCCAAGACCGAAAGGAAACAGAATTAAAATAATTTATATAGTGTAATTAAAGTTCATTTTGCTTGACTAATGTAATAAAATAGGATTTGGAATAATTTTTTTAGGCAACAGGTTCTTTTAAAGGAACAGCAACACCAAAAAATAAAAAAACAAAAAAAAGTCTACACTCAGAAATAATACTATAGTTTATACTGTATAAACAAGCTGCTGTGTAGCCATGGGGGCAGCCATTCAAAGCTGAAAAACAGAAGAGGCCCAGGATACATAACAGAGAACAGATTCTGTAGTATACAAAAGGATTCTTCAGAACATATCTGTTATCGACTGGGTGTCCTGTGCTTAAAGTGATATTGATACTAAAATAATCTACATAAAATGTTACCTATTGGTCATTTTGATGGGTTTTTCCTGATAGTTCTGCTTTTAGTAATTGAAGTTCCTAAACCTGACTGTTTTGCCAACCTGACTGTACCTTCTTAACCTGTCAGTTATAGTTTATAATACTAACAGACTACTGCTGCACAAATATGGCAGCCCCCTCGTAGAGGAGCATGGGGGTAAGAGAGAGAATGTAAAAGTATCAGAAAAATACTTTTATGGCAAAATTATAAGTAGCATTCAAAGAGAATGTTATGATAGATATAAAAAGGTTTTTTTTTCTGGTGTCAGTATATCTTTAAATGGCTGCCCCCATAGCTACACAGCAGCTTGTTTATATAAGTTATAGTTGTGCTTCTGAAGCAAACACAACATTATATTATCATTTCTTTCAAACACTTTTATTTTTTTGGTGTTACTGTTCCTTTAAATGAGAGATTGGACTATAAAAAGGACAGAAATGAAAAAATATAATTAATTAATAGCAGCAGTACAATAAAACTGTATCCTCACAGAGCATTATTATTATGTCAGTGACCCCCCCCCCATCATTTGTAGAAAGAGGCAGAAGATTATTCAAAATCAGTTTTAAAAAATTAAGTCTAATTGAAAATTTGATTAAGAGTAAGACCTTCTGTAACATACCTAATGTTAAGTAGTTACCTCTTTAATGTGTCTTGGTGCTTCACAGAGCAGCCCTTGGGCTAGGGGATATAGTATGTTATATGATAATGGAGTGCTGCACCTGGTTATAACTCACCAATTGTAGGTGCTGGGTGCTTTAACTGGAAGGCCCTTCCCTTGCGCAGGGTCAAATGTCCATGTAACGAAAAATCCAGAAGCACACCAATATTGACTTAGTGAAATCTGTGATTTATTAAGCCCATGTATATCCAAAAAACAGCAACGTTTCGGACCCCACTGGGCCCTTTATCAAGTGGCTTGATAAAGGCCCCAGTGGGGTCCGAAACGTTGCCGTTACTTGGGCTAGGGGAGGAATTATTTTTGAAATCCAGTTGTTAGTAACTGACTCTGAGTGTAAGGAGACTGTACAAAAGGAATTTCGGAAAATGAAACATTAACAGCTATAATATTATGTATGCGTGCATATGTAATTCCTACACAACAGATTGCAGTCTCTTTGGGAAGAAGAACTACATAACCATGGAAAGAGGAAAGCTTCACTAAGTATGGTGTTGTGGCGCTTCTGTCGAACAAGATCTTTACTGGCATTCTTGTCTCTGATTGTCACAATGACAGCAAGCTTTATTGGCCCTGTGAGTTGACATTTTTGTCTGCCTTAGTGTTCTTCTGCTTTCTCATTTGTATTTACTTGTTGAGCACTGTACCATGCATCTGTAATAAATGTGTCAGAAGTTATGTAATTGACTGTAAAGCACAGTATGTTTATATTTTTCTTGGTGAATGCTATGGCAGATAGTTCTTGTCTTTATGTGTAGGGCAGGACAGTCCCAATTTTGACAGCTCAACCCGCAGTCCTGGGTTTGTTGCTGAAATGTCCCAACTTTCTTTTTAATTTCCTGCGCTGAACATCCAGAAAAATATACAAAGGGGTAGATTCATCAAAGAGTGAAGTTCCGCCCCTAGAGGGAAATTCCACAGCTCTCAATTCATTTCTATGGGATTTTGCAAGGCGTATTCATCAATGGGTGAAGTGAAAGTTCACCCTTTAATGAATACTCCTTTAAAAATCCCATAGAAATGAAATGAGAGCTGTGCAATTTCCCTCTAGTGGCGGAACTTCACTCTTAACTTCACTCTTTGATGAATCTACCCCAAAGTTTCTAACTTAATTGACTTTTGGCAGAGAGCCCAGAATAGATACTTAGATACTTTTGTAGCAATTTAAGATAAGGAGGTCTCTTAGGGAAACTGTGACTTGCAGCTTAAAGGGCAATTCACCTTCATGAGCAAAACTGTAATAACACATAAAAACCACAGAAATGTGTTCAAACTTTCATAACCTGCCAAATTTTGTAAAATGGACATGGTAATTAGCACATCTTTTTGCCCCTCTTTCTATTTCCAAAATGTTGAGAGGTACAGTATGTGGATGCCCCAATTACTCTATGTTGTAAAGTGGATAGCAACTGCTTCAAGGTTGGCCAATGACCACACATGCATTAAGTGCACAAATGAAGGTCATCAACTAACTTGATCCTGTACGATCAAATTTTATTTGATCACATTGTGTTTCAGTTGTTCGGATTGATCATGTTAAGGACCATTGGTCAAGCAATTTGGTGAAAACTATAAAACTAATCAAATCTGCACATACAGTTTTGTTCTGTATGAACTGTATATGTAAATCATCCTAGGACTATGATGCTTTACTTCATGTACATTTTCCATTTTTATGTGCAAAGAATAAAACAAATATATATTATGGAATGATTTAAAACTGTTTTAAATGATAAAATATACCAATAACCATATACAAGTAGGATTTACCTTTACCTTCCAATGGTATTAAATATGTTCCCTCCAAGTTCCTGCTCACGCACAAACATTAGTGCATACATCAAACTGTCGAGCATACAGAAATTTTATTGTTTGCTCACCCCAGCCACTCATAGCATACACAGTTGTGAGTACCAAAGATAGTTCATGTGGCTTGCAAAAGAACATATCTATAACACATCTCTGAATTTATTGGGTGCAAAAAATACCTTACTGTGGCCCTTATGTGTATCATATAACTGACAGTAGCCCCTCCAAGGACAACAAATTACCCATAAATGACTCCCAAATACATATAATGACCCTCATAGTGACCCTTAAAGGGGTCTCTGCACCCCAAAACTGTTTTTGCATAATGAAAGGCAATTGTGAGCAGCTATTTTTAGCAGAATAATAATAATATATTACAGTATATACTGTGATTATATTTACAGAATAATTTTTTTCTCTTATTTGCAGGCTATTTTTATTCGGGCTTTACTAGAATATGCAAATACTTTAAAATACGATCTGCTTTATGGGTTGCTTCTAGTATCTGGCATATTTGCAGCAGAACTTGTTCGTTCTTGGTCTTTTGCTTTCCATTGGGCTATGAATTACAGAACTGGAGTTCGGCTAAAGGGAGCTGTTCTAGCATTGGCTTTCAAAAAGATGCTGAGACTTAAACAATCAAAGGAAATTACAATTGGTGAGGTAAACGATAACAGTTTGTATACTCAACTTTTTAAAATCATTTTGACTATTTATTTAGATTATGCTGATTATAATAATTGGCAAAGTGCAATATTTTTTGCCTTGTGCTTGTTTTGCCACCACCTTTTGAGACCCTCAGCACTTCAGCACTTGTACCTGTAGCTGTGTTAAATGAGCCCTTATAAGTTAGTAATCTGTGGTTCGGCCCAACACCTGTGGGACCCTCTGGTTTACCGGTTATGGTCAGGTGCGGGTGGAGGAGAAGCAGTTTAGGGTTGAGTGTGGATCCAGTTATTATCACTCCGCACATCACTATTATGAGTCTAAATTCTGGCTTTTTGGTTGGGGAGTTCAGTGATTATCTGTAAATTGTGGCTATCATGTCTGGGGTTAAAATGACCATTGTGATGATACTGGCATTTTTAGGATTAATGTGCTCATAATCCATATTTGCAGTGATCTTACTGGCTAATATGCTCATAGTTTGGTTCTTCAGTGATCCTATGGGCATGTCTAGGGTTAATATGCTCATAATCTATTTCTGCATCTGTCTGGATAATTATCAGGTGTTGCAAAGGGTCTACAATTGTTGGCACCAAACTAAGCACAATGTGCTTTTTTGGGACCCCAAGCTTCACTTTCACCATTAGCCCCCATATTTCTTTGAACCAGCACTGCTCATCTATGTGCATAATGCTGCGTGTGGATGTCACAAGCTGTGAGAGGTGGTGGCAGTTGTAGCAACCTATTCATAAATTGTGCAAAAAAGGTATTCACACCTCCCAATGATCCCAGTTTCTGTGGGATAGTTCCACATTTCAAATTCAAAAAGTGGTGGACCACCCCAAGCTAGGGCTCCTGTACACTGAAAAGTGTTCTGGCTCAGTGTACTATTTCTTGATTGCTGCTCCACCATCAGTTCCCAATTCCCAAGAAATCATCTGCTGTCTCAAACAGCATGCATGGGCAGTAGTTTAAATTACCAAAGATACAAATGATATAGCCCTTGTTATATTTTAAGAAAATGTGTCATTTGCTTGTTTTTTGTTTCTTCCAGCTTGTTAACATGTGTTCCAGTGATGGTCAGCGGCTATTTGAAGTAGCATCAGTTGGCTGTATGTTGGCTGCAGGTCCTGTGATTGGTATTATGGGCCTGGTGTACACAGCACTTTTCCTGGGGCCTTCTGCCCTTTTAGGCTCTGCTGTATTTATTATTTTTTATCCATTTATGGTAAGACTGGATTTTATGATATCAGCAATAAAACTACTGATGTTTATAGTGGTTGAAGAGATTCTGTCAGGATTTTTATGTTTTTTTTATTACTAAATCACACTGTGCATTAAGTAGAAAGAAATCCCCTCTCTATCAGGATATTAATGGAAGATGACCCACACAAAGACTCTGTGCTAAGAAATCAATTAATCCATTAATCCATATATGAACTTCCTAATAGATTATAATAATAGTCCATTAATTGTTGTTAAATTAATTCACCCCTTAATTTATATTCAAGAATTATGAAAATCATATGCTTCTGTGCATAAATAATAGATTCATCCAATACTAACTATAATATCTCAATTGAGAGCTTGGAGAAGTCCCGTATAGGCTAACTGGTTTGTTACTGATTTATTACTATAAAGAAAAAAAATCATTTTCAAAAAATGAAAGACAGTTGAACTGAAGAAGCTGTGAAACGTCTTCATTAAAATTTCTCAACAAGTCCAGTTGTTTTGAGTTACTTGTGTTAGATATACCATGACGTGGATGAGTGAGAATCTTCATAGTCATATTGCTATTCATTTTGGAGAGATTACTCTAAAACTGGTTCAGGAATATGAAAGAACAGCAAGAAAACTGGTGGACTATCGAAACCATCTATGATTTAATCTCAGATGCCGACATCATGGAATCACCCCTTGTCGCCTTCACCTGGGTTCCATCATAAAAGGTCACAGAGCCGACAAGATTTTACAAAAAGCCCAAAAACATCTACTGAATGAAAGGGTCAGACAGATCAATTTTACCATTGAGGCCTTTAAGCAGGACAATGAACATCTGTAACAGAGTCTGACAAAATAACTACCTGATGTAACTCTGGAAAAGGTATTTGTTTTGTTGAACATGCTCAGATGGCCCAACAAAAAAAAGAGCAAGGATAGACAAATTAAAGGGATCCTGTCATGGGGAAAAACATTTTCAAAATGAATCAGTTAATAGTGCTGTTCCAGAAGAATTCTGCATTGAAATCCATTTCTCAAAAGAGCAAACAGATTTTTTTATATTTCATTTTGAAATCTGACACGGGGCTAGACATTTTGTCAATTTCCGAGCTGCCCCAAGTCATGTGAATTGTGCTCTGATAAACTTCAATCGCTCTTTACTGCTGTACTGCAAGTTGTAGTGATATAACCCCCTCCCTTTCCCCCACCCAGCAGCCTAACAAAAGAACAATAAGAAGGTAACCAGATAACAGCTCCCTAACACAAGATAACAGTTGCCTGGTAGATCTAAGAACAGCAGTAAAACCCATGTCTCACTGCGTACTATTCAGTTACATTGAGAAGGAAAAACAACAGCCTGCCAGAAAGCAGCAGATAGGGTACTAACTCAGCCAGAAACAGATGTGCTATCCAAGGGGCTGAACTATGCAGTGACACCTCAACACATCCCAGTAGTTGAACTCATCACAGCCACAGAATCTGCTATCAAGAACAATCACATAAAAAAGGAAGAAGTAGAACAATTCCGACTAAAAGTGTCAGCTGCCTTGTCAAGTGCCAGAATGCCTCCCTCTAATCTTACTACACAAGAGAGGAGAGCTCTCTGTTCTCTCAGTAAGGACCCGAACATCACTATCCTGCCAGCAGATAAAGGGCGATGCACAGTTGTGCTCAACACAACTGACTATCACTGCAAGATAATTACACTACTCAGTGATAGCAATACATATGAACCTTTAAGGAAAGACCCAACCAGCTGTTTCAAGAAAAAGGTGATAAGTTGCTTACAACAACTTGAAAAGGCGAAAGCCATCGATTGAGTTTTATACCGCTGTTTGTACCCCAGAGAAGCCACACCATGCTTATATGGACTCCCCAAGATTCACAAAAAAGGAGCCCCACTAAGACCCATTGTCAGCAGCATAAATTCAGTGACATGCAGCATTGCAAAATTCTTGGCTAACATCTTAGCCCCATTAGTAGGCAATACAGTGCATCATATCCAGAACTCCAAGGATTTTTAACCAAGATTCATGGCATTACACTAGAGGCAGAAGAAACAATGGTAACATATGATGTCACACCTCTTTTTATATACCTACGACAGAGGCAATTGAGACTGCAGCAAGATAACACCTTTAGCAGTAGAACGAAGCTCAATCCTAACCAAGTATGTTTCTTGTTAGAATTGTGCCTTAACACCACATACTTCAAGTACAAGGACCTTTTCTATAGACAGAAACATGGCTGTGCAATGGGTTCTCCAGTCTCTCCCAGTGTAGATAACTTGTACATGGAGGAAGTGGAAAGGAGGGCTTTACTTACTTTCCAGGGAACTACACCGAGTCACTGGTTCAGATATGTGGATGACACTTGGGTTAAAATCAGATCCAATGAAGTGGTGTCCTTTACAGAACACATTAATTCAGTGGACAATAACATCAAGTTCACAAGGGAAGATGTCCACGGGAACAAACCTGCTTTTTGATATTTGCTGTTTGATATGCATCCAAGAGGGTGATAACTTAGAAACGGAGGTATACAGGAAACCCACTCATACGGATCAATATCTGTTGTTTGATTCCCACCATCCACTGGAACACAAACTGGGTGTCATTAGAACTCTGCACCACAGGGCAGAATATGTGGCAACTGATACAGAGTCCAATGACAAGGAGCTCTCAAAGGAGCTTTGAAATCATGTGGCTACCCAGACTGGGCCTTTGTCAAAACAGCAGCAACCAACCCCAACAGGGACATCAAAAGAAATAACCTCCCAAAGACACATAGTAGGTGAAACATAGTCATTCCTTATGTAGCTGGAGTGTCGGAGAAACTCAGGAGGATTTTCAACAAGCACCACATCCCTGTTTTTTTTCAAACCTAGCAACACACTTGTACAAAAACTGGTACACCCAAAGAATCCAACTCCTAAAGGAAAACAAAGTAATGTGGTATACGCAGTCCAGTGTGGCGAGGAGTGCACAGATCTATACATTGGGGAGACAAAACAACTGCTCACTAAGTGAACGAATCAGCATAGAAGGGCGAACTCTACAGGACAAGACTCGGCTGTTTTTCTACACGTTTTTCTACATGTTAAGATGGAGAAACTATCCCTGAACAGAGGCGGGGGCCTTCGACTCCACCTGTCTTCATTAAAATTTCTCAGCAAGTCCAGTTGTTTTGAGTTACTTGTGTTAGCTATACCATGACCTGGATGAGTGAGAATCTTCATAGTCATTTTCAAAAATTATTTTATTTATTATATTTTATTATTAGTAATTATTTGCTTATAATTAAGTCTGTGGGAGATGGACTTTCCACATCAGAGCTTTTTCAATAATGGGTTTCTGGATAACAGATACCATACCTGTACTTGCTTTCCATGTAGCACCAAAATCATCTATTTATTTTTCATTACAATTTTTACTGAATTCCCTACAATGTTAAATGAATTCCCTACAATGTTAAAAATGGCCATATACTGTATTTATTGATAAATGCATACATGCTTACATAGTCAATATTTCAAAGAGTCAATTTTTCTTGCAGATGCTGGCATCAAAGCTAACAGCATATTTTCGAAAGAAATGCATTGTGGTGACAGACAGAAGAGTGAGGCTTATGAATGAGATCCTAAACTACATAAAATGTATTAAAATGTATGCCTGGGAAAATACCTTTAGAAATAAAATTCAAGGTGGGGTAATTAAGTAGCAATTTTACTCAACAATATATTATCTGTAGACAAAAGTTTACCATCAAAAATTGTTTATTGCAGAGATTGGCTGTACATCTTAGCATGATAGCAAATGTTTTAGCATGATAGTACATTTTTAGCATAATATCCATTTGTTTACTCAGCAACACTTCTTCTGTCCTATACCTTCAAATATACACGAAGAAGTCTGTATGCTTAATCAACACTGACTTCTTCTGGACTAGACAACTTTTTACATGGCCAAGTATGTCAATGTAGCATGTACTGTATGAAGGAGGTAAAAACAGTTTCACTCTTTATTTGCTAAATCAGTTCTGCTAAAAAGTGAAGCGGTAAATATGACTGGGGTGCAGTTTCATAGAATATCCCCTGCAGCTGTGGAATGCACTGTTCACAGAGTATATTTAATACAGCATTTATTCATTATTGTGTTTGCTCAGGCGCCACAGAATGAGGACTATATGCAGCCCCAAATACAACAATTTGACACTCTGAGAGGCCTAGCAGCACTTGTAGTTGCAATATCCTTTTGGGTTGCAAGTGAATGGGAATTGGGAAGTGGTATTTTCTGCTCTTCCTCACTCGAAAAAATATACTAGTGGAATATACTGTATATGTTCCCTGTGCATAAGACATATCTGCATAAAGATTATGGCGCAAATTCACTAAGTGCTGAAAATGCACTAGAGTTGGCTCCGCCAACGTTCACTGCACTTCGCCAGGCATAGTTTCGCCAGCGCTACGCAAATTCACTAAAATGCAAAGTTGCGCTCAGGGAGGTGAACGGTAGCAAAGTTGTGCTACCGTTATTTCGTCAGGCAAAGCCCATTTACACTAGCGATGCCTAGTTTGCAAAGTTAACTACATTACATTACACAAGCCCAGGAAACCTTTAATAAATAAAATAAAGTTGTCCTATTGCCCTAAACATATGCCCACTGTATAGTTGAGTTGCCATATGTTAGGAAATGTAGGGAGGGAAGGAGGGTAACCCCCAAAAAAATGACGCTATTTTTCAGAATATCACCCTAAAAAAAAAAGTAAAAGACGCCATAATTTTTTTGGGACTTGAAAGTTTCAAGTTTTTTTTTTCAAACTCCTATCTATTACTACTGGCGAAGTAAAGTCGAGCGGAAGAGGTAACGTTCGGAAAAATGGGCATCTTAGTGAATTAGCGTAGTTACGTCCCTTCGTCAGTGCGCAACTTCGCCTGGAGTAAGGGTGCGAAGTTGCGCTACTCTACTAATCTAATCTATTTCTAATCTACTTCGCTAGTGAATTTTCACCAGGGACACTGTTAGTAAATTGGCAAAGTTGCGAAATGGCTACACGCTGGTGATTAAGCGCTAGCGTTAGACGCTTCGCGCTTTAGTGAATTTGCCCCTATGTGTTCATGTTTGGTCTATTGTATTATTGCATAATTTATATATATTTTAAAATAGTTTTATATGTATTTTTTTAAAGTAGATTTTTTTTTTCCTTAGACATTCGAAGTGAAGAAAAGACATTTTTGGAAAAAGCTGGATATGTGCAGAGTATCACATCTGGGGTAGCTCCGGTGGTTGTTGTGGTAGCCAGTGTATGCACATTTACTTTGCACATGGCGCTCGGACACAATCTGAATGCAGCTGAGGTATCATATTGTGTTTATTAATATGTATTTTTTGGCTGTTGGAATTCGCTGAAAAGACAGTTAAAGGAAAACTATACCCCCAAAATGAATACTTTAGCAACAGATAGTTTATATCAAATTAAGTGGCATATTAAAGAATATTTCCAAACTGGAATATATATTTAAGTAAATATTGCCCTTTTACATCTCTTGCCTTGAACCAACCTTGAGGGAAATTGTGTGTTTTTTTGTCACAAAACAAGGACTTAAAAATGTTTCCCCTTCCCACCCCTAATTTGCATATTCAAATTAGGATTCAGATTAATTTCAGTATACGGCCGAATCTTTCGCAAAGGATTCGGGGGTTCGGCCAAATCCAAAATAGTGGATTCGGTGCATCCCTATGGTCAACATTTTAAAATTGCAACAAACAATATTTTTGTTGATTCCCATGTCATTAGTTAATGCTTGCACTTAAATAAAAGGATAGGTATACAATTAATTTGTCATTTTAGCACAGAACATACTGTATGAACCTGGGCCAAAAAGTTGGATTGTTGATAAATGTAGTAATGTACTTTTGCCCCTACAGTTTTTCTGTAGGAGGACAAGTAGGAGCGATTGTTTAATTATTGTGTATTGTCCTAGGCCTTCACAGTGGTTACAGTTTTCAACTCAATGACAAGTGCTCTAAAAATGATACCACTTGCTGTGAAAGCAGCTTCTGAAGCTTCCATTTCTATTTCCAGATTCCAGGTGGGTCAAGTGTTTGCTAGATTAGTTTATTTCTGTAGTAGGAACATTGGCCTGATTTTTTTTTCTGTATCCCAAACGTTCCCAGGAGTATCAATGACATTTTATTTGTCACATATAAAGTGACATCAAGGAGCAAAAAGCTCGATTGTTAGATTCTTCTGACTTTTTTTCCAAAATTGATAAATTTTTTTAGATTTTTGCCCGAAACCCCCAAATTGATCTGATTATCAGGCTAAACCCAGCTCAAACCACAATCTCTTCCAATTGGGATAGGGACATCTCCAATTGACTCAGTGTCAGACTGCGATGCCAGGGACCCATCCGAAAAACCTTAGACCAGGGGCCCAACTTTCCAAACTATTATTCCTTCTCTCCTCACTTAACCTCTTTATTCTCCTATTCTTTTAGATCTACTTACTATACTCTATTCTTCCATTATTAAGCCTCTTTTTCCACATAAAGAAATAGGGAATGAACATGAAATAGGCCAAATTGTTAGACACAAGAGGGCCCACTAACACCTGGGCCCACCAGGAGTTTTCCAGGTATCCCTGTGGGCCAGTTCAACACTGAATTGACGTATACATGACCTCAACAGACGTGAGTGGTGGATTCTTGGATTTGGGCTTTTTGCAGCATTGGGGTATAAAAAAAAATTTCTGCACTAAAATAAAATTTTTGCCCAAAAATGACCTGCACTTGTCAGGACCAAAGAAATACCAAACTGCCTCTATATATGACCCCAGTGTATGAAGTTTTTTGTATTTTTCAGGTTTAAATATACACTGGCTTTGGGCTCACTGTGTTCAATTACTGTGACACTGACAATGTTATAGGTAGCCTAGAATATTGCCTTTGTGGATATACAGTATTGTTATTTTTCATTGTTTTGGGTTGACAGTGCCATAAAGTTTTGCACACCAAGTTGTTTATTTGCAGTATGCAGCATTAGTTATAATTATTAATAATAATAATAATAATAAATAAATAAAATAAAACAATTTAGAGAAATACACAGAAATAGCAACTGTGTCGATGTGAAGTTGTAAATGTGTAATTGATGTACATTGGAAGTTGCTTAGAATTACATTTTCTTTAGCTCAATTTTATTTTAGTTCCTTTCAATTATGAAGAAAAATGTTTATTTTGTTGGAACAACAATATTTACAACATCTATATAATATGTATTTGTAGAACCGTTTTCTATTGCTTAGCATTGAATTCCTTGTTTCTAGAAGCTGTTTTTGATGGAAGAGTCTGATATGAGCAGCATTCAGCAACCACAATCAAATGATCTCATCAAATTCAGTGGTGCCTACTTTACATGGAGTCCAGTTGCCAGATCCTCATTACTGGAAAAACAAAAAGAGGCATCAGAACCTAAACAAGAGGAGCCCAAGGAGACCCAGAATCTAATTAATGGTCACCATCTACTTAATGGTGCAGAATTAAAACAAATACTCAATGGTGCCAATGCATCTGAATATATAGTGCATAAGCGTACAGCAGCACTTTTAAACATCACTTTCACTCTAAAAAAGGTTTGTTACAATTTTTACTAAGACTTAAGGGAAACACTTAGGGGCAAATTTTGTAAAATTCCCAAAAAATCCTACAAATCTATTGAAATTCGATAAGCATTCAACTATCGAATACTTATTGAATAGTTTTAGGCTATCATTTTGCTCGATATTCGATTTCTCGATGAATTTGTACGATCGGATACCGATCGTTCGATTTCACGAAAAAAAATCATACTTTTTCCTTCGAGCCTCCGTTCGATCGTACGAATGGTATTCGAGCAGGACTTAGTAAAAGAAGCCTATGGGAACTCCTCTATTGGTATCAATCTGGTAGGCATTCGAAGGATCAGATTATCGAATATACGATCATTCGATCTATTCGATAATTCAGTATTTGATGATCGAAGAGACCAAATTTTGCATATTCGAATATTACGATCGGAATTCCATCATATTCGATCGAACATTGAGCAGGTTACAGTCATTTTGATAATAATCCAAGCTTTCCATCATGCTACAATCTTGTTAATGAGCCACAATGGGGCGTTGCCTTCACTAACGTTCTCCGCACTTCACCAGGCACAAATTCACTATAGTGTGAAGTTACGCTCAGGTCGGTGAACGGTAGCGTAGTTGCGCTAGTGTTACTTCACCAGGCAAAGCGCATTTACGCTAGCGATGCCTAATTTGCATACGGCGCAAATTTCAAAGTATAATAGAAGTATGTTACAGCCACTACATTGCACTACACAAGTCCAGGAAACCTTTCATAAAATAAATAAAGTTGTCCTATTGCCCTACATGGGCCCCCTATATAGTTGTGTTGCCATATGTTAGGAAATGTGGCGGGAAGGAAGGTAACCCCCCAACAAAAATGTAGCTCTTTTTCAGACTATCACCCTAGAAAGGTAAAACACGCCAGCGTTTTTTCAAACTCCCATCTGTTGTATTGAACTTCGCCAGGTCTGACCTGGTGAAGTAACGTCTAGCGTAAGTGGTAACATTCAGGAAAATGGTCATCTTAGTGAATTTGCGTAATTACGATCCTTTGTCAGTGCGCAACTTCGCCTGGCGTAAGGGTGCGAAGTTGCGCTAGTCTAATCTACTTCACTAGCGAAAATTCACCAGAGTTGGCGTTCGTAAATTTGCGATTTTACGAATTGACATAACGCTGGCGAATTAGCGCTAGTGTTAGACGCTTCGCACTTTAGTGAATTTCCCCCATATAGATGGGGCAGGCAATATATTATTGACAGCTGAGATTTTTAAGCAAGGTAAGAATGTTTTAATAAAAAAAAAGAATTTGTATTTCTTTTGGGTTTATTATACAGCTTTTGTCTGTGTGAGGTCCCCTTTTATTTACAAAGCATGTGCAAAATGCAAGCATTTACAACAGTCCTTCCAGCCTTTTATTCTCAATGCAGTGTTTTCCTCAGAATCCAGCACTCACAAAGTAGCATGTGCTTTGGTTTGTGTGTGATTTATGAGGCAGTTAATTAAAATCTGTAAAATCAGTAAATCTTGCACAGGTTGCGGCACTAGATATTCTTAGTCAATGATTGGCACCACTCCTGGGTCAGTTGTGTGTATGACCAATACCAATACCTTAAAAGGGAGCCCTGAAAATAACATCTCCTCACACAAATGGTTGTTAATTAAGATACTTGTGTCTGTGCACCCTGCACTTTGCAGCTTTGATGCTTTTCATCAAAGTAGATTAGACCTAAGTACAGGTTTCAAAGAGTGTGTTTAGATGCAAGAACATTTAAAGGAGAATTCAACCGCTACTATAAAAACCTTACCCCCTACCCTGCGTAGATCAACTTCCCTCCTTCCCCCCAGGCTAGCTGCCCCCCTGGGCAAATGCCCCCAATTTTTTACCTACCCCTTCATGCAGATTCTGTCCTCGGTAGTTCACGGGCGCCATCTTCTTTCTTCATTCTTCTTCGGAATCTGAGCAGAGTTTCAGTGCATGCACAGTTGGAGTAAATTTCCTGTCCTGAACAACTGCGAATTCGCAGAAAGTCATGAAAATTTCCGAAAATTCTGAATTTCCTTGGCTTTGAGTGCATGTGCAGTTGCAAATGCTGGTATTATTCCAAAGAAGAGCAAAGAACGGAAGATGGCATGCGGACATGGCATCAGCCAGAGTATTGACACCTTAAAGGGATGCTGTCATGGGAAAACATGTTTTTCCAAACACATTAGTTAATAGTGCTGCTCTAGCAGACTTCTACACTGAAATACATTTTTCATAGAGCAAGCTGTTATTTTTTTATATTTAATTTTGAAATCTGACATGGGGATAGACGTATTGTCACTTTCCCATCTGCCCCCAATCATGTGACTTGTGCTCTGATAAACTTCAGTCCCTCTTTACTGCAAGATGAATTGATATCACCCCACACACACCTTCCCCCAACAGTCCATCAGCAGAGCAATGGGAAGATAACCAGATAACAGATCCCTTGTAGATAAAAGACCAGCACTTAATAGTAAAATTCCATGTCCCACTGTGACTTCTTCAGTTACATTGAGTAGGAGAAACAATAGCCTATCTTAGTGCAGCACTGGCACTTTCTGAAAGCATACGACCAGGCAAAATATTACAACTAGAAAAATACACTTGTTGAGCTAGGAATTACATTTTATATGGTAGAGTGAATTTTTTGCAGTGTAAACAGTGTAATTTAGAAATAAAAACGACACCAAAAAAATCATGACAGAATCCCTTTTAAACCTCCTAAAGGCAGTTGTTAATACCCGTGTTACCTTACGTCTGTGCCCCTGTACTTTGCCATTCACTTGCCTTTGGATAAAACATAACATTTGGGGAGTGTATAAAGAAATAAGTATTGACACAAGTACCTCTGTGACTAGCATTTGGAAAGGAGCAACTGGGCACTTTGCACTGTACTTGCACTAGTAAATAAGTCAGGTACAGTTGCAATAGTTCAGTGTAATAAACTGCACGTGTAAACAACAAAAGGGATTCTAAAAAATTATTTTGGGTACATTTCTATGCAGAATTTGACACTGAAACTCAAATACTATTTTTCCACAGGGTAAGCTTATAGGAATCTGTGGATCTGTTGGAAGTGGAAAAACCTCTCTAATTCTTTCCATATTGGGACAGGTAGGTTTATGTCTTTTGTCATGTTATGGTAAGCTACGTCATACCATATAATTAAGGGTTCTCCATTTCAACTTCTATAGCATGTTTTATACTTTTTATAATTATTTTTACATATACAGGTATGGGATCCATTATCCGCAAACCCATTATCTAGAAAGCTCCAAATTCTGGAAAGGTCATCTCCCATAGATTCCATTATAATCAAATAATCCAAATCTTTAAGTAATTTCCTTTGTCTCTGTAATAATAAAACAGTAAATTGTACTTAATCCAAACCAAGATTTAATTAATTCAACACCAGCCTACTGAGTTTATTTAATGTTTACCTGATTTCCTAGTAGACTTTAGGTATGAAGATCCAAATTATGGAAAGATCCATTATCTGGAAAACCCCAGGTCATGAGCATTCTGGATAAAAGGTCCCATACATGTACTAGTCATATCATTAATGAAATGCAGTAGGTGATTACCTGACCCTATCTACCAAGCTTTCATGTATTTTATTTTATCTAGATGACTTTATTAGAGGGTACAGTAACAGTTTCTGGTAGAATTGCCTATGCTGCCCAAGAAGCTTGGATTTTTAATGAATCACTTAGAGAAAATATCTTGTTTGGAGAAGAATATGTTGAGGAAAAGTAAGTATGTGTATTATATTTTAATATAATAAATTCCCAGACAACTGATTCTATGGGGCATATTTACTAAAGAATGAAAGAAAAAATTTGGAGTATTTGTACCAAAAAGAAAAACTGCCACAACATCACAAGTTTACTAAAAGGAAAATACAAGAGAAATTCCCTAGAGAATTCTCCCTGCTACAATTGTACGGGAAAAATACACTGGTGAATTTTCACATCGCATGTATGACAAGAGAAATTTTCTCTCTCAACAGCTTTCTTTTTTTATTAAATATAAGACAAGTGGACTTCTGCAAAACTGCATTCCTAAACCTATTATTATAGTTTAGTGGATTATTGTTTTAAAATATTTTTTATGCCACAACATTTTAAGACTATGTTTCATTTACTTAACTTTTTCAGTGTAGGTCCCTTTTTATGGTATTTCCCTCTGTCCTGTTTTGTTGTGTGTGTAGGTAAGTTTAAGGACTCCGGTTATCATTTAAATTCATCTATCAAAATATTAGGATACTAAAAAAAGATTCTGCAAAAATGGACACCTATGCCAAGTCTTTCATCCATAGCCTTTCTGGAGATTGTAACAGCATAGGACAGGTAATAATCCCTCATATTGTGTCTACTTCAGTAAGTGTAGACCAATCACCAGCCTTGCATTATCTATATTGAAGTTCACTTGCTTGATGGTAGTTTTATCAGCAATCGACTCGCAAATTAGATCCTTGCCTTAAACCCACTGGTACCTTAAACGACCCCTGTTTATTAGTGTTAAATAACATTAGGGGTTACAAACTACAGCAGCATTTTGTCCTCTAAAGACTGCCACTGTTTTTTACTGGCTGGCAGTGGGTGATAAACCAACTTTAGCGCTGTTGTCTTAAAAACAACTACAGCAGCAAGCAGAGTTAATCATAGTCTCACAGAACCAACTCTCAATATTTCTATTACAAATATAATAAAATACAAATGGAAAGTAAAAAATGAAAGCGTAGTGGAAAGTTATGTGGTCTTTATTAGGCTTATCAGTTCAGTAAGCTAAAGAGTTTATTGTAGAATGCATTGATAGATTATTTTCAGGACCTTTAGGCTACTGTTTGATGCTAACAGCAGAGAAGGTTGTGGGTCTTGAGAAATGCAGGGGTCATATCTTGAATTTGTGCCTAATGGCCTAGTAGCCTTAATCCTATATTTGTGGCTAGTGTCTCCAAGAATGGAGAGTTGTCTGAAGCTGATAGAGACTTGGTAAGCTGAATCCAGGAGGTCGGTGAATATTTCCCAAGGGTATGCAGAGTGCAATAAGTTCAGAATCATAAAACAGCAGACAACAGGAATGTGAGTCTATAAATCTTAAATCAAGCAAACCCAGATATATCACTGTCAGCTGATTTGATGTTAATCGTTATCAGTAAGGTAGTGTATTCTTCACATTTAGATACCAGAGAATCTTAGAAGCATGCTGTTTGTATCCTGACATTGAATCTTTACCTCATGGAGACTTGACAGAGGTAAGGAACATAATTATACTTGGCCAAATTGTTTTTTCAAAATGGAATATCTTTGCATTTCATTTAAAAAAAATTACATTTGAGTTATATTCTATTTGGTAACTGGCACATGGCATCACAATCTGCTAGAAGAGAGTCCCATTTATAAATGTATAGTATAAGTAAAGCCAAATTGTGGTGAGTTCAAATATACTATGTACCCCCCTCCCAGTGAATTTGGTCACTAAGCTTTCTCTGGGGCAATGTGTGCAAAACAAATAATTTCCCCAAGAATTGAAATATTAGGCGTTCTGAATGGTATGTTATGTACAAGAAAATTTGAAAAAGTTTAAAAACCGTAGTATTGTGATCATGATACATATTGAAGGACCAGTAACATCAAAAATGTTTACAAAATACAACAAAAAAAACACCAAGACAAATTAAAATTTAAAATAGCAAATCCTTTATTAAGAAATAACTTACAGAAACTCTGCTTCCACTCCTCTTCAGAAAAGGTGACAGGGTGACCATCCATTCTAGGTGCTAATAGCACCCAAACCACCTACTATTTGCTGTTATTCCCAATTGCTAGGGTAATTAGCCCAGCAACCAGGTCACAGTCTAAATTTTGAAATGAAGGGCATAAAAACCAAACCAAAAATAAAAACATATAGTAAATTTAAAGGTGAACTTTAAATCCAAAGTAAACATAGACTGGTGCATGAGTATATTTCAGCAACCTGTAATGAATATGAACACACTAATGTACTTATCCCATATGATATATGTTCTGTCTTTAGATAGGGGAACGTGGTGCGAATCTTAGTGGAGGACAACGACAAAGGATCAGCTTAGCTCGTGCTCTTTATAGTGAAAGAAGTGTGGTGCTTTTGGATGATCCACTTAGTGCAGTGGATGTTCAGGTTGGAGCTCAGCTGTTCAGCAAAGCTATCAAAAAAGGCATGAAGGACAGGAGTGTCTTGTTTATAACGCATCAGCTACAGGTAAAGATTTGGAAGAAATGCTCCTAAAAATACTGGTATTACTATATTGTTTACTACCCAGATTTAATCATAACATTAAAACATGCTTCCATGCAGGATTATTTAATATCAGTCTTACCATTGTGTGCTTCATCTGAACTTCTGAACAGTTCAAGAACATTCATCACCACTGCTAATATTGTCCTGCAGTTGGTACATTCAGGAAAAGAGAAAGAACTCTTGTCTCCAAACAAAAACTCTAGTGTTTCCAGAAGTAACTCTAGTATAAACAAGCTTTACTTCCCAGAAACAGCAGAGATCTCCAAACAGCTTTCTGGTGAACATAGCTTGAAAGAAGCATTGCTTTTTGTTATGCAATGAAAATATTTTAACAGAAAAAACAACCATTTCCTTTGATGCAGCATCGTACTGACTGTTTCCCCTCCTGTTCAGAATAACAATTGTCAAGAAATACAAACCACAAATTATACAGAAGTACAAACAGAGGGTTTTTTAAAGGATTATTAAGGGGCAAATTTACTATTATTCCCCAAAAAATATTAGTTTTCCCTCAATATTCGATTAGCATTCGATTTTCAAATGCTAATCGAATAGTTTTAGGCTACCCTTTTATTCGATCGTCGATCATTCGGCTTCCCATAGACTTCTATTACAATTCGGTAGGTTCAATCTGGCGAAGTAGGCAGTCAAATATTTGTTAAAATTTAAATCCTTTGCTGATCGAATATTCGTTCAATCGAATCTATTCGATCATTCGATCGTTCGCTATTCGATGATCGAATAAGCCTAATTTGCATATTCGACCAATCAAATTAATCCTACGATCGGAATTCGATCGAATTCGATCGAACTTCGATCTATTCACGTGAAATTAGTACATCGGCCCCTAAGTGTTTCTATTTGGCAAAACATTATGTCGTTGGAAAAACACTCATTATAGGTTTATAAAGATTACATATTTAATTCAACAATTGTGATTTTACTGTTAAATGAAGTAGTTAACAAAGTGCACATTGGTTTAATTTTACTATTTGTACACTAACTGATGAGAAAATAAAACTCCTAAAACAAGCGAAAAAAGTGTAATTTCACATGAAATAAAACCTACATGCATTTATTCTGAAGACAATACATATTTAAGGTTTTTTGGAAACTGAATTTTTGGATGACGTATTCTTTCAGTATCTTGTAGAGTGTGATGAGGTTCTGATGATTAAAAATGGGTCCATTGCTGAACAAGGGACTCATGAAGAACTCATGAAAAATCAGGGTGACTACGCGGTTTTGTTTCAGAGTATGCAACAAGTGGTAAGGCTATATCATACACTAGAAGTACTCTTTTATTTACTGCATAGTAGCTGTATATGTGATGTTCTTCGAACATATTGTTACCTTGGCAGATTCGTTTATATTATGTGTCCTATTCGCTTAAAGGTAATGTGAAGGCAATTTCTTGTTTTTGGCAAAACTTTAAATTTTTATAGTCATATAGAAAATTTATGCTAATTGTGCAGCAATAATTTGTTAATTAACATCTCTCTATTTTACAGAACAGTATTAAAAGAGATGTACAATGTTCTGCAACGAAATATGAAAAACTTGACAGACAGGTATCAACTAGTGACAATGCCACAGTTTTTCAAGAAAGTATAGATCAAGGTAAAACTTTTCTTAGAATATTTCACATTTTATCAAATAACATTTACAGTAAATGATTTAAAATTTGGTACGCTTTACCTCTCAGAAGCAGTAGTTAATTGTGTGCTTTGGATGCAGCAGTAATATTCAGCAAATATAGTATCAGTAGTCAGGTATCAGGCACGGGTCAGGTTTCAGATATCAGAGTAGTCAGTAGCCAGGCAGGGTCAAACACAGGAAGCAGACAGGCAAGAAGCTAAACGGCACAAAGCAAAAGGCACCAGGAGAGAACCTATCACCTGCAACACAAAACCCCCAAAGGCCCCTTTAAATATAAAAAATTTGGCGCCATTGCCCCTGCCCCTTTAAACCCCTGAAGTGCGTGCCACGCGCGTATTAGCAGCAGCAGAGGGGGAAGTGAAGGAGCGTCGCAGCGGGCGTCCCCACCGCACCACACCAGGGTGAGATTTTGTTACATAACATAACCAGATCACATTAGGGGAACTGCTTAATGTTGAAAATTAAAGGGTTTCAAAAGGAGCACAAAATACATGCCAGGAAGCAACCATATTTATGTTGCCAACATATACACAATAAAATTAATAAAGTGTGTCTCTCCTATATGGGGGATATACAGTATTATAACAATATTATGTTACAGTTGTGATATTGCTTATATTTTAAAATGAATATTTATCCATATCCATATGAATGTTTATCCATAACTAAAATGGATGCTAATTGAAGCTCCCACCATCCTACTACAGCTTAAATCACATCTTGTGAAAAGTAAACAATAAACCTCCATCTTAATGTGTAAGGGAAAAGATATTTAAATTGCAGTTTTCCCACTGGTTTGTTAAAGGAACTGTAACACCAAAAAAAAAAGCATTTTAAAGTAAAGAAACTATCATGTAGTGTTGCCCTGCACTGTTAAAACTGATCTTTTTCCTTCAGAAACACTACTATAGTTCATATAAACTAGCTGCCATAAAGCAATGGTGGAAATTGAAAAATGGCTATATGGCACAGGATAAGTAATGGATAACAGATAGCATTTTGTTCTACAGAGCGTATCTGCTATCTGCTGTGTAACATGAGCCTTTTCTCATTGCAACACAACAGCTTATTTATATAAACAATAGTAGTGCTTCTGAAGCAATCACTGCAGTTTTACCAGTGCAGGGCAACGCTGCATTATATTTTTATTACTACATATAACAATTTATTTTTTTGATGTTACTGGTCCTTTAACACTGCTATTAATATGTGCTCAACACATATTTTTTCCTGTTGAATTACTACTTAGGTAAAATTACTTTTACAGTAATGAATCATTAGGATAAGCTTATGCCAGTGTTGCACTGAGGAGTGGCAAAAATAGTTCAAGTGACTAGTTCAATTTGGCAGTTGATTCTCTTTGGAATGTTGTATAGATCAGGCCTGGGCAGATGTCATCTGTCTCTTTCATTAATATGCAATGTCTTGCATGCCAGCTTTACAATAAATAAAACATGTTTTGAGTCTGTTAAAAGTAAAAAGCTTCCACTGATTTTAGTCCTTTTATTACAATGAAATAGTCATAAATAGTCATATAAAACAAATCAAAACCTATAAATGGACACTTGGACAGCATGGCCCAAGAGATGCTGTATTTTCACAGTAATTCATAGTTTGCTAACTCAAGAAAAGAAAACAAAAATGTAAGTGAAAAAAAAGCCCAGATACAAAAATGGGCACAGCTTTACCAGTTGGGTCATTTTTACTAGCTCTATTTCAGGTACAATAAGGGAACAAACTTCCAAAGATGTTCCCTCTGATCAGCTCACTCACAAATCTGAAATGGTAAATCATGATTTCATGGTAATGGAAGATCTTTCAAATGGTCAGATAGCTGGTTGTGAACAGGCTGATCAGTATGGTGATCAAGAAGATGATGCTGGTGAAGATGAAAAAGGTTCTGTTCCAAAGTCACAAGGAAATACAATCAGCCTTGATAACAATGAAGGGCAGATTAGAGGTATGTATATATACAGTGTGCATACTACTTTGACCATCTCTGATAAGAGAAAAATGTTTAGCTGTAGGTTTGCCGTCATTTACAGGAAGTCTTTGAGTTACATACACCTGACTTACATACAACTCATACATACAAATGTACTGTAGTTTGCTTGGCGTATTTTTTAGCATTTAGCTTTAATAATCCACCTGCCCCAATCCCATGGCATGTGTTGTCTACTGCAGAGAACAGAAAGGTAAAAATAAATACTATGTTAGGACAGACATCTGTCTTGTTACATTTAATAAGTAAATATATATGTTTCAATTTACATACAAATTAAAATTAAAGGAATTGATCAGTGTAAAAATACAAACTGAGTAAATAGATAGGCTGTGCAAAATAAAAAATGTTTCTCATATACTGTAGTTATTTAGCCAAAAATGTAATGTAAAAAGGCTGGAGTGACTGGATGTCTAACAAAACAGAACACTGCTTCCTTCTTTTCAGCTCTCTAAATTAGTCAGCGTCTTTAAGGGGGGCCCAAATGGGACCTAATTATTCACTCAGTTTGCAGTTGATCCTCGGCATTCAGCTCAGATTCAAAAGCAGCAGTTATGACCCATGTGTCCCCCTGAAGTCACTGATTGGTTACTGCCTGGTAACCAATCAGTGGAAACCAAGAGAGCTGCAAAGCAGGAATTAGTGTTCTGGCTAATATGTTAGACATCCAGTCACTCCAGCCTTTACACATTACATTTTTCACTAACTAACATATTAGAAACATTTTTTAGTTTACACAGCCTATTGATTTACCCAGTTTTTTTCCCCACACTTAACTGTTCCTTTTAGAACAAACCTACAGACCCTATCTCGTATGTAACCGGGGACTGTCTTTATTGCCAACATGCAACTCAGTGCTCATTCACTCAGCTTGGACATACACTCTACTTTAGGGTGGACTCAAAATCTAGAACAAATAGATAGAGTACTGTGATGGCAGGAACAAGGCTGCTCTGTCCATGCCACCTGCCACAGGCACTCTTTTACTTTCACGACTGAATCACATGCTAGATACAGGGAGTGTGAGAGATGACACCTAGGGCCCTATACCCTTCTTGCCACACATGTAGACATGATGAAAATGCAGTAATTTGCACTCCATTTTGGTGGGTGGTATGGAAAAGTGCAAAAACATTTGCTGTATACTTTAAAGATGACTCCCTGGTGATCATTAAAGTCCCCAAGTACTTTTTGCTGTGAGCTTTAAGCTCCCCATAGGCGCAACAATCTTTCCCTGCCGAACGACCGATCTTAGGGAAGTCCGACCAATCTGTCAAATTATCGTGCGGTTAGAGGGATACAAACGATCGTACATCTTACAAATTTTCGTCCGACATCGGTCTGAAGATTGATCGGACAGGTTAGAAAATCTTTATCGGCCCCCATGCAATCTATGTATGTTTGCAGGGCTAAGCAGGCTGTGATCCTTCAGTTTTGCTGGCAATATCGCCTGAAATGGTCTTTTTAGTTGATGCACACATCGGGCATTTAAACAATCGTTTTGAGACAATCGTGGTCTCACGATAACCATTGGATCTTTCAAAAATCTTTATGTCTATGGCCAGCTTTATGTACGTTTTTGTGTACAAACCTTTGCTGTGGCTGAGCAATTGAATAGAAGCCAACTTACTAGCTTTTCAATGGAAACAACATTTAATATTGGCAAATGTATGAAAAATGTAAAGATTAGTTAAATACCTTTGAGATGAATTGGAACCCTAAGCCACAAATCTAGACTCATAGAGCATTTGTATCTGAATCTAAGCAAATTCTTGCAGCTACAGTATGTTCAAGAATCTAGTGGAAAGTCTTCCAAGGAGAGAGGGTCCAACTCCATGTTAATTATTTTTTTGTTTTGAAACTGGATGCTTAACAAAAATGTAGGGGTGTGATGTTTATGTACTATGTAGCGTAACTCAATTGAAAACTGTATCTTTACCTGAGATGCTGTCATTAAAATGAAAATTAGTTTACTTTACCCAAACAACCTAAAAACACAGAAGGATGCTGTCATAGCTGGGTGTGAATATAGACCCACATGACTATGTCATACAACTGCAAAAAAACGTACTGCTCATATCAAAAATAATTATCTCCAATGTGTATGTGACTGCTTTATAACAGTTATTTTGCTTTTAATCCTTTGGTAAGGTTATAATTCCTTGAAAAAAACTTATGTTTTATGAAAATGTGTAAAGCTCATTTCCAGAGTCACCAGTTGAGTAACCTTAGTCTATAGCAACTGATTTAATACTTGTAATATCTCTGTGGAATCCTTTAAATAGGAGAGAAATTGTAGTACAACTTTACTCTCATTTATCTCTACAGTTATGTTCTTTGGGTAAACTATACTACATTTTGCAATATTGCAAAACAACTGGATAAAATCACAGGTAACGGAAAAACTTTTACTTAATTTACTAAAGGGTGAAGTGCCCATCACTAGCAAAAATTTGCCAGAAAGAGTTGAGATAATCCGCAGGGACATTGCCAATTTACTAAAAAGCGTTGAGGACTATTAGAGTTTTGTGCCCTTTTCATAGGCAAATTTTCACTCAGGCAAACAACCGTTACTCTTCAAATTCATTAAAGTCCAATTTTCTAGTATGTTACCCCTTTCGCCAGAGTCTGCTTCACCAGGTATAACTGATAAAATGAAGAACATCCTCCATAATCTTATGTCAGTGACATCACATCCTGTATCCCAAAAAAGTCATAAAAACTAAAAATTCAAGGGCGCTTATGCTTATTCATCGAAATGCAAAGTTACATCTTGGCAGACGAACACAGGCATAGTGTTTCCAGTGAAAATTCGTTAGCGCAAGGGCAGTGAATTTCTTTATGGGGCAGCTGGGGGAACAGGTCTGGGCCAACACTGTTTCCCAGAGGAAGGACATATGCAGCAACATTGAGTGCAACTATGAAGAAGTTCAAGGAGCAGCTGTGGACGCAGGTACCTAATTAATGAATGATGTCTGTTCACATGATTGTGTCACATTTTGACTCAAATGCACTTGGCCATAAAGGAACCCTTTAAATAGATACCCAAAATGTACCTAAAGATATAAAGCAATAATTAAAATGATGGCACATTTTTTAAATGTCTCTGATGATGTTTATCACTGTGATATGAATGACTATTTTAAAATACACAAATACATTTTCCTTATTTCATGGCTGTATGGATGAAGGCACATTTTGTTTATTTCTACAGATCTTATGGAACCAGAGGAGAAAGGACATGGTTCTGTACCTTGTGCAGTATACTGGGTATATATAAAAGCTGCTGGGGGATCTCTCTTTTGTGCATTGAATGCTGTCCTCTTTATATTTACTACTGGGACTATGGCGTTCAGTAATTGGTGGCTTAGTTACTGGATCAAACAAGGAAGTGGTGTAAGTACAGTTATTACTAATTCCTTTTTATTTTGAGGGAATACAAGAAGCAAATGGGTAGGGCAAGATTTAACAAAACTTGAATGTTATTTAGGAAACATGCTCTTATTTTAGTAAAAATTAGAAACTTGAAAACTCGATTGTGTAAAAACATGATACCTGAAAGCCATAAAATGACATTCTACACTTCATTTTCTAATTAAATTTCAAATTCATCTAAAAAAACTCGAAACATAGCTTGAAATTTGAAAATGAAACTCCCATTGATGCTGATTTTTTTTAATTCTAGTGTTACAGTTTTTTTTGTACATTTTTTTGTCTAAATCTTGAAAAGTTGAGTTCCAGGAACTTAAACGTGATGTTTGATATGAAAAAGTTAAATCAATCAGTTTACAACCCCCGGTTTCAGTTTAATCCTTATAACAAAAATAGTAAAATGCCTGCTGGCATTTATTAAGTAACACTAAATAAATAAAATTTACTGTGTTTTAAACAAAAAAGGTATATTTTATGCAATTTTAAATTGGAGATAAAAATGTGATCACAAATTGTTATCATACTGGAGGCAATACTTGAATATAACTGCAGTGATGAATTCCGAGATGAGATTAAAGATGGTAACGCATTCACTATTTTATATTGACCTTTAGTGAATAGACCTAAGCCTAATGCATATGTTCAATGTTTATGATCTGATATGGTAAACACATTTATGCATACCGAACAACTTATTCTCATTAAGTAAATGAAGTGCTTCTTTTCCTTTCTAGAACACATCTGTTGTAACAAGCAATGAGACTCTTGCAAGTGACAGCATGCGTGATAACCCTGATTTGAACTTTTACATCTATGTTTATGTATCAACCTTGGCAGCAGTTCTAGGGTTTAGATTCATTCGAGGATACGTATTTGTAAAGGTAATATATATAGAGAACTTATTTTTGCAATTAAGTAATGCAGTTGTTATTCACATCTATGAGGGATTCAAAGTGGTATTCAGGGAAATTGAAATGATCCACAAATTTAAGGCAGGTTTTGTCTTTGTTAATTTAGAATATATTAAAAATTGTGCGTTTATTAAGCAGTAATAGGAAATGGTCATATTTGCACATTGGAATGTAGAAATACATAGAAAACTGTGTAAGGAATACAAAGGACTGGATCTTTTTATTATACGGAGATTTTGGGACAGACACATCTCCTTGTTTGTTTGTCTAATTAAATTAAATATTTTTTTTGTGGAGTTCCCTTTTTAAATAATTATATAAGGGGCCCATGGAATTTTTGACAAGGCTTAGGACATGATTTAGGACATGATTAAACTGGCCTCATCTAGTGTGACATGCACTAGTCCTAGTTTCCAGTTAATTGGCAACTTAAAGGTGTTGTTTACATTTCAACCATTATTTCTTATTCCAATTGGTATCAGATAGTATATCAGAAATACTTTTTTCACTTAATGTATTTGTTTATTTTATATGTTTTATAATATTGAAGTTTAAAGACATGTGTGGATACACAATAAAGCACTTATTCTACAGGTGGTTTTTATTCCAACTTCCTATTATCCTCTGAAATTTAAAGCAGCTCTGGGAAGGGGGGGCAGAGACTCTGTACAGTAAAACATTAGTTGATACATTTGTTATCTTTGTCTCTGCTTGGCAGAATGTTTCATTAAAGGCAGCTATTAAAATTGATACAATAGTTGCAAACATTCCACAGATCCTGCTGAGAAATGTAACAAATAATGTAGCAAATTGTAACAGTTCAGAGTCTACACCTGGATTACTAAACTGCCATACTGAAACTCACCTCATGTCTCTCACCAGAGTGAAAATTTAAACTGCAATATTAGAAAAACAGGCAAAATAATACATAGAAAAAAACTGGAAAAACGTATATTTCTAGTGTACTATCTGACAACACCAGAACTGAAAAAAAGTGTTCTGACATTGAACAATGCCTTTAATGTACTAAAGGTAGAACATGACCTGGCTATGTACACATCCTGCATTTCGCAACCCCTACAACATTTCCCCAATGAATGCCGTAATTGATTTTTTAAAATCATGTCAAGAACAAACAAAAAGATAGAAATAGACTTACATTAACCTTACAAAAGTCTGTATACAGTCAGTATACAAAAAATGCACATTGGTAGGCAAACTATAGATTAGCTTGTACCTTTTGTTCTTTGCACCATTTAATAATCCATATATTGTTTTCTTTAATTAAAAACAGCTTCCTTCGTTTTTACGAATTCTGTTTTCATGGGAAATGTTAACTTCTTAGACAACAGCACACCATGTAGTCTGAAGGGGTTGGCATTTTGTCCATTCAGGCTTCTGTATGACACATCTGTTTTTGTAGTGGACTGGATTGGTTACAGCAATAAAACTAATATCTGACAAGTATTACAATACATGCAAATATTAATCTCTTATTTTATTGTAAAATTTTAGAGTACACTTAAAGCTTCTACAAAACTTCACGATCAGCTGTTTCAGAAGGTCCTTCATAGCCCTTTGAAGCTATTCGACACAACACCACTTGGCAGAATCCTAAACAGATTCACAAAAGACATGGATGAGGGTAAGTTGAAAATCACAATTATTCATTTAGTTTTGGATAATATTATATAAAATGTCTGCAGTTACTAGATAAACATCTGAAGTTAAGAGCAGCTTGTGAATTTACATGTTTAAGATGAAAAACATCTTTTATGACACATGAAACAACTTGGGCAAGCTTGGTGTATTTTATTAAATATGGGGGGAAATTACATTACCCTAAAAGTTTATGGTCATGTGCTTCCACGTGAAAATGATTCAAGAACCAGAATAGCTGCTGCTGTTTCCCAGTGGTGATCTGAGGATTTATATGAGAGTAGTGAGGCAGGTGTAGGCAGAAACATTTCTATTGAATAGGTGCTATAAAGCATAAATATCAGCTTCATCCCATCGCTGCACTGTGATCCTTTGTAAAGTAGTGATGGGTGAATTTGGGGTGTTTGGCTTCACCAAATTTTTAGCGAATTTCTCAGGAACAGCGAAAATTCGCGAAATGCAGATGGTGTCTAGGTTTTGGATGCCGGCGCACATTGCCGGCATAGAAAAAATTAACGAAGGCGTTTAAAAACGGACGCTGGCGTCCAAAACGAATTTGCAGGTGAATAAATTCGCCCATCACTATTGTAATTACTAACAGGCATAATGAGGCAAAACAAAAGCATTGCTTATTGTTTGCTAAATGTTATTTAAAATCATTGCAACTTTTATCACAGAAAAATACAAATTATACGCAGTCAACAGAAATATTGAATCAATCCAAAACACGAAAAATTTAAACAGGCATGCTCTTACAGAATCCGGTAACTTTATATGTGACACATTAATGTGAATCTTGAAACTCTGCTGCTCAGGAATTTCGTATAAGACCCAAAATTATTGAATTACGCTGCAAAATGTACTTTCTTTTGGTTTATTGAGATCTCCACACAACGTTTCGGGGGAATCAACCCATCAAGAACACTTGATAGAGGGGGTTGATCCCCCGAAATGTTGTGTGGAAATCTCAATAAAACAAAAGAAAGCACATTTTGCAGCTTGAGTGCCATCTGATTTCAATAATTTTGGAACTTTATATATGTTCACCATTAATAATATGTTTCATTTTCAGTGGATGCCCGTCTTCCTTGCCAACTTGAGCAACTAGTACAAAACATGATTCTCGTCCTCTTCTGTCTTGGAATGATCAGCTTTGTGTTTCCATGGTTTCTATTGTCTGTATTACCACTGAGCATTCTCTTCTTCTTAATAAATAAAGTATCGAGGTATGACTTTTTCATTCTTAGCAGGAAAGTTTTTATTGAATATGTTCATATTTGAAGATTTGATGGCTCAATAATATGAAATGTGAAGCTTTCTGAATTTGTATATAGATTTATATCCAAAACGCTTTTATTAATGCATTCCGATAATGTGCAGATACAATAGGGCAGATTCACTAAAGTGCGAAGCGTCTAACGCTAGCGCTAATTCGCCAGCGTGACGTCATTTCGCAACTTTGCAAATTCACTAACACGGACTCTGGCAAATTTTAGCTAGCAAAGTAGATAGACATGCGCAACTTCAGTTGCGCACTGACGAAGGATCGTAAATTCGCAAAATGAGCATTTTCCTCTACGTTAGCACTTACGCTAGACGTTACTTCGCCTGGTCAGACAATACAATAGAGAGGAGGCTGAAAATTTTTTTTTAAATTTTTTTTCTAAGTCCCAAAAAACGCCGGCGTATTTTAGCATAGAAGGGTGATAGTCTGAAAAAGATCGATAATTATTTGGGGGGGGTTACCATTCTTCCCCCCTACATTTCCTAACATATGGCAACACAACTATACAGGGGGCACATGTAGGGCAATAGGACAACTTTATTTTATTTATTAAAGGTTTCCTGGGCTTGTGTAGTGGAATGTAGTGGCTGTAACATATACTTCTATTATAAGTTAAAGTTCCCGCCGTATGCAAATTAGGCTTCGCTAGCGTAACAGCGCTCTGCCTAATGAAATAAAACTAGCGCAACTACGCTACTGTTCGCCGACCTGAGTGTAAATTCGCACTTTAGTGAATTTGCGTAGTGCTGGCAAAAATTTGCCTGCCGAAGTGCAACAAGCGCTAGCTATCTTAGTCTGCCCCAATATATCCATTTTGCCATTTTATTGCCAGAATCACAAGAAATTTTAAATATTTTATTTCTTTGCTTTATTTAAATGGCACACTCATACAAAATGTGTTTTGCGTAAAATAAAATTCCAATATAAATAAATTACAGTTTTTAATTTAAAAATGTATTTTCAAATCAGTATCTTTCTTTGTTCTCTGCACTGCAGGTTCTTTTTCTTTTGAAACAAGGTTATTTACACAAGCAGAGCATGCAAAGTGCACTATAATTTAGATTTTTTTTTTAAATCTAGAATGTAGCCTTTTTCCCAGCTTAACTGTGACACGACATGGAAGTGTGATTAGTTGTGGTCATAAATGACCCTAATGTAGTATAACCATCTTATCCGCAAGCCTTTGACGAAACAGGCAAGGAATCAAAAGTTAGCAAGCAGTACTGAAAGGTCAAATACATTCTGCTTTCAGTTGCAATTGTTTTCAGCGTAACTTTGAAAGTATTAAAAATATGTAGTTGGAAAGATGCTTAGAATTTTTTTTCCATTTTGCGATATTTAATTGTGTTCATTTAGGTGCAGTCACCTTTTAAATTAATTTTGTTTTGTAAAGCAGAGCAAATATTTCAACATTTTTCATTTATTATTTTTTACCTAGGAGTGTATTGTACTAAAAACTCATGAAATGCTCAAACAGGTTAATGTAAGAGTTTGTCTGATGGAAGGTGGATGAGAGTTCCAGAGACACTGGGCAGTAAGGGAAAATGGTATACCCCAATTGTGCTTTCAAGTTGGGAATTCTGATAGCTGCACTGTTTTTTCAGTATTTAACGTTTTTATATCTCTGTATTTCCTGTTTCTAATAACAGCAACACCAAGGGTGATCTAATTTTCTGGTGGCCCAGTGTTTATATTAATATGCAGGTGACTTTTTAAGAGTCATTTGCATTTGTGCACACTGCTCAGAATTGGATGGAAAAAACTGTTTCTTTTTTTTTCACAGCACAGTTCTTCTGTGTCTCTGTAAGCTCCCCCACTGTTTATCCTGAATCTAGCCCAGTAGTTTCAGCATGAATTTAAATTGGCGAGAGTATGGTCTGTAAACAAAGCTTGTGGCCCAAAATATATGATCTATCAAGAACAGTCAAGTATTTGATTGGTCAAAAATGAACTGCATTATGCTGCACAATGTACAGTATGGGCACTAGATGCCATATGTTGTGCTACATGCACTTTATAAATATTATGGCTTTATATACAAGTGGCATATAGGGCTTTTACATAAAATTTAGAGTTATTTATTCTATATTAACAGAGTGCTAATCCGTGAGCTGAAGCGACTGGATAATATAAGTCAGTCTCCGTTCTTATCTCATGTTACCTCCTCCTTGCATGGAATAACAACAATTCAAGCTTACAGTAAAAATACTGACTTCATTCTAAAGTAAGTAATTTATTATTTCAGGATTAAAAGGGGTTTAGGTTAATATACAGCATGTGCATTTTGGGCAAATAGTAGATGCACAGTGCATATAGTTACATCATTAAATTGGGTTGAAAAAAGATAAAGTCCATCCCCTCCAAATTAAAACCCAGCATACACACATACCCCTTCATTCTTTCACACACACCGTATATGTACATCACTATACTAGCTGTAGAGTTTAGTATCAAAATTGCCTTGTACAAATCAACATAAATAAAATGAGCTGAAGAAAAGAAATATGAGGTCAGACACAAAACAGTATTAAAAATGTAATTTCCCCCAAAACATTTTTAAAAAGATTTATAATGCTACTTTGCTTTTCTTTTTCTTCAGGTTCCAGGAACTTTTGGATATCAATCAAGCACCCTGCTTTCTTTTTAGCTGTGCTTCAAGGTGGTTAGCTGTGCGTCTTGATCTGATCAGCATGATGGTTATTACCCTTACTTCAGTGTGTATAGTCCTCATGCATGGACACATCCCACCAGCATATGCAGGACTAGCCATATCTTATGCTGTACAGGTACAAAAGTGGCATCAAATGTGTGAGGTTGTTTTGTATTTCATGCCTTATACTGTTGGCGGACAGGTAGTTGCTGTAATAATACATCATATGTGCCATGCTGCATCACATTGGGGACTGACATCACAGGTAATTGCAAGTTTAGACAGGGGAGGAGGCAACAGCCGGATCTGCACAGGTCTGCATTGGATTGCATTAGTGCAACTGGGTCCAGAAGTAGCCCAGTATGGCACAGCCCGTGGCTTGGCACTGGTCCACAGACCCCTGCAGTAAAGTACCAGTGTACATTCCTGGTACTAGTATATTCATCCTTCAGCAAAATAAAACTCTGTTGTTTTCAGATAGATAACCAGAAATAACGACTTTTTCCAATTACTGTCTTTTTTCTATTTGTAACCGTTTTTCTAATATTGAAGTGCAAAGTGTCATTTTTCACCTTCTAAAGCAGCTCTGGAAGGGGGGGTCGCTGACTCCCCAACTGTTCTAAACTGATTTAACATTTAATGGATACATTTCTTATCCCTGCTGAGCAGAATCTCTGGGTTTCATTACAGGCAGCTATTGATACAATAGTTGCTAATACTCCAGAGATGTTGCTGTGAAATGTATCAACTAAATGTTGCAAAATTGTATCAGTTTAGAGTCTGCACCTGAATTACTGAGCTGTCAGACTCAAACACCAGAGACACCAACATTCAACTTTAAACTTAGATTTTGGAAAAACAGTAAAAGATAAATAATGGAAAGTAATTGAAAAAAGTTTTTATTTCTGGGGAACAATTTGAAAACAACTGAACAGAAAAAAGTGTTTGGAAGGTGAACAACCCCTTTAAGCATGTTTCTGAAGTGACACAAATTTTTTGTAATTTATGTCATCTTTTAAACTAATATGAAGCTATGACTTAGAATGGCATCAGGAAATACTCTGCAAATATGTTTCGCTGCCTTGAAATAGTTATAAGAGCTGCCGTCAGGGGGTATTGCAGAGAAGCAACTTGTTGCAAAGGGAGCCCCAAGATGGAAAAGCGTGATTCACAGGCCATAAGGGACATGGGTTGTGAAAAAGTGGGAGGAGTTTAGGTGGATCACAGGAGGAGTTAATCAAATTCTTTTTATTGGGGCTCCATTTTACATGCTGGCAGAGGCGGCATCCCAGGGGGGCCAAGTGACTAGCTTTATAATGAATAGAGCCCCCTGGAGGTGAGGGCCATGCTAACTTGGCAGCATGGGGTCCCATGATTACTGAAGGTGGACCTGTTGTTATGTAGTGTAGTTCTGCTCTAAGTTAAATTCCCTATTTGTTTTGTGGCTGTGTTCATAGGGAAAAAGAATGTGATAGGAATAACCATGTATTTTTTTTTGTTCTTTATAGCTCTTTATATATTTAAAAAAAAATCTAAATCCACAGATCTGCTGTAGTTATTCAGACACTGGAATTTGTATATTTTAATTATTGTAGTTATATTTGGTCACCTAGAACCCAACTGACTGGCCACAGGGTACACATTTATCACTTTGAAATTGTTTTTTTGAGAGTTCATAGTAAGTATTTATTTAATATCAGTTAAGTGATGATTAAATACTCAAAGTGGGACATAAATAAGAACTTAATTTGGGTTACTTAATGTAGGAATAACATAGAAACATAAAAACAATGATTATTCAGGCTTTTATTTCATCCATGTTATCTTACAGCTTACAGGTCTTTTCCAGTTCACTGTTCGGCTGGTCACAGAAACAGAAGCTCGATTTACTTCAGTGGAGAGAATAAATCACTACATAAAGGCAAGTCTATGTTTTAGATGATTTTACTTTGAAAAAGATCTGACTGTTAGGGTTAGTGACCCTGAAATAGAAATCCAACAGTTATGTATTGTCATGTTTATAAAGCTTAAAACAAAACCATTAATAAAAAGTGTATCTCTCTGATTATTACTTAAAATTTGCACTGATACTCGAATATTTGGGTAGGGAATTAACCAGGTACTTCTTTAATCACAAATAAGTACATATATGCTAGTTTACCACTTTCTGGCTATGCATCTCAAGTATTAGTACTGTACTGTTGCATATTTTTGAATACTTACATTACTTAAAGCAGTAAATGTAAGTTAGACACAACAGACATTTAGACACATTTATGTAATAATATATTCTAATTTGGACCTCTTACCGTTCAGGTCAATGCTTCAGTGTCTGGACTTGCTGCATAAGGTCACACAATATAGTAGGTTTCACTGCCAATGGTAGGAGAAATGTTCTGACTTCCATTATACATAGCATACTTTGGAGGTGTTATGCTTCCTAATAGCACCCAAAACTTTAATACAGGTGGGTCCATAAATGGCTGAACATTGACAAAACTTATTGTTATTTTTAGTTGAAGTTATATAGTGTGGGATGGACATGCAGATTTAACTAAATGTGGTGAATGTTTTAGTAATTACGGCACTTTTTCTATCCCTTCGCAAGGGACCAAAAGTAACTGGAAACTAGACCATCAAGCTGTTCTGTTGCTAGTCCAAAGAACTAAAGCAGGGCAACATTAGGCTGATGAAACAAAGCAAAAACCCATCAAAGAAATAAAAGGAATATTAGGAGTGGCCAAAGCAATATCAGAAAGAAAAAGGAATGCACTGATGATGAGCTCAACAATACCAAAATAATATTTATTGAGCATATAGCTACTGAAAGCGGTAGAAGGATGAATTCTGAAGTGTATTGTTCTATATTATATGCTCAGTAACAGTGAAATTCTGCACAAGTCATAAGACAGAAATTCACTGTATGACAGGACAACGACTAAAACATACTGTGAAAGCAACCCAAGAGCTTATGAAGACGAAAAAGTGGAATATTTAAACTTCCATTTTTTTTTTTTTTTTTAATTTGGCTTTTCTGGGCAGAGAGTGCAATTGCCCTCTCTGCACTAGCTATGCAGTGACCGTTGCCTCCATCAGAGTGCAGAAAAGGAGCAGGCATGTGAAGGGTGGTGGCATCAGGAAGGGAGAGAGGGTAGAAAATGCTTAGTTGAAAATACACATTAAAAAACATATAGATTTAAGAAAAAATAATACCTATAGGTAAACAGATGTATTAAATATACTTTAAAATTCAGATTATTATTTTTCTAGATATTACAGTTCCCATTTCAGATACATCTTAACTGTTATCATCTGGATAATTTTCATAGATTCAAGTGATTAGTAGGAACGGCTTAAGTACTGTTACATAATTAAATACTGGCCCTGTTGGGAATAGTGTAGAACAGTGATCCCCAACCAGT
>CM044433.1:111530551-111555514 GCA_024363595.1 Xenopus borealis | reverse complement strand
CAATTCTATATATATTTTATATATACTTACAAATTTTTTTGAAAAGAAATCTAAAATCAGAAGTGTTATACATTTTGAAACAGGTTGAATTTCAGGTTAGATTGCACTTCAATATTGAACTATCTGAACTAAACCTTATGCACCAGATGAATGCTGTACCAGGTAGCACTTACATTTTGTTTGCACAACTGCCTGTAAAGGTTTAAAGTGTTGGGGTCATTGAAAGTAAATACAATATTAGTTTTCCCTTTAAAGGGCTTTACATGTAAATGTTTAAGCTAAATTGGCATAGTTCAAGGATGAATGTTCTGTCTCATGCAGAAATATACCTGAAGGTTAAAGTACCTTGTGAGTGCTTGTCATTGTGATGTTATTGGTTTCCCAGGCTACAATCAAAGATACACATATATATGAACCTTTATCAGTGTCCCTGCTGACTTTACTTTGTGAAATGATAAGGCACTTCCTGAATCTGTAACCATATTATACACACCTACAGTATTTTCACTTTGGCTACTAATAATTCAATCTTAGTCAAGAGCAACATTCTTCACTCCAGGCCAATGTTACATTATGTGGTTTGCACAACTTTATATTAACTTTCAGGATAGTATTGATGACAGTTATTATTGTTATTCTCATTTTTAAGTGCTTATTTTTATGCCAACTTATTTTGATATGCCATTTTATCTTAAACTCCTGGCTGGTTTTGGGGGTAATTAAATCCTACCAACCACATAGCAGTTGAAATTTGAAGCCTGAGAGTTGCAGAACAAAATTGTATATATATATCAAAAACCACAAAATTTGCAAATAGTTTTAAAATACTGCTGTCAATGTCACACTAAAATTAATTTAACACATTGCGCTAGTGTTACTTCGCCAGGCAAAGCGCATTTACGCTAGCGATGCCTAATTTGCATACGGCGCGAATTTCAAAGTCTAATAGAATTATATTTTACAGCCACTACATTGCACTACACAATCCCAGGAAACATTTAATAAAAATAAATTATTTTTCCTATTGCCCTAAACATGTGTCCCCTGTATAGTTGATTTGCTATATGTTAGGAAATGTAGGGGGGAAGGAGGGTAACCCCCAAAAAATTTCACTCTTTTTTCAGACTATCACCCTAAAAAAAGGTAAAACAGGCCAGCGTTTTTTTGGGACTTAGCAAAAAATTTCTTCAACGTCCTATCTATTGTATTGAACTTGGCAAGGTGTGACCTGGCGAAGTAACGTCTAGCGTAAGTGGTAACGTTCAGGAAAATGGTCATCTTAGTGAATTTGCGTAATTACGATCCTTCATCAGTGCGCAACTTCGCCTGGCTTAAGGGTGCGAAGTTGCGCTAGTCTATCTAGCGAGAGTCGTGTTAGTGAATTTGCGAAGTTACGATTTGACGTCACGCTGGCGAATTAGCGCTACCGTTAGACGATTTGCGCTTTAGTGAATTTCCCCCTCAGGGTGTGGATCTGAAATAGTTACTGGTTGGCCTTTGTGACAAACACATTGAAGCAATAAATTAGTCATATGAAAGTTGCACAACAATTTGACAACAATCATATGAACAATATGTTTAATTATACAATCCATGTAATACACTAAAACGGTTTTTAACTTTATATGTAGTTTGAAATCAAATTGTAGTCTGAGTGACTTTGATTTAGATACTATTAGATAAACTAGGTGATACAATCTATTGGTTTGTCATTTGAAAGCTGGGAGTTTTTTTAATTTAATTGAATCTTTCCCTTCATTTGTAAAAAAAAATGGGTGGTGAAATTATCATAGTTTGACATAAAGCTGCATATCAGACCCAAATGCTGTTTTTTGAAGTTTTTATTTTGAGTTTTACAATATACATGAAATAAAACAGTTGAAACAACTTAAAAAAAGAAGGAAAGATGATATGGTGCGCATTTAGAAATCGGTGGTTAACAGACCAGTAATACCTTAGTAAGTAGTGTGAATTTTGCTACCCAGAGATCAACCTATACCTCTTTATACATCACATTTTATATTATATGTAGCTTCATCTTAGGAGTCAATATCTCTTATTGGGTGAGTATCTAACCAGGGGGACCACACCTTATCAAATTTCCCAGGGCAGCCCCAAGAGTCTTGATGGAGGGAAGAACTTTATCAAGCCGATGCAATGTTCCACTTTGGGAGTTGTGTTCCCAATCCAGTTCATTACAATTAGACCCAAGCACTTTTAATGATCTGCCCACAAAGTTGTACTCACACAGTATCACAGTATTACTATTTTCTGTTATAAGTTCTATGGCAGCTTGCAACAATACACTTGAATGCATCAGTTGAATCCTAGCAGTCATCAGCACACACATGTCTTTTAGTAAGCAGTACAGAATTATGAGTCTAAATCTGCTTTTATATTGTCATTGTATTGTCTTTTACTTTTACTTTTACAATGCTAATACTTCAATTTCACTGATAGAATCTGGAATCTGAAGAACCACTAGATGCCAAAGAAATTACTCCAAAAACCTGGCCTCAGGAAGGAGCCATTATGTTTGAAAATGTTGAAATGCGTTACCGTGATAAGCTGCCTCTGGTGCTCAAGAATATTTCATTTAGCATTAGACCAAAAGAAAAAATTGGAATTGTTGGCAGAACCGGATCAGGTTTGTTACTAGAATTTGGATTTTGCTGATTACAGAAAATCATGTTTAATCAGGGATTAAATATTTTGTAGTGGAATATGGTAACATGAATGTCCTCATTCACCATTGATAGGGCCATACAAATGTTATCAGAAATGCAAGTGACATGGTAGTTAATGTAAGCAAAAGTAAATGTAGCCTAGAAAAGCAAAAATGTAAGTCTAAGAACTGTTTCCCATGATTTTCTTAACAGGAAAATCCTCTCTTGGAATGGTATTGTTCAGACTGGTTAACCTAGCCGGAGGATCAATTACTATTGACAACTTCTGCATCAGTACAATTGGACTGAAAAACCTAAGAGAAAAACTTTCAGTCCTTCCCCAAGATCCTGTACTATTTGCTGGAAGTATAAGGTATGCATTTTATGTTACTATACAACTTAATGAACATGTTATTTTTTAACAGAACTGCACATTTTGAGGTTGATGCCTGTGGAAAATACCCAACAACACTGGAAGAATGATTCTGTAATATTGGCTACATGTTCAACGCCGGAATTCCTGGCCGTGGTGGTGTATTTTTTTGTTTCATGTACAAATCATTAGCATCAGACAAAACAAAAAATACATATCAATATAAATACATTACAGGCCAAGCACTATTCAGAGAAAATAGTTATAAAAAATAAATAAAAAACAATGGTTTTGTGCAGAAAGCTACATCATTGTCATTCCCATGTAATTATGTAGAAATATTATATGTAGGAATGCGCCAAATCCAGGATTTCGTTTGTGGTTCGAATTTTTCTGCAGGATTCAGTGAATCCCTGTGCCTGGCGTTACTGAATCTGAATCCATGCATATGCACATTAGGGGCGGGAAGGAAAATCATGTAACTCTTCTTCACAAAACAAGGAAGTAATATATTGTGTCCCATGTTTTCCTTTTCCACCCCTAATTTGCTTATGCAAAATAGCATTCAGATTCGGCATTCAACTAATCTTTCCCAAAGGATTCGGGGATTCCCGAAATCCCAAATAGTGGGTTCAGTGCATCCCTAATTATATAGTGAATAAAGTACCCCCTCTTGTAAATTATAAGGATATTATAAGTTACCAAGGAGTTCCATGATCATATAAAAACACGAGGCCGAAGGCCGAGTGTTTTTATACACGTCATGGAACTCCGAGGTAACTTCTAATATCCTCATATTTTGCAACTGGGGGTACTTTATTTATTATAATACACACGTTTCAGTGAGTCATGTGACAGAAATGACATCAGAACTCACCGTTTATAAGCAATGACATCAGAACTCACCGTTTATAAGGATATAATTTGCAAGATATTTACGGCTTTTGTGTATTATATGTATATTAACTTTTAATAAAAATCTGAATGACATAAATTGTATTTTATTTAGGTCAAATTTGGATCCATTAAGCCTACATACAGATGAAGAGGTTTGGAATGCCTTGGAAAGAACTCATATGAAGCAGCATGTATGTATGAAACACCATCCGGTATTTTCTTTGCTATGCATGAAACGAGGAAAAATAAAATTCGATCGATTGAAAAAATCATTTGAAACGATTTATGGATCGATTTAATTTTTTCCGATTTGATCGTTCGACCAATCGAACTGTGGTAAAATCCTTTGAATTCGATATTCAAATTCCATATTTGAAGGATTTTACTTCCCTTCCTATTCCCATGGTCGAATTTCGATTTTTTTTAAATTCGAAATTCGATAATGATAAATCTGCCCCCATGTGTAGTCTCTCTTCTTTGGACAGTGGCCTGGTTGAATATGCAATCAGCTTATGTATGGCCAACTTATCTCTCTCTGTCAGTAGTAGGCTTGGAGCTTTTTATACTCTCTTTTCGTTCATAAAATTGAGGGACCTCTTTATTAAAACAAATTTGACTAAATCAAATTTGTAAGGGAAATAAACCAAAACTGCTAAAAATCCATCTAAACATGTAAAAGTCAATGGCAGATGTGCCCTTTACAATTTGCCTTCATGACTTTAAAGAGTTTTGAGCTGTTTGATGCAGGTTTTCGTGTAAACATCCCAAAATTTTGTGGGGTTTTGGTGACAATTCGAAAAAGTCACACAATTCGAATTGTTGCATGATTTTGTCACAACTTTTCCCGCACGTGCTTTTTTTTGTTCAGATTTTTTAGTAAATGAAGCCCATTTGTGGTTGGGAGTTGGGTGAATTTTTTTTTAATAAAACATAATTCTCAACAATATCAGTGAGTTGTCAGTGAAAAGAAAATCTAGTTATTCAGCTCTTTTCATCTTTTTATCTCTTAGAAATAATACAGGTATAGGATCCATGATCTGAAAACCCATTATCCAGAAAGCTCCAAATTACAGAATGGCTGTCTGCCATAGACTCCATTATATCCAAATAATTTGAATATTTAAAAATTATTTCCTTTCTCTTTGTAATAGTAAAACAGAAACTTGTACTTGATCAAAACTAAGATATAATTAATCCTTACTGGAAGCAAAAACCAGCCTATTGGGTTTATTTAATGTTATGAAGATCCAAATTATGGAAAGATCCGTTATATGGATAACACCATTTCCCGAGCATTCAGGATTGCAGGTCTTATACCTGTATTGAAAAACAAACTTGGCAGCAGTAGAGTGCTGTAAAAGTAATACATATATACAATTTCAATCAGTTCAAGGCATGTAACATATTTCTGTCAATGTATACATCACTGGTTAGCATGGTTGCTGTGAAGAATCATAGGGGCCCATATGCCTCTCTGGGCCTCTCCCTAATATGGCCAGGCCCGGACTGGCAATCTGTGGGTTCTGGCAAATGCAAGAGAGCCTGCTATAAGGTGCCATAGAAAGTCAGTATTTAGTGGGCTGGTGGGGGCTGTTTGGGCCTCTGTGTGGGCTGATTGGGACTCTGTGTACCTGAAATGCTAGGGCCTATTTTGATTTCTCAGTACAGATCTGAATATGGGAACTTCCTCCCCTAATCTGCTCTGATCATTGGGAAAAGAAAAAGAAATTGCCTGTGCCTACATTGAGCCTGTGTGAATCCCTTTAAATAAATTTTACAAAGAAAAAAATAGGCGTTAGTACAACTTTGGGCTAAATATGCAAGCTCATGTGCTGCACCATGCAATCAGCCCCTTGGGCAAGGGCGATGCGTATAAAATTCAGATGCAAATTGCTATGGATTATTACCCATAGGGCAGTATATTCTCCAGAATTCCAACATCATTGAGTGCTTACATAAATGTCCAAATTACTAAAGCTTATGCTTTAGCAATTAGCTAGCTAGTTGCAGCCCAATGTAATTTCCCTTTTGCATTTGTGTGTAAATGTTATCACGTCTGGCACATGGTGTCAATAAGCATCAATAACCGCAATTACCATCCTATCAAATGGACTTTAGCATTTGTAAATGCAACCTGCCTGGAATTGACGATGATATTTAACAACCCATTTTTCTTTTTATTATTTAGGTGTCCAAGCTAGTAGGAAAACTTAACTGTGAAGTTTCAGAAAGTGGGAGCAACTTTTCAGTGGGGGAGCGGCAGCTTCTGTGTATGGCACGGGCTTTACTCAGGAGCAGTAAGGTAAATAATGTAAATTATATAAGTTATTATTAATATTAATATATTATAATATATAATAATATATTATAATATTATTTTCAGCAAAGTGGATCATTTCCAGAAACAGAGTTTATTCTCACATGCATTTCCCATTAAATATCAAGAACAGAACCTATTGCTAAGAACTGTCCTTTAATGTAGTTTTGTAATTTGTAACACTTCCTCTACCACCATATGTATAGGTAGAAGACACCAGAGGCTGGCACTGAAAAATGCACAAACATGATGTTTAATTATTAATGAAGAATATGCCTTTTACTTCCTTGTTTTGAGACAAAAATGAGACAAAATGTGATTTCCCTCCCGTCCCTAATTTGCATACGCAAATTAGGATTTGGATGCATATTTGTATATGCAAATTAGGATTCGGTTCAACTGGGTAGAAAGATTCAGCTGAATCCTGCTGAATCCTGGCCAAATCCCGAAATGAAACTTGGAATCAGTGCATCCCTAGTTGCTGTGTGCTCTATGTGACCCTACAAGATATTGTTACTATCCCATTCTTCATAAAAACAAGATCATTAGGGGCATTTTTATTATTAGTTGACCTTAGGGTTTGGGCATTTTGAAAAACCCAGTTGCAATGTTCATCACAGTTTGGTTTTTTTTTTTGCATTGTTTGCTTTTTTCCCCTCTCACAGTGGCATAACTACCAGGGGAGCAGGGAGTGCAATTGGACCAGGGCCCTCACCCCCCACAGGGCCCCCCAGCATATAGTGCACCACTGACTCCGGCTGCACTTCCCACACCAGGGCTCCCCCCCACCTAGTTCTGTTACTGCCCTCTCAAATGTGAATTTCCTTACAGGTTGCTGGTTGTTCTCAGGTGTGTTTTTAAAATGCCACTGGGCATAGAGTAGATGCGGAACTAAAGTGACAAAGCCTTTTGTTCATAATAATTTGAGAATTCCATAACCAGCATCATATATTTCTGTTTTCAAAACTTGTTGTAAGATTTTTGTTAACAATGGACTACACTATTTCTTACAAATGTTCTTTTTATTTGTAGGTTCTGCTGTTAGATGAGGCTACTGCGGCAATAGATAATGAAACAGATGCTCTTATTCAGGAAACTGTTAAGGAAGCCTTTCATGACTGCACTGTTCTTATCATAGCTCATCGTCTTAACACTATACTTCACTGTGACAGGATAATGGTGATGGACAACGGAAAGGTAATTAAAGACATTAACATATTACAGCAAATACAATTTAGGCTGATATTCAAAAACCTGGCCAAATGTATGTGGACACCTGTCAGTCCAACAGCTCATTCCAAAACCAAGGTTGTTAATCCCTTTGCTTCCAATTAGCCTTTACCATCTACTCTTCTGGAAAGATTTTTCACTTGTTTTTGGAATGCTGTTGGTGCATTTAGCTTCCATTCATACATAAGAAGTTAGGCACTGATGTTAGATGGCCAATCCTGGTGTCAATAATTACATTAGCATTAAGAACACTGAATTTACTAGACTGCATCATTGGCACCCTCCACAATATACTAAGGATGTATGGATTCAAGTAACTTTGGGAATAGTGTCTATGCATCCACGTTACCATTTCAAATCTATAAATAACCTCCTCACAATCCCAAATGTGAACTACATTGAATACTTAATATTCACTAACTAATATATAACTGAAAGTACAACAATTTAATAAATGCAATAGACTACACTGCAGATAGCAATAATATTAGTCTTTCCTGCCCTCCAGTGGTTCATGTAAATATCCCTTTTTACTGCCCAAAATAATTATTTATTGTGGTAGAATGATCAAAGAAAGGTGTAAAAATGTGAGTTTTGCCATTCATTTCTCCCCAGTAGGAGATGAAACCTGCATGGGAGATCTTACTAAAGAGGGAATGGTTTTCTGTTTAAAGTATATTGCTCTCTGTCCTGGAAGCTATAGTGTTCTGGAAGAAACAGGCAAACCAGACATTTCATTCCAGTGGTCCAGTTCGCATGCTGGAGCTCACTTTAACAGAAAGGTTGTCCAGTGGAAAAAACAAAAATTTTTAAAAAAATGTTGTTTGTATATAATGAAAGAAACCACCAAGACATATTTAACTTTAAAACTGCCAAGTCTGTTAAGAAATAACTTGCTGGGTATAGGGTATTACCTATCATGCGGCACTAAATTTCTCCTCCCTGGCTATCTCCTATACGGAAAGGCAGGGAGGAGAAATTGAGCACAACACGATGGATCACCCGATTGCCTTTTCTGAGGAGTGCAAGTGGAGTATTGGTAAGTTATTTCTTAATAAAGACTTTGTGATTTTAAAGTTAAATATGTCTTGGTGTTTTTTTCCCCGATATATATACAAACTAATTTTTAAAAACTTTTTTTTGATGTTACTGGTCCTTTAATTGTAGTGGACATGTTAGAAAGGTCTCTCTGAAAAGGGCACAGAACAATAAGGTTATTGTCTGTGTTATTAACTACCAGAGGGACTGGGGTGCTGCCTGCCACTGCAAGGATCAGAGGGAGATGTGACCAGGTGACTGAGAGTCTAAAGTGATTGAGGTGCTGTTAGACGGTGAGACAGGCCAGGGGCTGGTGAGTTGGTATCCCAGGAGGGGAGAGTTAGCAGGGCTTAGTGAGAAGCCCTGAATATTCCAGAGTGAGGAAGCCAACCTGTATTGTGAGAACCCCAGAATGGGGAAAAGTCTTGAATGCGTCATGCTGAAACACTAATGAACTGTCTTCCTGTCACCTTTATGCTGGGAAGATTTTGCTGAAATACTGAAGAAGTGTTGTCACTGTCTTTATTCTCCTAATCCTATGCTTACCTGCCAACCATAGCTAATATCCCTCAAAATGACATGTACAGTTTTAATTCAAATTATAACTTGAATTGAGATCAGATAATTCATAATTCGAATTTGAGAGTTTTGACTATTAAAAAAATCGGAAAATTTTAAATTTATATTCGACTCTTAAAGGTTACCTATTGCCAAACATTTTTATCCACAACCAAAGGTGCGGGCTGATAGAGCCCACATTCCGGTTGGGGATAACAGTAGTATTTTTTTAAAGAAATGCCCCCCGCCAGCGCTAGCCTACTCGCACCATGAGGGAGCCATGTCAGATCAAGCACATGCGCACACTGAAATTCTGACGTCACGCGCATGCACTTGAACCGACATGGCGGCTCACACCGGGAGCTCCCTCCCGTTGCTAGGAGGCTAGCACTGGCAGGGGGGCATTTATTTTTTTTAAAAATACTACTGTTATCCCCAACCGGAATGCGGGCTCTATCAGCCTGCACCTTTGGTTGGGGATAAAAAAATTTAGGAACAGGTGTCCTTTAATAAATCTGTCCCTTTGTAGGATGTAGAGAGTGATATTCTGAAACAATTAGCATTTGTTTTAATTTTTTAATACATGTGTTTGAGTTTTTTATTCAGCAGCTCTCCAGTTTGGACCCTAGCAACCAGATTGCTGAAATTACAAACTACCATAGTAACCATGCATTGATTTAAATATGAGAATGGAATATGAATAGAAGAGGGCCTGAATAGAAAGACGAGTAATAAAAAATAACTATACCTTTGTAGCCTTATAGAGTATTTGTTTTTTAGATGGGTCAGTGGACCCATCTGAAAGCTGGAAAGAATCAGTCCTGCAATTATAGGTGTATTTTTTAATTTGACTACTTTTTACACGTTGTCCACACTAATATTATATCACCTCTTTTGCCTTCCTACAGATTGTGGAATTTGAAAAGCCATCAGTCTTACTGTCCAACAAGACATCAAGGTTTTATGCAATGGCAACACAATGGCAACAACTTCAGAAAAAGGAGACATAGCCTATAATGGAAAGACAACGGTTATTTTTGTTGGAACAGTTGATTTGGGTTTACAGAAGAATAAGTTATCACCGTTTTTCCATAATCTATTTAAGCTTGATCAGGTAACAGGAAGTCTGGAATACCTGCTTCTCATATCCATTTGCTCACTTGCTACATTGCATCAGAAGATACCTTGCAACTATTGTTGTATTTGTCTAGAATTATTCCTATTTTTGCCATTCCTTAACCCAATGAACAATCACTAAGAGCTTTCTAATGACAAAGAAGTCATTCATTTCCTTCAGTAAAATATTACTGAAACCAGAATATTGTCTGCAGGTCATACAATCCGTTTATTCAAATTATTAATTAAAATTATACCTGGGATATAACATTTTTTAGCTTACTATTAATAGCCATAACATATTTACAGATATATATTTAAATTAATTGCTGAACACTCAGGTTAACATATCATACACATAAATCACTCTGGAATGTTTGAAAGGCAGCCTCGCTGGATAACTTGTGAGATGTTTGATATTTGTGGGAGTGTACAGAGAAATCAATAACTGTTTACTAAAAAAACCTCCAAATGATACTACTGAAACACTGACATATGAATACACTTTAGCTGTTTGCACTATTGTAACAAAAGACTACCGAAGTTCAAACACTTTAAGATTACAGATATGAAATTTTAACCCATTACAGCTATTAATCAAAACAAATACATTGAGAGTGGAGCTAATATCTTTCCCTATGCTGAGATAAGCTTGGACATTCTCCTTAGATTTGCCACGATTTGCTGGAAAAGAAGCTATGAAATGAAAGAGAATTGCTGTTCTACACTGTGGCAGGTCTGGACTGGGATTTAAAGTGAGTGTCTATCAGGACTGGACTGAGAATTAAAATAGGCCCTGGCATTTCAGGTACACAAGAGGCCCATCAGCCCACATAGAGGCCCAAACAGCCCCCACCAGCCCACTAAATACTGACTTTCTATGGGACCTTATAGCAGCCCCTCTGGCATTTGCCCTAACCCACAAATGGCCAGTCCGGGCCTGGTGTCTATGGTATCTTACAGCAGCCCCTTGGCATTTGCCAGAGCCCACAGATTGCTGGTCCAGGCCTGCACTGTGGTGCCTTTTTACAAACTAATGAATATGCCCCTGTTGGACACATGGTATTTCTGCAGTCCATTTCTATGGACATAAACACTACTTATGGAATCTCTGTGACCTATGCTGTGCTATAAAAATAAAATATAGTAACAAAGTGGAATTCAAACACAACATAAGCAATTCCTGAAAAAGCTACTCATATCTCGATGTACTTCCAATAATAATTTTACAAATAATTTAAAAATTGTATTTTAGATTTGCCTTTAGTTTTTGCCAATATTTATTCAAAATTTCAAGCTGTATATTACATGAAATACACTGTCTAGACTTGTTGAATGGAGCTCTTTGTTGTTAATAGAAAAGTAGCACCTAACTGTAAATTGCTCCTCCACGAAAGGACATATCATGATCATGTGCATTCAGAGCTGTGTACTTCATTCCTGGTTATGGGGTAACCCAGGCCTCACTCATTTGAACAAGTACTAATAACTAATCATATGACAGCTTCTGTTACATGTGCCTCTATAATGCACAATTGCATTCAATGTTTCATCCCATGAAACGAAAATCTTTTTTGAAGAAAGATGTTCTGTCGGGCATTGCCAGAATGTGAATCTGGCAAGTGAGGCTGGTCTCACAATTTGAGAAATACTGTCCTTGGTTTTACAATGGCTCTGCTGGATTGCATATTAAAGGACCAGTAACATCAAAAATATAAATATTTAAAGTAATAAAAATATAATGCAGTGTTGCCCTGCACTACTAAAACTGATGTGTTTGCTTCAGGAACACTACTTTTGTTTATATAAATAAGCTGCTGTGTAGCAAGGGGACAGCCATTCAAAGGAGAAAAAGCTCTGGTTACACAGAAGACAGCAGTTAAACTCTGTAGAACATAATGGTGTTATCTGTTATCCACTATTTAACCTGTGCCTTATAGCTTTTTTTTTAATTTCTGCAACTGCCACTGAACAGTGTGTTTATATGAACTATATTAGTGTTCCTGAAGCAAACACATCAGTTTTACCAGTGCATAGTAACATTTAGGGTTGCCACCTTTTCTTAAAAAAAATACTGGCCTTCCTATATATTTAGGTTTTCTTCCTATTAATAACTGGGATCTGCCATCAAAAATACCGGCCAGGCCGGTAAAAAAACGGCCAGGTGGCAACCCTAGCAACATTACATGATATTTTCATTACTATCAGCTGTTGAGTTTTAGAGGTGTGTAAGGTTTTTTTTATACCTCAAATTAACTGGAATGTTTTCTGATTTACGGAAAAACTGCAATCCGTGTACTCAGGGTGAAAAACTCAAAATGATTGAGTTTCAGTTAAAAAAAACCCTCAAATTGCTCGAATTAATCAAGTTTTCCAGCTAAACCCACAACCCCCCCCATGCATCTACAATCATCTTCAAATGATTCAAGGCCATTGATTTCTACATGAGCTGAATGGGTTTTAGCCAGAGTATTGTCAGATTTTAGCTTTTTTCAGCTTTCAAACTGGAAAAATTCAAATTAAAAAAAAAGAAAAAAAGGTTTGACTGAAAAATAACCTTGAAAACTCTAATTCTTTGTGTAAAAATCAACTCCACCTTTATTAACCCCTTTAAAAACTAAAGATAAAGGATCTATATCCAGAATGATTGGAACTTGGCTTTTTCAAGCTCTCTTTGTAATAAACCAGAAAGTGCACTGTGCCTTTGATGATTAATAATATTTTAACATTAAAAACCCAGGATTGTTTTATAATCAACATGAATTATGCTAAGTTAGTTAAGATCAAGTACATGTTGTGTATTAAGGAAAACTAAATCAGTTTAAATGATGAATTATTTGTTTGAATAGGATCCTATTGGGAATGGCTCTCCTGTATTTCAGTGCTTTCATTAAATTTAGGGACGTACCAAATCCCTGAATTCCTTGTGAAAGATTCAGCCTATGCAAATTAGGGCCAGGAAAGGAAAACGTGGAGAACATTTCTTATACTTCCTTGTTTTGTGACTAAAAGTTGTGTGATTTCCATTCCTGCCCCTAATTTACGTATGGAAATTAAGATTCAGTTCGGACAGGCAGAAGTATTCAGCCGAATTCTGTTGAAAAAGGCTGAATCCTGGATTTGGTGCATCCTTACAAATTAATACGTCCAATACTCTTCAGTGTTATACATACATTATTGCCGTCTTTGTGTTGTCATTTTATTTACATTTTAAAAGTAATACCTGTATATACAACAGGGAATCCTGTTAAAATATGTGCTTGAGAGTAGTGATGGGCGAATTTATTCGCCAGGGTCGAATTCGCGGCGAAGTCCCGCGATTCGCCGCTGGCGAATAAATTCGCAAATCACCAGCGAAATTTCGGTGGGCGAAATTTTGCCGAAAAAACGAGTCGCATGTCGTTTTTGACGCGACGCGCCGAAAACGACGCGACGCGCGACGGAAACTACGTGATGCGCGTCGGAAACGACGCGACGCGCCGGAAACTAAGCGACGCGGATGCGCGTCAAAGTTGACGCGACGCGCGTCAAAAGCGTCCTGCGACTCGTTTTGCAAATTTTTCGCAATCGCGGGAGATTCGCCCATCACTACTTGAGAGGGCCAAATGTTTGAGAGATAATATTAAGGCACAGGACTTCTCTGCACCATCTGTAATGTTTTACTGTTAAAATTAAGGACACTGCACATTTTAATGCTTTTCAATAAGCATAATTAATTAAAAGGGATTGTAACAAAACTGATTTTTTTTTTTTGGTGGATCAGTATAGCATGTTTGTGTTATTTATGAAAATGTATTTATTGAGTGACATTCACCTTCAAACAAAGGAACTAAACTGAATGTGGCCAACTGTTTTATTCATGCACTTTCTGCTACAAATGTGTTAATGTTTTCTGCTGACATGTCACAAAAAGGAAAAATATTGTCTTTGTTTAAAATGTGTCATAAAAATATATATTTATTTATGGGGCAGATCAATAAAAGCGTATTTATTTCATGTTGGAATATTTATGAAATATCTGTCTGACAAAAAATACATTACATACAGTTTTTGCTTTAACACAAATATGTTGTCCTGCACTACAGCAAAACATTAACTATCTTCAATAAATCATCAGAAAGGGTAGGGAAAACACTAAAATCCTAAGCCAATTAAATTAACAGCTGCTCCCAGTGTCATGGTTTTTATTGTTGCATTTTTGCTTTTCAGCCAAGTGTTGCCTTTTAAAAGTGTATTTGCTCTCACCTGCAATACCCAAACATATGGATATGAGACATTTTCCTTAATTCACATCTTGGTCACCTATGCCAGTTCCTTCATATTTACTTGTGTGTGTATAGATATTGTGAAGCATCCGCATAAACACCATTTAGCCATAACTTAAATTCTTGAAAAGAGTTTGCAAGTTATCAGAGCCCCCACTGCTCTCTAACACCCCATATGAAAAAATTACATTTGAACAATTCTATTTAAATATGTTCATTTAATAAAGTCAAAACTTATTTCTGAAATGTGCCATTTTTCTGGATAATGGATCTTTCCGTGATTTGGGTCTTCATTCCTTAAGTCTACTAGAAAATCATGTAAACATTAAATAAACCAAATAGGCTGGTTTTGGTTCTGATAAGGATACATTATATCTTAGTTGGGGTCAAGTACAAGGTATTGTTTTATTATTATAGATAAAAAGGAAAGCATTGTTAAACATTTAGTTTATTTGGATATAATGGAGTTTATGGGAGACAGTCTTTCTGTATTAATTCACATCTTTCTGGAGAACGGTTTTCCAGATAATGGATCCCATACCTGTACTTGTTATGATTGTAATCCACACTTGTAAAAATTCTGAACTGCCGAATAAAACTATGAAGGTCTAAAAAAAAAAACACTGAAGCTAGTTGATACAGGTATGGGACCTATTATCCAGAATGCTCGGGACCTGTTGTTTTCCAGATAAAGGGTCCTTCTGTTATTTGGATCTCTATGCCTTGTCTACTAAAGAAAAATGTAAACATTAATTAAACCAATAAGTTTGTTTTGCCTTCAATAAGGAGTCATTATATCTTAGTTGGGATCAAGTGCAGTACTGTTTTATTATAAGTATTGATTAAATTTGACTGAATGGGAGATGGCCTTCCTGTAATTCAGAGGTTTCTGGGTAACAGATCCCATGCCTGTAATTGCACTTAGACATTTGAGCAGTACAATAATACTAAATTCCATCATGAAATGGCTGTAATGCAAGTATGGTATAGTTTTGGACTCAATGCCTCATAAAGTGCCAAGTGTGGAAAAAAATCCAGCTAAGTTGTGTGGTTGGAGAGTAATAAATTGTTACTAATTGGGAGTCGTGCATATGATCTGATTTGATCTTTTCCCAATATGCCCAACTAAGGTGGACAATATAGGGTCTTAATTGTAACTAGCTGATGTGGTCCCAGATCCAACACCTGTTAAAGTTTGTAATTTTTTTACCAGATATCAGTTGGATGGGCCCGCACATGGGCAGATAAATTGCAGAATTATCTAAAGGGCCCAAATCAGAAGATTAAATCTGCCTGTACAGTTGGAAGCTTTTACAAAATAACCTGAGAAGAATGCCAAAATATCCTGTACAATATGTGCTAATTATATATTTTTGTAAACTTTGGGGGAAATGTAATAAGAGTTGCAAAGAACAAATGTGCATTTCGCTTGTTATTGGCAAGCCCCAAAAATGTATGTGTCTACATGCTATAGATCAGGATAAATAACTTGGGTGAGGAACAAAGTCCCATATCATTTAGCATAGGCCAACTGAATTAAAAAAAAAAACAGACCAACTGAAACCAGTTCAGATTGGCTTTGTTATTCAGCTTGCTCCGGTGTCCTCTTCTAGAAGAAAACTGTTCCATCAAACTATTTTTATGGAAGTAAAAGTATTGAAGCAGAGAACTGATTTGTTCAGGGCAGAGGGGCACTGATTAAAAGATGTCATGTTTTTGATAGGGATGCGTCCAGGAGTTGTCCATTTTCAGCAGGATTCGGCCGAATCCTTTTGCCCTCCCCCTCACTAATTTGCATATGCAAATTAGGGTTTGGATTCGGTTAGGTTTTCGGACGAATCTTTTGCAACAGATTCAGGGGTCCGGCCAAATCCAAAATAGTTTTTGATGTATCTTGTATATGCAAGGCCATTAAAATCAGTTTCAAATATTGTAGTTACTGCACTTAGGGGCAGATTTACTAAATTCACATGAAGAATTCGAAGTTCGATCGAATTTTAATTAAATTAAAATTTTAATCTTCGAATATGCAAATTAGGCAAATTCAACCATCGAATATTCTAATATTCGATGGTCGAATAACTTCCCGATTAAATTTTTATTTGACAACCTACTTCGCAGGATCAACCTACCGAATTGGGAATCATTAGCTGAGATCGAGTAAAAAAAATTAGATCGATTAAAATCGTTCGAATATTCGATTCGAATATTCAATCGAATTTGTTATATTTGATCGTTCGAACGATCGAATTGCGGTGAAATCAATAGTCGAATTCGAAGGATTTTACTTCCCCACTATTCCCATGGTCGAATTTCTAATTTTTTTTCATTCAAAATTCAACCAATAGTAAATCTGCCCCTAAGTTACATTATTATTAGTGATGGGCGAATCTCCCGCGATTCGCTTCGCTGAAAAATCGGCAAAAAATTTGCGAAACGAGGCGCGGGACGGGTTTGATGTGCGTCGCGTCGATTGCGTCGCGTCGTTTTCGTCGCGCGTCGTGTCGTTTTCGTCGCGTCAAAAAACGACGCGTCGCGTCAAAAAACAATGCGTCGTGTCAAAAAACTACGCGCTACTCGTTTTTTGGCGAATTTTCGCCAGGCGAAATTTCGCAGGTGATTCGCGAATTTATTCGCCACTAATTATTATTTTTAGTTACAGAAAAAAGTGATATTATGTAAGTTTTTTTTTGCACCAGGGTATCACAAAGGAAGTTGTTGTGCAAGGGTTAAAAACCCTACAATTAAATCTATTATGCCAAACAACTAGCCCTATACATATCACTGCTCCTATACCAAGATCTGATATAAAATATCCTTATCATCCCAGGCACAGGGATTAGAAAACTGTTCAATTCTGACTAAGCAAGTTAGAGTAAAATGTTTTCTGGGAAACTTTCCTTTTAATGCATGACTGTGTATTTCCTATTCAGTATAGTTATAACACTATACTTTAATGCAAGTTAAAATAAATGTTTCCATCCTGCTTTCAATAGCATAAAACTCAATGAACCATAGTCACACTATAACACAACTAATCTAGTCTCAGTTGGCTGCAGTCTCTTCAGAAATGTATCGGAGATATCTTCTTCTGATGGCATCCCATGTGGTAGTTTCAGAGGTTGAACCCTGGAGAAAACATAGTTAGTAGTACAACTACGGCCAGGGCCGGATTTACATAGCCGGCACCCCTAGGCCCACTGCCGCTCATCGCCCCCATACTCTGCATATTATTCGCAAATATTCATCATCAGGACCTGAGAAATGGGGATTGCCGCATGGGAAATTTAAAAAACTATAGTATCTCCTGTGTATCCCTAGTGTTTCTGAACCAATGTGGTTGTGGCTGGGCAGCATGCCACCCCCTAAAATTCTGCTGCCCTAGGCCCGTGCCTATGTGGCCTTTCCACAAATCTGGGCCTGACTACGGCAGACCGTAGCAAAGTGACCTGACTTTAAACATTTGCGGCACTGTATAGCTTTTACAGAACATCGTTTTTATTTGTATTTGCTGCATGGTTTTGCAGTGAATCCCTTTCCTTAGCACTGTATATTTCCTGTGAATGCGCATTATTAGGCCACCGTTTTGAATTCACAATCTGTACATTCCCAGAAGTTACCTGACAGATTTTTTGCCTCTGCCACAGCTGTTTCAATTTGGTTAGCAACTGTAATAGCCTTTGTAAGGGTTAAATCTTGCTCTGGAAGCAGTCTCTCTCTAATGCGTGGTGAGTTTGTTTTTTCCACTATTTTTTCACTTAGCATTTCATCTGTTAGATTCCTAAACTCACAGGTAACAACCAGCTCTCTCAAAGCTGCTACCAATTGTTCTGTGGATTCACCATTACGCTGTCCAGGTTGGTGGAATTTATATCTTTCAGCAACCACATTTACTCTTGGCACTAGTGATGGGCGAATCTGTGGCGTTTCGCCGAAAAATTAGCAAAACGGCGAAAAAATTCACGAAAGGAGTTGCGCTGATGTTTTGTCGCACACCCAAGTTGACGAGCGCTTATTTTGACGCGCGTCAGAAGTTTTGACACACAGTGCAATGTGATAAAACTGCCATGTGAAATGCATACCACCAACGGTCCGTTTTTTTGGAGGGATATTCCCTCTTTTGACAGCGCAACCTGCAGTCCCTCATTTCATTTGTACTGGAAAGTCCCTCTTTTCTCTGCATGGAATAGCCAGAAAAAGAAACAAAGTTTCTAACTTAATTGGCTTTTGGCAGAGAGCCTAGAAGAACAGCTAACAGGTGCAAAAAAGATTCTTTTTAACAATTTTGATATAATAAAATATAAGTTGATTGTATTTGTAACAGTTTAGATAAGGAGAAATATTTTCAAACTTTCATAACCTGCCAAATTTGGTAAAACGAACATGTTAATTAGTGGGTTTGACCACAAAAATGGGTGTGGTCAAAATGTTGCAGCGCTACGTATGGAAAAAAAATTCTGTCCCTCTTTTTACTTCCAAAATGTTGGGAGGTATGGAAATGTGAAAAAAAAATTGTAAAAAATGGCATCTTTTGCTTTGTGTTTGAATGTGCTGAATAGCATTGGCGTCAATGAGAAGAGCAATTTACACGCGTGTTTCACTTAGTATACACACATGCCCTGCATTGTTACTGGACTCTTATCTTTTCAAAAGAAAAAAAGGCCTCCCATTTTGCCAGCTTCTTAAAAACATCTGTGATTATTATTTAAAATAGTGAAAAATTAAAAAGGCATATTTTAATATATATTCATTTATTTTTAAAAATATTTTTCACTGCACAGATTGTGCTGCTTTGAAATGAAGCGGCAAACTCGATGTGTGACGAACTCGACGCGCGAGTGTTTCGCCGAAAGTTGGAAATTCGCAGCGAATTTATTCGCCCATCACTACTTGGCACAAAAAAGTTCTTTAGAGCAGTAAGAGCAGTTTCATAAGTTTCATCAGGTGATGGTAATGTATAGAATATATACGCTGTCCCTCTGCTCCCACGCAGTGAATAAGTAAAGAACGCTTTCTAGCAGCAGAAAACCTCCCCTTGGTCAGCAGCAATAATGTAATTATCAAACATACAGATCCAAGCATTAAAAGGTATGGTAGGCTCACCAGGGTTTGGAAGAAAAGCTGCAGGCTGCTGCCGAGGTAGAAGTGACATATTTTCGCCAATTTGTTATGTTTTGGTAGCCGGGGAGGAGTAAATGATAACAGGGCTTTATTAGCAGGTTCATTACACAACAGTAACTTCCAATTCTATCACTCTCAAGCTGTACAGAAAGTACTGTATATATGCATAGTACAAGTAATGTGCACAGTGACACCCACAGGCCATTTGTATAAACACCACAACAAAAAAACATGCCAAAATAAGAATACTACTGATATTTCTTGAGGACTTAACTTGTCCTTTTAAAACAAAACATGCAGTTTCCAATATAGGAGAAGTTAGGGTTTCCATTCAATACACAGTTTTTGCATAATGTAAGAAACTGTAATTATACTTTCTAAAATGCAGTAAGTAAAACATTTTAAAGGTTCTAACATTATTTGTAAATCTAATGTGATTATCTTCACTCAGGCCTGGAATGGGATTCAATAAAAGCCCTGGAAATTCATATACAAAGAAGCCAAACAGCCTCCTGCCAGCCCACTAAATAGTTATTGTCTCTGACATCTTACAGCAGTCCCTCTGGTATTTGTCGGAATCCACATTTACATGGAAGATACACAATGTTAATAATTGAGTTAGTGTTCTCTTTAACCCCTTAGGTACCTTTCTCAGCAGCCACTTTAGAGAGCAGCCTTACCTGGCGATAGCCTTTTATGTAAAGGCCGTCCTTGCTTGAACACAAGCCTATCTCCGACGCCCCTGCAATATAAAATAGAGATTTGGGAAGGTTAGAGTTAATGTGGAAGGTATAGGTATATGTATAGGGACAGCACACAGCAAAAGCACGTTTACTAATATGATTTAATTGCCATGATATTATGCCCGATTTAATTGTGCCTCTACTGAACCTGTTGAACTGGAACTATTTGAATACTCTGATTGGCTGCCCACCTGCCCTAAATTACATAATACATAATTTGCCCCACCCTTGAAATTTTCCAGCGTAGTACAATGTTAGGGGTGCCCTGGAATAGAAGAGCATAAAGTCCAGTTTTTACTAGCAGGATAAAGTACATTGCTGGGGTGGGGACTGTACATTGAATTTCAGGGACAGTAGTGGGTTGGGACCAACCTGGGGGGGGACTGCAGGGACAGACTAAAGATGAATCCAACAACTATCAAATCTACAGGTGAGAATAAAGAAGAACAGCTATAGCTACATCTATAAAGAGCAGCATGGCAACTCCTACAGCCAAGGGATAAGCTAACCTTACTGTTCCAAATACAGGATCCCAGAGGATCCCAAATGGGAATGTCACTCAAGTCTTCTTTCTTCTTTGTCTTCTCTCTCCTTCTTTCGCTGTCCCGCTCACAATCTCTTTCTCTCTCACAATCACTGGCTCTCTGAAATCACTGTCACTCTCTCAAATCGCTGTCTCTCTCAAATCGCTCGGGATATTTCACTTTTTGGGGCAAAATAATGTGAGATTGTAAGCAGCAGCATTATGGGGGCTGTGGACCCTGACACTTCTAGAGCCCCAGATGCCCTAAATGGCAATGTCAGCACTTTATCCTTCTACACTGTGATTTAAAATAGTATGCCAAAGCATAAAACACATCATAATGCACCCACTAAAAGGCTGTAATTGGAAGTGAGGGAGCCTGACTGCTATTATGTGAGCTATTTAGCTGACTTAAATGTTGGGCAATCAGGATGTAGGCTTTTATCACTGGCATGTGGAAAGGGCCTTCATCTCCTATGATGCTATAAGGGTTGACCATAAGAGTTAGGTAGCATTTGTATTACTTATTAAAGGGGTTGTTCACCTTTGAATTAACTTTTAGTATAATGTAGAGAGTGATAATCTGAGACAATTTGTAATTGGTTTTCATTTTTTATTGTTTGTGGTTTTATAGTTATTTAGCTTTTTATTCAGCAGCTCTCTAGTTTGCAGTGTCAGCAATTTGGTTGCTAGGGTACAAATTACCCTAACAACCCTGCATTGATTTGAATAAGAGACTGGAATATGAATAGAAGATGGGCTGAATAGAATGATAAGTAATAAAAAGTGGCAATAACAATACATTTGTAGCCTTACGGAGCATTTGTTTTTAAATGGTGTCAGTGACCCCCATTTGAAAGCTGCAAAGAAACAGAAGAAAATTGCAAATCATTAAAAAACTATGAAAAATAAATAATGAAGACCAATTGAAAAGTTTCTTAGAATTGGCCCTTCTACAATATATTAAAAGTTAACTTGAAGGTGAAGCACCCCTTTAAGTCATGATCAGGGCTGGCTTGTAACAGGACTACAGATCCCATCATGCTCTATAATGTCTTGGTTAATTTAATTCAGGGTTCATCTCCATATTCTTATTGTTTTCACTTTCCCCTTGCATGTACCCAGTGTGTCTACTTCCCATAACCAGCTGTGTTCTTATCAATGTCCCTGCACGCTTAATGTCAGGAATCCTAAGGGCAGCCATTTATTCTTCTGATTTGTGCCACTCGTCTCTGAACTGTCACCCATTATAGTGCTGAGGCCACTGACTACCTGATACCCTGTATAAGTGTAACATCTAGGTACACCATCACCTACACATCTGTATCCAATTAATACCGAGTCGTCTTTTTATTTGAATATATGTTCCCCACAGTCCCCATGTACAACTGCACTAATGTCACATCGTATAAAGTAATACCCAGAGAGAACAATGTATCTTGTGTATTTATTGCAGAAAAGTCATGTGTGTATCTGGAAACCAGTTATTCAGAAAGCTCCAAATTATGGAATGCCCATAAGACTCCATTTTATATTAATAATCCAAATAAAAAAAAAGAATTTCCCTGTAATAATAAAACAGTAGCTTGTACTTGATGCAATCTAAGATATAATCAGTCCTTATTGGAAACAGAACCAGCCTATTGGGTTTATTAAATGGTTACATGATTTTCTAGTAGACCTAAGGTATGAAGATCCAAATTACCATACCTCCCAACATTTTGGAAGTAAAAAGAAGGACAAAAATTTTGAAAATATTTCTCCTGTTACAATTACTTATTTTCTTATCTCAAAAACGTTACGAAGCATCTTATTTACACCTGTTAGCTGTTCTGGGCTCTCTGCCAAAAGCCAACTTTAAGTTAGAAACTTTGTTTCTTTTTTGGCTGTTCAGTGCAGAAATTTCCAGTACAAATGAGGGACTGCAGGTTGAGCTGTCAAAAGATGGACTGTTGGGAGGTATGTTACAGAAAGATCCGTTATCCAGAAGGTCTCCAGTGTTCTGGATAACAGGTCCCATACCTGTAACAATAATGATTCAGCGGCCCCATTCCTGCAAAACTGTCCAATAACATTTGTCTTAGATAGTAATAATGACAGTCAGACTGGACGCATAACATATGTGTAACCATAACCAATAAGAAAAAGATGAAAGCTAGCAGCTTAGCATTAGGGTGGTTTTGTTTTGATATGAGAATACTTTATGTAAATCTTGGCATATATATGGACCATTGTTAATTGTTTTAATATTTCTTTAAAAAAAAATCCCTTCAAACTCATTCAATGTGTTTGCCCAGTTCTAAAATGGTATCACTAGATCTAATATTTCCGCTATTTGGAACGCGGAAGTGCATGTGGCGCCTTAGTGCTGTATTTTTAGAAGGGGAAGTAGAATTTGGTCTAAATATATTTTGTGCGGATCCTCTATGGCGGCACTGTCTGGGGTGGAAAATTCTGCTGCTGCAGTGTTACGGCGTGCTGTGGAACTGGACGGAAAGGGACGTTACCAGGAGAGTCTTGTTTGTTATCAAGAGGGAATCGAGCTGCTGCTACAGGTGTTGAAGGGTCAGTTTTGACCGGGACTCGGGAGAGGGGGAAACCAGTTGCCTGCTCGATATGCTTATTGGATCTCCTATTGAATCTTAAAGTAGAAGTTTTCATCTCGCTCACCAATAAAAATAGCAATTCTACAAATATGTGAAAACAATGACGACATCATAGTTACATTGCCGTATTTCTAGGTGTATCCAGAACAGCGAGCCAGCCTGCACTCCCCCCCCACCCCACCAAATAACACACTCTGCACCCTCTCCTTTGTGGGGGCAGCATCACAGTTTGGCAAACTTGCTTTAAAGGGGTTGTTCACCTTTGAGTTAACTTTTAGTATAATGTAGAGAGTGATATTCTGAGACAATTTGCAATTGGTTTTCATTTTTTATTGTTTGTGGTTTTTGAGTTATTTAGCTTTTTATTCAGCAGCTCTCCAGTTTGCAGTGTCAGCAATTTGGTTTCTAGGGTACAAATTACCCTAGCAACCCTGCATTGATTTGAATAAGAGACTGGAATATGAATAGGAGAGGGACTGAATAGAATGATAAGTAATAAAAAGTGGCAATAACAATATATTTGTAGCCTTACAGAGCATTTGTTTTTAGATGGTGTCAGTGACCTCCATTTGAAAGCTGCAAAGAAACAGAAGAAAATTGCAAATCATTAAAAACTATGAAAAATAAATAATGAAGACCTATTGAAAAGTTTCTTAGAATTGGCCCTTCTACAATATACTAAAAGTTAACTTGAAGGTGAACCATCCCTTTAATGAATATTCTACTATTAGACTGTTTGATCACTTGTCTGTTGTTTAAAACTTGTGTTTTAATTTAATATTAGATAAAGTACTGTAGCAGACCAAAACGTTGTCACATGTTTTATATATCCTTTAAGGCCTTGATTCCTAAATCATGAATCTACAACCACTGGCTGTCAAGCTAAACACATCCTGTATATGAAATTGCTTGTCATGGCCACAAAGCCCTCTGTATTTCTGTATCCCCTAACAACTGTTTGGTGCGCATTGACTGCCATTATGTATTGGTAATGGTTACCTTAATTCCAGTATTGGTATTAGTCTACCACACCGTTGTATACATTTGTACATTATGTCTTTGCTCACACACACACAAATCTAGTTGCTGTGTTTTAGTACTCAAATTACAGGACTGTACTGTATGACTAAACTGATTTCGCTGCTGTAGTCTGCAGTGTAATGTTCTGGGCAACAAAATAATCTTGTACTATTGGGCCACACATGAATGGCCTAAAATATTTATCCTGATTATTCAGGCAGTGAGCAAAATTCAAGGGAATTTGGAGGAAAATGAAACTCCATAATCTCAGATCACAAGCATCAGCAGCCCAGAAGATCAGAGTGAGATCCAATGACACCATTCAACTGTGATTTAAACTATTTTCTCTTGCCCTCCACTCCATGTAATGTTGGGAAGATTAGCTGAAATCAGTTAATTGCTCCATGTTTTACACTGCTGTTTCCCAGACAAAGGCGTATTGGTCAAAATAAAGTATAAAACTATGTCCTATTTTTTTTTTTTTTTTTTT
>CM044433.1:111505832-111530457 GCA_024363595.1 Xenopus borealis | reverse complement strand
TTTTTTTTTTTTTTTTTTTTTAATGAAAAGAATAAATGGAACATGTTTTTGAAAAGCCTAAGTTACCTGTCTCACTTTGAGCTGTGGTGTGTGTGTATTAGGTGTTATTACTTTTTGTAGGGAATATCATTTTGCCCAAATGTAATGTTTATGCCTTGCTCGGGAGGTTGTCATATACCATCTATTTGTTAAGTAAGCAGTCTGTAATTTGTTTTTTTTACTTTAACGCAAACTTTATGATTTATTTTTTAGGTACTGTATATTTTTAGTTATTACATTGTGTTTTTTTTTCTTAAAGGACCCAAATTAAGTGTAGATGTCTACTTTTTTACCCGAAACACAGAGTTATAATTAATTATGAACCTTATTTTAATTGCTATTAACTTTTGTAGTAGAACATGTACCTTTCTTAATAAAGATCATGCAGGTCAATCTTAAACAGCACGGCCAGCCAATTTTTAAAAATCATTTTCTCAAACCCAGGCTGGAGAGTGAGCATGTTGCAAATCACACAGAGTGGACTTTTTTTTTTTTTTTTTTAAATTGACATTCTCCGTCTATATTGTTTTACTTCTTAACCTCAATCACTGCTACCACCACCTAAACAAACACAGAAATTGTTATTGGCACACACATTTTGTGTGAAATAATTGCCGAACCCTTAAGCCCTGTCCAAATTCTCATATGGGATCTGTTTTATTGTAGGCACAAAAGATGATGCCAAGAAAATACATTATAGACAAAAGCTGAGCAGCTATATGGATCGAGCTGAAGAAATAAAACAGCATGTGCTGAAAGAGAAAGAAGGTGAGGCATGTCTATATTATAGAGTTGGTTGTTTGGTTCCTGCACACTGAATGCAATGGATAAATGGTGGTGTACATGTCCCCTAGATACCTGGTATCAGTAATAGAGAGAAATAGAAGCCACAAGCATGTTGCATCAAATAAGTGTTCTACAGAGTGCCAAAGCAGGATAATGTTTCTAGTGGATAAACCTGATCTGATGAAATGTGTGTGCGCTTCCAATTTCTTTCTATTGCATGTTTGTATTATGCCTATTGCTTAAGTTGTGTGGCCCTTAAATCTGTGTCCCAAAAATAGCTATCTTAGGGCCTGGTCACTCTCTGCTGTTCTCTACTTGCGTTTTGTAGGCAGGCATAGAAAATTGTCTCTGATCTCTTTTGAAGCTCCGTATAGCTGCACGAACACTTACAGCTTTAGCCTGAGTGCAGGCGGAGTGGTGGTTGGCTAAAAATGCCTGCTTTGAAAATGCTTTTTTATCAGGCCAAGCTTTTCACAAGAAAAATATGGACCTTTTTTGCTATTTTGTCCATCATTTCAATACACTGAAGGGCACATACAGTTGAGCTCATAAGTTTACATACAATGGCAGAATTTATGATTTCTTAACCATTTTTCAGAGAATATGAATGATAACACAAAAACCTTTCTTTCACTCATGGTAAGTGCTCTCGTTAAATACACGGCATTAAGAACTGGGGTATGTAAACTTTTGATCAGGGTCATTTAGGTAGTTTGTGTAGTGATTATGATTTAAAAAGAGTAAACACAGTTGTTTGACAATAAATGGCTTCAGCCAACCACTAACCATGAAAGAAAAAAGTTTTTGAGTTATCATTCATATTCTCAGAAAAATGGTTAAGAAATCATAAATCCTGCCAGGGTATGTAAACTTATGAGCACAACTGTATTGGTGAAAAATCTTTCCATTCACCAAGGTGTTGGCTAATTGAGCATGCACTCCAGTTGGGGGAAATTACCATTTTGTGCAAAATATTCTCCTAAAGAATGCTAGGAGCATCTGTTTTGCACACAGCCTCTATTAACCCATAACTCCAGCAGGGAGGTATCATAGATGTATCCAGTCCTTTGAAGCATGAAGCGTGGAAACCTGCTTCTCAAAACTTACCATAATAGTTGCATAGTTAAATCAGGTTGAAAAAAGACAAGTCCATCAAGTTCAACCCCTCCGAATGAAAACCCAGCATACACACACCTCTCCACACCTTCATAATGTTCATATCTTCTATGGCAACATTTGGCTTCATTCTGATTTTCATGAACCAACTGGTCAATTTGTTTTGCTTTATTCGTGGCTGTTATATGTCCTGGGAAAGCAATTGCAAAACCTAATGAATCCCACGAGAATGCTGCTGCTATCATTACGGATCGTTTACTATATGTATTGCTTTGTTATAGACATTTTAATTTGAAGGCATTCTTTGGCTTTCTCCAAGTCATATGAATATGTACATATATTCATCTATTTTGTAGATTGGTGTGTCTGAAAGTTAAGACATTTTTCAGTGGATTTTAGGTTTAAGCAGTTCAATTTGTTTTTTTACATATTGAAGTTAGAATTCAGACATTTCAAATTTAACAGGTTGAACTTGAGGGATGTCTGTATTTTTTTCAACCTCTAATTCAAATTTCTTTCCATGTAGACCCAGATATTGGTTCTCTGGCATAAGTTCATGCGTAATACAATGGTATCTACTAACAAACATTGACATTTGGTACAATTTAATAACTTTCAATACAACATTACGAAGATTAAAGAACTTCACTTTAGGAAATGGCTGTATTAACATGATTTTTTTTTTTAATATTAAGAGGGAAAATACCACAAGCAAATAAAGATTTTAGAAAATGCAACAGGTTACAGCTATGAAAATCTTTTCAAGCCTTACGTGAATGAAACATTAACAGAGGTGTGGGTGGAAGATCCTTACATCCGGTATGTGCATCAGGTAAGTTTACGTAAAAATAAGATTACCTGTTCGGTTCTTTTTAAAAGCTCCAAATAATACCTTTGTATGGCTAATTCTATTTTCAGTTATACAACTTTTTACGTTTCTGCGAAATGCTTATAAAGGGACCTTCCAGAGTAAAGAAAATCAACTTACTGACCTCCATGGATGAAGTAAGGATATGATTTCATTTCTTCTTGTTCTGAAGTTTTTATATGTATTTCTACTTTGTAATCTGTGGTGTAGAATGAGCAAATTTACAACATTAGCCATAGACCTGCACATGAGAAGGACAGTGGGGGATTAATCCTTCATCAATATGGTGCCACACTAAATACCTTGTCCTTGGATGAAGGCTCTGTATGTATCTGTTATGTGTTCTGATTTCTCTTTAACTGGGGCCTGGTATTTTCCTTTTTGGGCTAATTGACATCCTATGCACAGTTAGCCAACCACAAAGGAATGTCTGCAACAAGGGAGTTGGAATGTACAGATGTCTCTTGAGAAGTACATAAAAATAATATGGGATATGTAATCCAGAAACCCCAACAATATTTCATTCCTCATAGTCCTCTTTAAAGGACAAGGAAATGCAAAAAAGTAAAATCTCATTTTACTTTCTTTAAGGAAAAAGAAATCTATCTCCAATGTACTTTGAGTCCTGTTATCCAAAATGCTGGGGACAAGGGTTTTCTGCATTATGGGTCTTTCCATAATTTTGATCTACATACCTTATGTCTACTAAAAAATCACTAAACTAAATAAACCCATTAGGATTGTTTTACCTACAAGGATTAATTATAGCTTAGCTAGGACAAAGTAACTGTACAAGGTACAGTATTATTATTATTATTATTACAAAGTAAAAGAAAATATATTAAAATGCTAAATTATTTCATTAAGCTGGCATCTGTAGGAAATGGTCTTCCTGTGATTTGAAGCTCTCTGGATAACAGATCCCATAACTATACTTGATATTTACTATCTGTTTTCTACCCCAGGCAGTTTCTTCCAGACAGTCCAATCTGCATTCTTTTTGCATCAGAAAACCTGTGTATAGGCTCTTAGCCTCCAAAATGAAACTTTTTGTTGGATCCTAATCTAATAGTTAAAGAGGGTGCATTATTCTGTGTATAATCTTTATTCCCTGAAACTTGAAATAATAACGTGTAATTTGTGTGACTGGCGCATTTATTTCTTTACAGGATAATGGGAAAGCACAACAAGCCAGCGGCCTTCAAGAAATCAAGAGTTCATTGCAAGATTATGGTGTAATACTTGAGGTCACATTTTCCTCTTCTATTCATGACCGGGAAATAAGGTGAGAAGCCTTGAAGTTTGTATGCACACAAGCCAAGGTCTTATATTTATAGCCCTCATTTACAACTTCAACCTCAGATGTGGTTGCTCAGAAATCGAGTTGTGAGCTAATCAACATAATTAATTAAAGATACTTGTGTCAAACGTCACTCCATGCTCTTCTGTATACTTAGTTACTTAATTAAATCGGATTGAAAAAAGACAATCAAGTTCAACCCCTCCAAATGAAAACCCAGCATCCATACACACACCCCTCCATACATTCTCATATATTTTATATTCCCTATGAAAATAGCCTTTGATATTATGCTTGTCCAAGAAATTATCCAAGTCACTTTTAAAAGCATTCACAGAATCAGCCATGACAACATCAAAGAGTATACTTATTTTAAAAAGCCTTTATTGGTGCTTTATGGCATCACGGCAACATTTCAGGCCATGCAGCCTTTTCTCAAACTTACTGACCATCTGGTGATAATAAGTGTAAAAAACGACTCCTAGAACAAAAAAAAAGTGTAACATTTTAACACAAAGTATCCGTTATAGTATTGCAACCATGTGATCAATACCTTACGGCGAATGCCTGACAAGATGTCTATACAAGGTATTTCTGTAAAACATTAGGGAATAAATAATCAATAAAAACTCTGTTTATATAAAAGAAGTTAAGATTATATAAAGATGGGGCTCAAATCATATTCTTTGTTTAAGCCCCATGGCTCTAAGGTCTCCAATTTTCGGATCCAAAATGCCTCTCTATACAGTAATTCTTGTTTATTACCTCCATGTTGTTTAGTTTCCGTAGTCTCCACTATCTGAAATTTTAGTTGATTTAACCTATGAGCACACTCAATAAAATGAGTTTAATTGCTGATTTATGTTCCCTAATGCGTTTACAGATTGTTTTCTTGGTTTGGCCAACATAAGCCAGCCCACATGGGCATTTGATGATGTATAGTGCGCATGTTGAACTACAAGTGTAACAGCCCCTGATTTTCATGGAATTAAACTTTCTGGGGTGAAAAACACAATCCCCCCTGTACATTAGAACAGCAATTGCAACAGAGGAAGGTCCCCACTTTTCCCTTCCTTTCTTTATTCAAATCTTTATTTTTCCTTATATCTGAATGTACCAGCATAGAGCCCAGTGATCTATCTTTCTTATAGGTTGTAACGGGTGGTCTATCAAATGCTGTGATCTGGGGTAAGTTTTCTGTTAATAAGGGCCAATGCCACCATAAAATATTTGCAATCTGGGCTCTATGCTGGTTACACTCGACCCAGAACTCAGAGGCTGTTACACTTGTAGTTCAACATACGCAATATACATCATCAAATGCCCATGTGGGCTGGCTTATGGTGGCCAAACCAAGAGAACAGTCCATGAACGCATTAGGGAACATAAATCCGCAATTAATACAGGAAAAAAGGAAAAAGTTGTGGTGAGTCATTTTATTGAGTGTGCTCATAGGGTGAATCTGCTACATTTGAAGCTATTGAAACTAAACAACATGGAGGTAATAAACAAAAAGAATTACTGTATAGCAAGGCATTTTGGATCTGTAAATTGGAAGCCTTGGACCCATCTTTAGATAATTTTACCTTCCTTCTTTTATATAAAGAGTTTTTATTGATTTATTTATTCCCTTATGATTTACAGATATACCTTGTATAGATTTTGTCATGCATTCACCTTAAGGTATTGAGCATGTTTGCTATACTAAAATGGACACTTTGGGGCAGATTTACAAAATTCACATGAAGCATTTGAAGTTCGATCGAATTTTAATTAAATTCGAATCTTAGAATATGCAAATTAGGCAAATTCGACCATCAAATAGTCGAATTCGAAAAGAATGAAAGTGCTCAGAACTGCTGTGTCCATTGCACCATTTGTACTGTATTGCATGTAAGTGACTGCCTCCTTTAAGTTGGTGGTAGCTTTAGGGTTCCAGCATGGAAGCATTAATATGAATATGAGTAGTCAAAGTTTATCTAAAAAATCTCTTAACAGAATTTCAATTTGAAACTAAACATCAGAAATGACAGCTTTCACAGTTGCAATTGTGCTCATTTTGCCCCCTGTGCTGGGCGTACCTTTCTTCCTTCAAGACATAAGGGGATCAGGGCCAGGAGGGGAGGTCAGGCAACAGTGCGGGGAGTGGATCTGGTTTTTTTATCAGTGTCCTGCTGGCTCAGTCTAACCCTGGTTATTACACTCAATTTTCAAGTTTCACAAAGGAAAATTCAAACAGTCTTTTAACAACAGGTTTAACAATGGTTGGATGATCAAGATTGGACGAGGTCTAGACTACTTCAAAAAGCCTCAGGTAAGATCAATCAGATGCTCAAGACAGATATTTACTGTAAATATATAAAGTTTTTCTCTTTTCGATGCTTCCGATAACATTTCCTTTGCAAAATCTTCTAAAATTAATGTTAGCAAAATAATTATTGTAGCAGTGCATCACTAAAGTAGAACTAATGCTTAACAAAGTATTGGTCTAGACTTGTTATACCATACATTTTGTACCAATCCAAGGCCCACATGAATCATTAGTGAGTTTATTTTATCTTTATTATTTGTTCTTGCTAACTTTTAAAATCTCTCTTTATTTTGTAGGGTCGTTTTTCGATAGGCTACTGTGACTTTGACTTGAGGCCGTGCTATGAAACATCTGTGGACATTTTCCATAACAATCACACTCGCAAAACCTGATGGAACCACACTGAAATCTCAATCCAATGTCAAAATGTACAGAAAAATATTTATTTCTATTTACCAAAACCTGATATAACCCAGAAATGTCTATTTTTAACAGATTATTGAATATTTTTTGGCAGTTTTGGATCATAACACTAATCTGTTGCTCTGGAAATTTGCATGTATATAAAAGTGTTTTTTTTTAGACCCACACCTATGACTGATGTTGAATGCGACCTCGACAACTACATGCACTTATTTTATATTATGGACTATCAGTTTGGTTGAACAGTTCTTTTGGTGACTAAACAGAAGTACAGTTTTGGTGTAGTCTGTAATCACTTAATACCTTTGTCCTGTGTGATTAGCTGTTTGTAAATCTGAGGAATCACACCTTGCTAACATGTCATAGTATTTACATTATTAATAGTCTGCACTGTAATACAGGGTATTTATTTGTATCTAATACTTTTTTTTTATCTGCTCTTTTGGAAAAGCATGGCTTTGAACAATAAAACATATTTCTCAGAATTTATGTAAGGCTGACAAGTCTTCTAGACTTTTGGTGGGTGTAATGGTTGTTTTTAAGGGAAAAAGTTGGTGGGGTGTTAGTTCTGCTGGCTTGCAACAGTGGGGCCTTAGTGTGATTCCTACCAGGGAATGCCTGGAAAGTGTTTGTATGGTCTTCTAATGTCTCGGTACTCTTGTTTTTAACAGACTCACAAAACATCCAGGTAAGGTATTAATCTCCTGACAAAATGATTCCTAGTATGTGTATGCATGGCTGGGACCTTAGATTATAACTGCTGCTGGGGCAGGGGCTGATGTGATTAATATGTTTGAAGTGATGTGTAGTGTCATGTCACTGTATAAATAAGGATTATAAATTGGTGGTGACAGACAAGCATCATTGGGTGCTAGATCATAACTGATGGCTTTGAAGTTCTAAGATGACTAATGGCGCTATTGAAAGAGAAATATCAGTGTTGCTAGGCTTAATGTATTGATACAACATTTTCTATAGCCATAATATGTCGGTAGAATAATTTCAAGGGCAACCATGTATGTGTATATATTCACAAAAATACATCCTTCTTAATTAAGGAAACCCCCAGCGCAATTCAAGTTAGTGTATCACTACCGTTATTGTTAGTCCATAACCTTGCACTTAGAATTATTTAACATCATTTTCCAGTTTGCTGCCCGGTTATACAATTGTAGTCAAAACGTTCTGCTAAGTGGCAGCACCTTGCATGGAACTCATGGCTTTGCACAAATTAGGATCACCCGCAAAAATAGAGATCGTACTCAATGCCCAACTCTGGGTCATTAATAAACAAATTGAAAAGCAAAGGACCAAGTACAGAGCCCTGCGGTACCCCACTAACAACACTGGTCCAATTAGAAAATGTTCCATTTACCACCACTCTTTGTAGTTTATCTTTTAGCCAGTTCTCTATCCAGGTACAAATACTATGTTCCAGGCCAATATTCCTTAATTTAATTGTTTACCCTCTGTGTTGTACTGTATGAAATGCTTTAGCAAAGTCTAAGTAGAACACATACAATGGCATACCCTGCTTACCTCCTCATAGAAGGCAATTAAATTAGTGTGACAAGATCTATTGCTCATAAAGCCATGCTGGCACCAACATATAGCAGTGTGGTTTTCAATGTAATCAAGTATCTTATTCCTTACTATGCCTTCCAAAAGCTTTACTACCACCAATGCCAAACGAACAGGCCTATATTTTCCAAAGTGAGAACAGGGTTCCTTATTGAATAGCATCACAACTTTAGAAGTTCAACAGTCTCACTACACTATACCAGACCTCAATGAATCCCGAAAAATGAAGTAGAGAGTTTTGGCAATTACAGAGCTAAGCATGTTTTTATATCCTGGGATGAATACCATCCGGTCCCGGACCTTTGTTTACCTTTATATGTTAAAGTCTCTTTTCCTCCTAAGTTGACCCATGAATCCGTAGTAATATTATTAGAATTGGGACTATTAAAAAGGAAACCTACATTACCTGGTTCCTCAGTTGTTTAGACAGATGGAAAATAACAGTTCAGAATCTCCGCTTTTTCCCTGTTCTCATCAACTCTGATGAGGGTTCCACCCCTTCTTGCTCTTTTTTTTTTACTATTTACATATTTTAAATATATATATATATATATATATATATATATATATATATATATATATATATATATATAAATAAATAATTTTGGATTCATTTTATACCTTGCCGCTATACCCTTTTCCATCTCTATTTTATCTTGACTTATTTTTTTGCCTCCGTGTAACTCATGAAAGTTTCAGCTGTCCCATCTAACTTGAAAGCCTTAAAAGCATGTTTTTTTTTCTTTCAAACCTTGCCACCAACATTTTTATCAAACCATAATGTTTTTGCTTTGTGACAACATTCCTTATTTACAAGGGGAATATACTGATGTATATTAAGACATTCCATTTTGCTTCTGTGTTTAACCCTGTGAAAAGTATTTCCCAGTTAATGTATTGCAAAGATGCCTTGGCAAAGTTTGCTTGTCTGAAATATTGGAGCCTGTTTGTGGTATTGTGAAAAATGATTCATTCCAGAAAAATGGTGTAAAAATTTTAAAAATAAATGGTAAATTTATCAAGGTGTGTGTTTTATTTTATGTTATCCAATCTTGAGAATTTAACAGTTATCTTGCATGACTCCAGAAAGAGCGAAATCCATTAAAGTCAATAGGAAAAATACAAGCAGTAAGTACAGCAGAAATAACTGGTAAAAAAGTGCAAAAAAAGTGATAGATGAATATGTATTTTTACATCAAGTAGTAGTAGTTGCTTCCGTTTACACCACATGTTTGCATAGAGGTGCACAATCACTGAAAATCAATATAAGTTTGGAAAGTATGGTCAAAATTGGTCAAACTGCCCAATCAAACATGGGCATGAATTGCCATACTTCATTGCTACCCTGCTTCTCCTTAGCAACAGTCTCATTCCATTATAGTTAGTTCAGTTTTATAATTTGTAAATAAAGATCCATTGTCTCAAGTTAGTTATTTACTCCAGATAAAACATATTAAATGGGTTGTTTACCTTCAAACAACTAGTTGTTTTCAGATGGATAAATAATGACTTTCAAATTTTCTATTTGTAACCAAGCAGCTCTTGGAGGGGGGGGTTGCCGACCCCCCCCCCCTCAACTGTTCTAAACTAATAAATTTAATGGATACATTTCTTATCTTTGTCCCTGCTGAGCAGAATCTCTGGGTTTTATTACAGGCAGCTGTTAGAATTGATACAGTAGTTGCTAATACTCCAGAGATGTTGCTGTGAAATGTTGCAAAATTGTATCAGTTTAGAGTCTGCACCTGAATTACTGAGCTGCCAGACTCAAACACCAGAGACACCAACATTCAACTTTAAACTTAGATTTTGGAAAAACAGTAAAAGATAAATAATGGAAAGTAATTGAAAAAAGTCTTTATTTCCGGGGAAAAATTTGAAAACAACTGAACAGAAAAAAGTGTTTGGAAGGTGAACAACCCCTTTAAATATGTACAGAATCTACTTTGTTCTATATGAAAAGGAAAACTTAACCTGGAAATGTAAGTCTTCAATAAAACATAATACCATTCCAAGATTTGTAGAAAGAAGGAAAGGCAATCCAGAATTAAGAGCATGATGTATGAATGCAAGAGGAACAATGTTATTGACACACATCATATAATTAATTAGATTTATTTTGAAATAGGGGTGCACTGAATCCACTAATTTGGATTCACCCGAACCCTCGTGGAAGATGTGACGAATATTGAAATTAATCTGAATCCTACTTTGCAAATTAGGGCCGGGAAAGGAAAAAAATTGAAAAAAATGTCTTTACTTCCTTGTTTTGTGACGAAAAGTCAAGTGAAATCCCACCCTGCCTACAATTTTTATATGCAAATTAGGATTCGGCCAGGCACAAGGATTTGGCCGAATCCCGAACCGAATTCTGGATTCGGTGCATCCCTATTTTGAAATAAAGAAAACAATTTTTTGTGAGTTAAATCAAGCATGCATGATGAATATTGAGAGGAGTTTCATCAGAAATATGCTGGGGTGCCTTTAGACTTAAATATCCAATTTTGGAGGGAATGAATCATTCTTTTCTACATAATCTAAAGGGCTTTATCACCTATTAAATATTTCAGACATTCCATTACAAAGGTATATGGATACCATAATTATAAAAAAAAATGCCTTTAAAGGGGTGGTTTACGGTTAATTTAACTTTTAGTTCAATTAGTTTTTAGTTATAGAATGGCTAATTCTAATTAACTTTTCAAATAATTAAACATTTTTATAGTTTTTTAATTATTTGCCTTTTTCTTCTGACACTTTCCAGCTTTCAAAAGGGGGTCTCTGGTGACAGGATCTTAGGGGGCGGCATTCTGCCCAACCACACCCACATTGGTTCAGAAATTTAAATTTCCTGTGTGCCAATTCCCATTGCTCCGTCCTGATGATGAACATTTGAGCAAATAAAAAGGAGGGGACACGGGCGACAAATGACAGCGGGCCTAGGGGGGGCGTCTGCTGGGTAAATCTGGCCCTGCTGATAGAGAAAATTCAATTGGCATTAGCTTGAGATTCTAATGGCACAAGTCTGTTTTAGCTATTCATATATCCCTCTGTGGGATGCAGAACTGAAGCAATGGCACTTGGTGAATTGCAAAGAGCATGTTTTCTCAACCACATTTGTAGCAGCATTTGTGAATGAGCCCTATACTTTCTGCAACTCTTTCTTACCTGCATGGGACCAAAAGGATTGTCATTGTCACCCCACCTGTTTATAAGAACCCCGAGATATGATTCCAGCAATTATAACTGTTATTTCCCTATCATGAGATCTATTAATGGAGCTGCAGGGGTGGTAGAATTTGGAGTAAATCTCCAATGGTATCATTTAATTCCTATAAAAACCCAGACTTCTTTTTTTATTCATGGGGCATGTCATGCTAATAATCTCATATCCTATGGTGTAACTCAGGTATTTGGCCTCCTCCTAAAGGAACAGTTCAGTGTAAAAATAAAAACTGGGTAAATAGATAGGCTGTACAAAATAAAAAATGTCTCTAATATAGTTAGTTAGGCAAAAATGTAATGTATAAAGGCTGGAGTGAGTGGATGTCTAACATAATAGCCAGAACACTACTTTGTGCTTTTCAGCTCTCTTAGTTTCCACTGATTGGTTACCAGGCAGTAACCAATCAGTGACTTGAGAGGGGCCCACATGGGTTATAACTGTTGCTTTTGAATCTGAGCTGAATGCTGAGGATCAATTGCAAACTCACTGAACAGTTATGTCATGTTGCTCCCCTTATAATCGCTAACTCAGAGTTAGAGAGCTGAAAAACAGGAGTTTGGGTTCTGTTAGACATCTGGTCACTCCAGCCTTTATACATTACATTTTTGACTATAAGAAACATTTTTTTTATTTTGCACAGCCTATCTATTTACCCAGTTTTTACCATGAACTGCTCCTTTAAACCCTGCTGAACGGAGAGCGAACAACACAGCCTGAACCATCAACGAATGTGAACCCCAGTTATTACTGTGTATGACCACACTGTCCAATTTAGCAGCTGCATATTGTTTGTAGGGTTTCAAAATTTTGACCATTGACATTATGATTTTTCAAGCCAAACTGTATAACCTCATATTGAAATGCTCCATCTGGAGTTACAAAAGCCATTTTCCCCTTAGCACTCTGGGAAACGTGCATCTGCCTTTGTGTGATCCAATGTGGTTAACAATCGATAAGCTCATCAACCCCAGGCATAGGGTAAAGGGAAGATTTTGACACAGTGAAAGTCCAAAATCTCCAGCTACTATTTGGCTTAAGAACAATCGGTTGTATACCTGTTGTTGCATGGTTTGAGCTTGAACCATATTTTTCCTGCTGCTATTTAGTCCTGCATTTGTGAGATATACTCAATGACACTTTTATTGACTAAATCATCTGTCTGGGGGTTGACAGACCGATGTTTTGAGGTCTATAACTTTAACACAGCCCTTTGGTTATTCACAGTATGAACAGACACTTTAATCCATAATCACTGGCATTCACTACATGTAACACAGCGGGATGGCCTATAAATAGTGAACAGCATAGTCCATAACAAGCAAGATATGCAAACGGCCTCGGTTAGATTTTACCAAACATCCCACAAAGTCTGTGGCAATTATTTCTAAAGGAACATCAATTATAGGAAACCGCACAATAGGACTATGGAAATGTGTGTGAGCAGAGACTTGTCAGTCTGGGAGGGATTTATAGTATTCCTTTAACCCAGCCCAGTAAAATCTTTGGAATAAATCTTCAGCTGTTTTTCCCAATGTCCGCCAGCTAATTGGTGAGTTCAACACAGTTTGGATGTATGGTTTGGGAACCACAAGTAGTTTGACCCATTTATCTGTTGTTTCAGATGTTCCATACAACAGATCTCACTTAACTGTTCAATAAGAAAAACAGACTATCATGGGTTAAACAGGCTTTCCATCAACCGTTACAACATTTCCACAAGCCCTAACGAGGGTGTGGTCTTTTAAGTGTTAAAACCAAACTCTGTATGACTTGAAGTCTGGCAGCTCAAAAAGAAGCTCTATGGTGCTTTGGGATCCACTACTACTCCCTGAATTATTCATATTATCTGTCTATGAATCTTTTGCAACCACAATAAATGCCAAGACAGAGGATTCCAAATTCAAGTCACAGAAAGCACTGCTGTCAGTACTTTAAATTTTAGGTTAATCAACAACCATAGCAGTAGCCTAAGCGAGCATTAGGGCCCTTACACACAGGCGTTTTCGTTTGGCCGAGTGTGGGAGCGCAGGTCTAGACGCACCTCATTAGTTTCAATGAGGCTGCACCCACGAGACACGTGTAAGCGCCGAATGCAAATTCAGACGCAACATGTTACGTCTGAATCTGCGTTTGGCACTTACAAGCATCTTGTTGGTACAACCTCATTGAAACTAATGAGGTGCTCCCCTGCAGCTGAACGCATCCAAACGTAACGCAGGGGAGCGCAGGTTGAAAACACCCGTGTGTAAGGGCCCTAACACATAGTTCTTAGAACAGAGGGAAAGATCTCCCTGTTATTCGGTCATGCAGAAGCTAGGTTACTGGCCCAAAGTTATTCTCCATAATGGTCTGAGAGTAAAACAGTCACCATGAGATATAGATTATTTTTTTCTTTGAGCTCTCACAGCAGAAGCAACCAGATTTGCTTATACCAAGGGAACTACACTCCCAGAATCCAACATACATACACATTGTTTCTTCTTTAGCAAACATTATATGCAAAAAGACTGCCGTCTGTCATTGTAGGGAAAGACGCAGTTCATCAACAAAAGATACATTTTTAGCAACACGTGCCACATTTGTACAGCCCCCAGGTGGTCATTTAATAGGTACATAATCCACACGTTTTACCTGCAACATATAAGGTTCCTGTACCGATTTTTTCCCACCACCTCCAGTAAAACTTTGTTCTTACCAACACCCTTCTTGCTTAGGCCAGTCTTATTTGTGGTCACGAGAGTCCGAGTCTATGGTTGGAATGTGTAGTGGTGATATTTCTTCCTTTCGTCTGGAGCAGAAAGAGCCACTGGCCACTAGCCACAAATTTGTTTGACCAGACCAGGTCATATATTTAGGAGCAGGATGACTTGGCCTAACAGTAGCCACAACTTGGAATCTTCAAGCTCTTGCAGTTATGGCCACACCGGTATCTCTCCTCTGGAGATGGTTCAAATACAGTAAACCCTCAAGTTTTCCTTCATGCTTTGTTGTATTCCCACCCAATATTGAATCTCCAGTGTTGGGAAGGTTTCACAAAAGAATTACATACCTGCATTATATGAAAAGGATTTTGTTTTCGGTTGAAGCATAAGCTTTAGATGTGCGACTGCCAAGCTGTTGGCCTAGACAAAAAGGCAAACATTACAATCTATATGACAGCTTGCAATCATTATGATTAACACATTTATTTTCTATCTTATGAGCATAAGTGTAGAGTTAATATTTACAACTATATTACAAAATGAAGAGGCATGGCAAACGTCTCAAATGCAAAACGTCTGGAGGAAAGTTGCTAACTTGGCACATGGGAAGCTTTTATCTTAGCAGGAGAGATGACACTAAAGTAGACCGAGACAGAGAATGTTTGATGCAAGAGTTTCAAAGTTTATTTCAGATCTGTTCAGACAGTAAAATATATTAATATGAATACTGGTACTTCTAGAAAAAAAAGTAACTGTTTTAAATAAGGCTCAGTGAATTGTAATACCTTGCCCATCAAGAAATCAAGCGAGTCTTTTTACTTCGAGTCTTTACCCCGCAATTCATCAATTTCTGTTACAAAGGTGGGATGCTGACAGTTGCAGTTGCCTATTAAAGTCTGGCACAAGTTGCTCACGTAAAGATTTGAAAAAATATTTTATGAGCATATGCAATGGAAAGAAAAAAAAATCACAATCTTTCTATTTCAGTTTATACGAGTCACACAAATATCAGATACTTGTATAAAATGTTTTATACAAATATTATTCTTCTTTACAAAAGGCTTAGATGTAAGAGATGATTGCAGTTGAAATAAATTGCCTAAACTGCTCAAAGATATATGTTCTCGGGCTATAAACATAATAGCGAAGCGATTTCAAAAGAAAGAAGGGTACATCCAACATAAACACCTAATCCCTAGGACATTTTTCTATTTTTTCTACAAGACTGCACTTGTTAGGCCTGTTTACACATAAATAACAGCATGTAACTGATCACACAGGCAGGAGAGATTATATCCTACGGTAAATTCTGACATATACTAGAAAAGCAACCTAGCAGGTGATTTTTGAACAACATTCTTTAGTTTATCCAAGTTAGCACCTTCGTGCGCTGATTTCTGGTTCTAAGAAAATAAGGGCAACAGGTGCAGCCATTAAAAATGGAATAATGACACCTTGTGGAGAAGAGTAAGAGCAAGTTGATTCATATGGGCTTGTTCACCCATGTAAGCCAGGCCTAAGAGGCACCCAAAACTCCTAAGTACAAATAAGTGCTTAAACAGCTATCCAAACATCTAATCATCATCAGAATCTGAATCATATTTTTTTCCTCTTATAGTTTTCTTTTCCAGCTTTGTAAAATGTGTGCCATATTTCTTCTGGTTTTGAAAGGGTGGCTCCATTAGATTCCCACTAGAACAAATAAGAAAAACAAAGTTTAATGTAAAATCACATATATATATATATATATATATATATATAACAATGTACTAAAATGTAAAAACTTTCTGGGTTTTGGCTGAATCCTTGTTTTATTGCTTTAAACTCTCCTTCCAATAATAATAAATACTCTACATTTGCCCCATTGCCAATAGCAGCCAATCTGATATTTGCATTTAAAAAAACAGACCAGTGCATTCTACCTGCTGATTGGCTGCTATTAGTTACTGCACCTGGGCTTTTTATTACATAAACCCCTTAGTGTTTAGATGAATCAAAACCAAACACGCAGTGGCTGATTTATTGAAGGTCAAATGTTAAGATCTTTTTACTTCTAAATTTAAGAAAAATCTTGAATGTCTAAAACTCTATCGAATATTACCGACCCCAAAACTCTAATCGAATAGTTTTTTTCTCTGAAAAAGAGAGAATATCAGGAAGGCTATTAACATCTTTAAATGGATCACTGGACCTCTGCCATTGAATTCTACATGAACATCAGCAGCTTTTAGGTGGTGAAAATTCAGATTTGTTCCCAGGATCAAGGTAGGATAAATTTTAATTATTATTAAATAAATTTATTCCCAACTCGAATTTGAGAGTTTTGACAAAAATTCTAACCATAATAAATCTGCCCCTAAAACGGTTATCTTAAAGCAGAGAGGTTAAAATAATCCCATTGCAATTTTTGTTTACACCCAACTACAGAATTTGAGGGGCTATTAGTCACTCCCACAGGCATCAAAAGGCGATTCATGACAATTCCCAGGTTTCTGCTCAACATTATAGCGAACAGGAATCAAAATGCCACAGCACTAGAATATTTATAATCTAAAAATTGTATTTATTTTGTAATAAAGTAATAGTGCTTACCATGTTAGAACTTGGCTAGCTATTTTTTTTTAATATGGTTTATATATTTTATATGTGTTAGTTACTTGGACGATTAAAGGTAAATTCCTGAATGACTATGTTGATGAATGTTGATGGCTAAATCAAGTAAAGATATGCTCATTTTTGGAAGGTTACCAAATGAGCAGATATTATTTATGCCTGGCTGTATACAGTTAAAGGGTAGGCACATTCTATTTCTTGCTCTGTTCAGATACAGTAACAAAGACCAGACACAAACATAAACCTGTGTAAATTGGCTTGGAGCTAAACAGATCAGCATTAAGGCTACCAAAGAAATGTAAAGACTCGGAGAAGGAATCAGAACACTAGTGCACCATCCTGGTATTCTCACGTGCCTCATACGTTTAACATTAAATTGGGATCACTTGGCATTTTTTGGCCACTCCCCATCCATGAGTACTTTATGCTCATTCTGAATCCAGGGACTTGGACACTTAAGAATTAAGATGATGCTAATGAACAAACAATTTGTTTGTTTCACTATTTATAGGTTTATGTATACTGAACCATAGTGCAAATAATTATAGGAGGGCATATATAGGCTATATATATATATATTAAGTGGGCAGTAGGCAAACACATGGATATTGCAAGAGTGATCATAGAAGGGTTCCTCTTCTCTTGCTTCATGCTCACCAACAAACGGTCGATAAACATCAATCCACCAAGATCACAGGATGGGAGGGTGGCATGGTCAGAAATCAGCCCAATGGCCTGACTAAACCTGGGAGTGTATGGGCATAGCACCACTGTGGTGGAGATAAACTTGAGCAGACTGTAGATATTCTTTTTATATCCAGCAGTCTTACTTACCTGTAGTTTATAATACCAGCACAACCAAGTCTCCACTCTAATGTCTCTGTGGTAAACTCATCCGTGTTTCCCAGATCTGTGAAGCCAACAATGTAATCTTTAGTCTTGCCATCTTTTACCAGTGCCAGTGTAGGAATGACTTTTATGCGCAGTCTTTCACACAGGAATGGCGCTTTCTCCACATTCAGCTTTAGAAACTTCGTCTCAATGTGCTTTTTTGATACCAATGGCAAATGTTTGTCCAGAATTTTACATCTGCTCAAGAACAGAAATGGATAAATAATAACTGGGGTTAAAATGCTTGTGTGCAAATATTCATGTATATTAAAGAAATACAAATTCATAATCTTAGGACTGTTAACACACTATGGAAAACATCTGGCTGGTATTGGCCACTGGGCATCCCTTCCATTCAGACTTTCAAATTCTAAAGTAACTGGGACCCTAGCAACTACCTGATCATACCAAACAGTAACACAATATAGTAACACATTACTTGGACATTTACCTGAAGGTGGAATCTTTGTAGAAATGGCAGACAACATTTTTACTCTCTTTTACTTCCTGGAAGAATTCTCGTTCACTGGGTATCTCTCGATATTCCCCATGCCCTTTAGACAGCCATTCCTGAATCAAACAAAGATGAAACGTTAGAGTACATGAACACCACAAATCTGTATTACTTTTCCTGTAATTTTACCTCATCACAGGGTTCTCTATCTAGAGCTATCGCAGCCAAGAAGCAAAGAGCGAGGACTTGTGGTGCTTGAGTTATTATCACAAGTCTCTGTTAATATACAGCAACCTAAAAAAAAGTACTAACTAGTAAAGCACTGAGTTAACTTTCAGTTTTCAGCTTAAAATATCCCATAATACCTGCATGCATAACAGGAAAATCTTTAAAAGAAATTGTAAGCACAGTAAGTTTGTGTTTCCTGCCTAGCCCAAATCGACTATTTTATGCAGGACAAACTATGATGTACCATATAGGAAAAAGCAGTAAATATAGTCCCAGCAGCTGGATATCCAATTAAAAAACAACCAGGTAATGACCCTATTAAGACAGGAAGCTGTTTGAACCACTAATTTACATCTGAGGGAATCTCCGGAGGGGTGCCCCTAGTCAAGTGACATGTTATCCTAGGAAGTAGAAGACATACAATTACGCTAGACATCATGAATACACGAGTCTGTAGCAACGTGCAAGCTACAGGCTGGCTAGCTGGGTCCTAGATTTAAAACCTAGCCATTTGGTCTGATTTGGAAAGAGAGAGAGAGTTCACAGAACACATGGTGTGTATACACTGCTACCTGACAAGAGGTTTGTGAATCTCCTCCATTTTTTGTGTTATCCTGCTAAGAACAGTGGAGTTTCCTATTCAAACTATTTGGTGAAGAAAAGCTGTCTCTATTTTTTGCATATTGCTGCTTTCTGAAATAGAACTTTTAGGCCTCTTAAACACAGGCTTTTTAATGCATTTGCACACTCTTCAGAAGCAAGTTTGAGTGCCATTAATAGGAGTAGCTAATTTAGTCCAATATATTCTGCCTGGTTGTACTCATGAGCATTCAGAGTTGCATTTTACTCCATTTATAGACACAACATACATTTCTAATCCATGACACACATTCAGAAACCAATTCAACGGAAAAATGCAAGCTTTTGTAAATGCATAAAAATGCCCAAGTTCAAGTGCCCTTAGTGTGCTTACAATTGCTCCGCTGCTACCAGCCACATGATCCAATAAAATAGGCATTATGGTTCTTCAACTGTGAAATGTGTTTATAGGGTTATTATACAAAATTACCTGTTTTTGCTGCTGTGCCTTCTTCAGGGCTTCAAGTCTTCTTTCTTTCAGAAGCTCCATTTCATCTTCATCTATTTTGTCAAGTTTCTCTAGTTCAGCATCTAACTGCTCTTCCATTATTTTGGCTGTCTGAAGAAGCTGATTCTCCATGACTTTTGCAAAAACATCCACAGACGTGTCAGCTGCCATTTTGGATTATGGTAGAAGTCTGAACTGCCAATAAGGAAGAGATGGGTGAGTTAACATGCTTAATATTTGAAATAGCACAGTTCGGTGCTGAAAACTTCTTTTTAATGCAAGAATAGGTAATATCAAAGTGAGGGTCAGAATCACTTTTGCCGTATATTAAAAAAATCAATTAAAGAGAGAAATTCCATAAAGTGCTCATCATTCAGCAGTTCATTGGCTCAATCCTAGGACACGTCACTTGTTCACCATGCAGCTCTTCAGCTGTTAAACTACAGCTTTCAGTTGTTAGGGGGTCACATCCACATGAAAACTCACCTGTTCGGCAAAAGCAATATCCCGAACAAAGGTGTGGGCTAATAGAATCTACACTCCAGTTGGTGGGAAGTTTTTTTTTTTTTTTTTTTTTTTTAAATTGCCCCCACCAGCACTAAGACATACTGCATACGAACAATGCATTTCTGACATCATGAACTTGCTCATTATGTGCATGTGTGTGCCCCAACATGGCTGCTCGTACTGGGAGCTCCCTCGCAGTGTGAGTGGCTGAGTAGAGGGCATCTAAAAAACAAAAATACTGTTACCCCCATCCCAGTGCAGGCTCTATTAACCCACACCATTGGTTGGGGATAATATTTTTGCCAAATAGGTACCCTTTAAAACTTCCAGAAATGTTGCATACCTGTCCTATTCTGTCCCTGTGTATACCAAGCAAGTTATGTTTCATATGTCCAAGATCCGATACATCAGGAAAGGCATTAAGGAATATGTGATCTCTGCGGAGATGCCGAAGCACAAATCCTACATAGGGAGAATCTGCAAGTAACTTGCCAAGCTGCTGATGCACAGAGAGACTGCCAAAAGGTGATAGCTGTGATAGTGTTCCATTTGACTATTAAAAGTATGGATGAATTTGCTTTGTGTAGGAGAGATGCTTAAAGAGATTCTGACAGCAAAAAAAAATAACTTTTTATATTTATAATAATATTGTATTTGCATACTATTTATAATGTTGACATATAAGTATGTCAGATGCTTTTACATTACATTTATTACCCTCATGTTCCTGTATGAGGGGGCTGCTGTATTTGTGCAGCAGGAGTTTAGCATTATAACTCTGATAGGTTGAGAAGAGACAGGTTTAGGAACTTCAACTAACAATTACAAAAGCAGACCTATCCGTGAAAAACGATCAATATGACCATAGGTAACTAATTGTAGATTAATATTTTGAAAAGAACATTTTTAGTGTCAGATATCTTGTGTTTGTATCTATAAAGGGTAGAGACTCTTATTTCAAAACGCAAGGGACGAAACACTAACTGAATGCTGGAAAAGAGGTCTCGGGGATGAAACTATGTTGGATACAGCCTGAGTCCCCCACAACAATACAGATTTAATTGGATGAATGTTCATAACAAACTGTCAACATTTCTGAGGGACCACTTAAAGAATATCCAAAGGAACTTTTTTTGTTGCAAGCAAACAACCTGATTTAAAGTAAAAAAGTGTTGTTATCCTACACTAGGAGACAAAAGCAGAAAAGGGTTATTAATTGCAGGGTGACTAATCTCCACATGTGACATTGCCCTAAAGGTGGCCATACACGGGCAGATTAAAGATACAGGCATCAGTCGTTTAGACTTCTGATGGGTCCCTCGATCTAGAGCAGGCAAAAAAAATCAATCGGGCAAGTCTGATTTTTTTCTTCTTTGATCCAGGACTATATTGGCTAGTTGATGTGGTCCTGTGACCCGATGGTGCTCATTCTCATCATTCAATCATCATTTGGCCCCAGGGCTGAATGTTTGTATAAACCGGATATCGCCCTGTTAGTGGCATATCGGGTTAAGATCCACTCATTTCGCGAGATCTTGGGGTAGAACTACGCAAGCGTTTTTGATTGGATCGATACTTGGTGACAAAAAACACGCAACGAGTCGGACGGAGCTGCACGCACACCCGACAGTCGTGTCGGATCTAATGTAGTTCTTAAGTCCAATTAGAATTTTGTTGCCTGCATCTCCATCCAATTTGTTGCATTCGTTTTGTTGCTGGTCCAACAAGAAACATTAAGGGACCGATTTACGAAATTCACGTGAATAGATCGAAGTTCGATCGTACGAATTTTACGTGAAATCGTAAAGTGAATTTTGGCCTCTTTGATCATGGAATAGATTGAATGATCGGATATTCGATCATTTGATGATCGAAGGAATAAAAATGTAAGTTATTCGACTGCCTACTTCGCCAGATTGAACCTACCGAATTGCAATAGAAGCCTATGGGAAGCTTCACCTAGGCTTCAGAGACTAAGTCCTGCTCGAATACCATTCATACGATCGAAGCATTCCATCGTTCGAATTTTTCAGACGTGCGAATGAAATTTTACGATGTTTTCGTGAAATCAAACAATTAGTATCCGATCGTACGAATTCATCGAGAAATCAAATATCGAGAGAAATGATAGCCTAAAACTATTCGATAAGCATCGATGGTCAAATGCTTATCGAATTTGAAATTAGGTTGAGCAAATTCTCGGGAATAATAGTAAATATGCCCCGTAGGTCTACACTAATAGTGTCTGGTCACCTTAAAAGAAAAGGCTGGAGGCATTTGGGGGGTGCCAAACGCTAGGCACCCCCAAGTGGTTGTATCTACTTACCTGAAACCCCTGGCTGGTGCTCATATCAGCAGAAAACTTTACCGCTTGGGGTTATACCCGTGAGCAGCACGGAGCAATCAACTTCAGTTTTCCTCTTTCTTCAATTTCCCTGAACTAACGCATGCAGTTTAACAAAAAAGACGACTTTTTAGTTTAAGTTCGGCTTTTCGTTCTACTTCTACTGAAGACAGAAGTAGATCCCTCCGCTGTGCTCACTCGTATAACCCCGGGAAGGTGCAGATTTCTGCGCAGGGTTTCAGTTAAGTCAATACAATCACTTGGGGGTGCCTCCAGCCTTTCCTTCTCCTTTAAGGGCTAACCTACACAGGTGATTTTGATCAGACAGATTTTCTCTTAGGGTAGAACTACATGAGTGTTTACGGTCAGATCGATGCCTGGTGACAAAACGAATGCAACAAATTGGACAGAGACGCAAGTATCAAAATTCTAACTGAACTGAATGTTGCAGGTAAGAACTACATTAGATCCGAAGCGACTGTCTGATGCAGATGCAGTAAGCAGAAGCAGTAATCAGACAGTCGGACTGTGTAGTGCTTACCTGCAACTTTTCATTCAGTTCAATTAGAATTTGACGCCTGCGACTCACCGGTCGTTGATCCGACCAAAAACACATGTGTAGTTCTACCCTTACCCACATAACCTTTTCATGCAACAGCACAAGATTTTGAAGGATCCTACAAAATCCAATCCCCATCCCAACTACGTAAATTGGATCAAATTAATTTGTATGGTGTATTTGGTCATTCTCTAATGTATTTCAATGAGAAGAAAACATATGACACCATTAGACTATGTTGCAGGATAGAAATGCAGAGTTCCCATCTGACAGGCGTGTTGCATCGGATGGCAAATCTCCTGTGTAGTTAATAAACAAGTTTTTTGTTGCAGTCCCATTATACTGACCCACGTGACTGCATCAGACTTGTAACATACATTCTGTTGGTGTTACACCAACTAAAAAAAGCTCCCATGTAGTTTGGACCTTAAAGTGATACTGACACAAAAAAATGGCTTTTTAACATATGAATTTACATTAAAGGTTACCTATAGGTCATGTTGATCATTTTTGGCTGAGAGGTGTGTTTTTATATATAATGGTCAGTGGAAGTTCCTAAGCCTGACTCTGACTTTGCCAACCTGGCTGCCCCATCTCAGCCTGTTAGTTACAGTTTCTAATGATAACAGACTCCTGCTGCACAAATATGGCAGCCCCCTCATACAGGAACATGGGGGATCAGACAGGTAATGTAAAAGCATCATGCAAATACTTTATGGCAAAGTTAGAAGTAGCTTTCAAAGCCAGTTATTGTAATAGATGTAAAAAAGTTTAATTTCAGGTGTCAGTATCTGTTTATGGTAAACCTTCACAGATCTGGCCTTTAGAATGAGCACAAGTGACAAAGCAGTGTAGCTAGTCTGCTATGTCACTGGCATGCTGGGAGCTGACTCTAGTATCCAGGCAACAAGCTGATTGATGGCCTATGTACGAGCAAGCTGCAGTGCATTGTGTTCCAGCAGGATATCCCAGGGGCGGGCCCTTAGCAACAAGCATTGAATCGGCAAATATGCCGGAAAAACAATGAATAATGAAGTAGAGGAATGTCACCTCCGAGCTCGCTCTTTATAAACGGCAAGAATTGGTAGATACAAGTATATGCCGGCACGAAGTTACTACATATGTACTTGAATTGCATGAGCACAGAAATAAGCCTCTCCCTATGGATGCAGAGTGCGGTGTGACGCCGGAAGTACAGGCAAGCACTACTGTACCTATTAACACAAAATACATTAGCAGGAGAGGAACTGGAAGTTTATAGACGCTCCGACCGGCATCATTCTTTCATACTGCTTACCTCTGTCGATAAACCCTCTGTGCTGCCTCGCTTCTCTTTAGCTGCCGGATGACGTTCCTTTTTTCCCCTGACACGTACAAGCGTCTGCTTCCGGTTCCACACGTCTAAACCCTTCCTGACGTCATTCATGGCGCCACTTTATCACGTGAGCCTGGATTGGCGCCGAAGTGAAATCATTTTTCTCAGGTGGCTGTGAGAGCTGTCATTGCTGTTACATACCTCCCAACTGTCCTTTTTTTGGAGGGACAGTCCCTCTTTTGAGAGCTCAACCCACTGTCCCTCATTTGCACTGG
>CM044433.1:111442141-111490749 GCA_024363595.1 Xenopus borealis | reverse complement strand
TGTTTGTTAATGTTTTATTTTCTTAATAAAAAATCCCTAACACAAGATAACAGCTGCCTGTTTTAACTAAGAACAGCACTCAATAGTAAAATAGAGGTCCCACTGCAATACATTGTTACATTGAGTAGGAGAAACAACAGCCTGCCAGAAAGCAGTTCTGTCCTTGCTCTTTCTGAAAGCACATGACCACTGTAAGTTGTCTGAGGGTGGTGTTAGATTGTCCTCCATGTAAACGCCCTGGTTGTTTGTGAGGTGTTCTCCAGTGGTACACTTTAAAGGGCTTTTATAGCTAAAAATCATTTACTAATCAAAGCCACTATGTGAAAATTCAAGAAATTCAATTTTTAAAACCGTTAGAATTGTTTGTATAATGTAAATCATCAGCTCACTATACCTTCTGCAAAATCTTCCCTGCAGTTCTAGTTGAGGCAGGCATCTTGGATTCCACTGACTCCTCCTACCTATATATTCACAGCCAACTGCAGCTCTGCAATCTCACACATGCTCAGTTGACATTTCTTGGTTGCCTAATAAACCTTCTAAGCTATTTTCAAATCTGCCAAACTTCTGTATTCACTAATGTTCAGTAGTGCTGCCTCCTGTGTGGAAGTTAGTGTGTGCCCTTTTGCATAATGACATCAACAGCAGGGGACAAGATAGGGAAATCTTGTGATAATTCTAATGGAGAAGTTTACCCCGAAAATGAATACTTGAGCAACAGTTTATATCAAATTTAGTGACATATCAAAGAATCTTACCAAACTGGTATATATATTTAAGTAAATATTGACCGTTTACATCTCTTGCCATGAATCCCCATTTCGTGATGGTCTGTGTGCTGCCTCAGAGATCACCTGACCAGAAATATTTCAACTCTAACTGTAACAGGAAGAAGTGTTGAAGCAAAAGACACAACTCTGTCTGTTAATTGGCTCATGTGACCTAACTTAATAGTTTGTTTGGTATGTTTGTGTGCTCCGTTGGATCCTAGGATCCCAGGAGGCTATACTTATTTTTTAAAATGGCTATTTTCTATTTATGATTACCCAATGGCACATGCTACTAAAAAGTATATTATTATGAAAATGTTTTATTTACATGAAGAAAGGTTTTACATATGAGTTATAAAATATATTTTTATAGAGACCTACATTGTCTGGGGGGCACAGTTTTCCTTTAAGCTAGGCATTCTGTTTAGAATACTCAGGGCAATGCTACAATCTGAGCATGCTCATGAACTCATTTGCATGCTGTAGTAACAGTGAAAGAACCCATTTGACAAAGTACGGGATTTTTTAAAAACTGCTGTTTTTTTTCTTTCAAAAACCTGTATATGTAGTTAGTTTACACATGTTTACATTGCAATGGTCAGATTGTTAATGTGTTTGATTTTGAATGTGATTGGTGCCCTTTAATTACCTCCAAAATACACAATAAAGATAGGTGGCCAAGGAAATGGTAAACCTCTCTGCCACGGTAAAGAGAAATGTATTTGGTTATACACAACATTGGGAGTGCTCCAGTAATCTACCTTACACTATATGTGTCTCCCTCAGGTATACAAGTAGGTGTGTCCTTCTTCTTTTTCCTTGCTGTTACAGTTGTGCTCATAAGTTTACATACCCTGGCAGAATTTATGATTTCTTAACCATTTTTCAGAGAATATGAATGATAACATAAAAACTTTTCTTTCACTCATGGTTAGTGGTTGACTGAAGCCATTTATTGTCAGACAATTGTGTTTACTCTTTTTAAGTCATAATCACTACACAAACTATCCAAATGACATGATCAAAAGTTTACATACCCCAGTTCATAATGCCGTGTATTGCCCACTTTAACATCAATGACAGCTTGAAGTATTTTGTGGTAGTTGTGGATGAGGCTCTTTATCTTCTCAGACAAAGGTAAAGCTGCCAATTCCTCCTGGCAAAAAGCCTCCAGTTCCAGTAAATTATTGGGTTGTCTTGCATGAACTGCACGTTTGAGGTCTCCCCAGAGTGGCTCAATGATATTGAGGTCAGGAGACTGAGATGGCCACTCCAGAACCTTCACTTTATTTTGCTGTAGCCAATGACAGGTCGACTTGGCCTTGTGTTTTGGATCATTGTCATGTTGGAATGTCCAAGTACGTCCCATGCACAGCTTCTGGGCTGATGAGTGCAAATTTTCCTCTATTAATTTTTTAAGTTACTGCATTCATTTTGCCATCAATTCTGACCAAATTTCCTGTGCCTTTGTAGCTCACACATCCCCAAAACATCAGTGCAGCACTGGATGAAAGGTGCAAGGGTCTGTCAGGATTCCAGAAAGTCACTGACCTTGTATACACACCCAATAATTATAAGCAAACAGATCACAGGTGAAGATGGTTACCTTTAATGGCCATTCTAAGCCATTTGTGCCCATGTTATCAGGCCAAATCACCAGGGTATGTAAACTTTTGATAGGGGTCATTTGGGTAGTTTCAGTTTGTGTAGTGATTATGATTTAAAAAGAGTAAACACAATGACAATAAATGGCTTCAGCCAACCACTAACCATGAGTGAAATAAGTTTTTGTGTTATTATTCATACTCTCTGAAAAATGGTTAAGAAATCATAAATTCTGCCAGGGTATGTAAACTTATGAGCACAACTGTATATATAATATCACACTGAGCCCCTAAGGAGGAAGAGTATTGCAGTATTTATTTGTATATGCAGTTGCATAAATGCTGGGGAAAGCAGCTCTTTTAGCATTCATATTTTCAAATGAAGTGGACAGGTTTCTTAACTTATTTTTGTCTTATAATTTTTTTTTTCATTACTTTATGCAGTCACTCCATCTTTAATATGCTTTAGCTTAATTCTAGTATAGCAAAAATTTTAAATGAATATTATGAAATTTAAAATTAAATCTAATTCTTGTTAGTTAAGAAATTTTGATGCTGGTCTTTAATTCTTGGAGCAACCAAGCAAGCGGTCATTTCTCAGTATTGCATCAGACACAGAAATCCCTTTACTTGTAGCATGCATTACATCAGTCTATTCTGCAGCATGTACAAACTTTTTTTTTTTCTGAAAGAAAAAAGTATTACGGGCACATATGTGTTTGTAGAAAACACACCCACACTCAGACAGGCTTCTGTATGTTCAGAATAGATAATTGGAGTCCTTTAATGAGTTTGACTGACTGATCCACGTCTCAGCATTGTGGGAGTTTCCCATTGCTGACTCAACAGCTTGCAACTCTCTGGCAAACCTTATAAAAGGATAGCATTTGGCATGCTTTAATTTTACTGCCTGACATGAAGACTGTAGCATCACTTTATCGTGCTAAATTACAGATTTTTCTTATTAAATGGTTCTGTAGGTGGACAAGGGTAAGTGTCCTTAAAGTAGGTTTAGTCTCTAATATTGAAACGTATTTATTTGTGCAGTAACACGCGCTGTGTTCTTTTTTGGCTACTTATACAACATTATCCAGAGAGATTGAATTTTTTCTTTTACAGAGAATATCATTGTAAAAACTCAGATATTTGTGTATTTTACCATTTCGTTTACTTTTCAGTGCCAAAAAGAATGATTTTATATTGCGTAGTGTTAAAATAAAAAATGAAATGCTCAGACATTTAAAATGTATAGGGTGTTGTATAGTATTTCTCTCTCAAAGTAGCTCTTCGGTGTTCAGTGTTCTTTTCTATAATCTTGCAAGTGTAATAATTTTTCTTGCATATGTGTGAATCTGAAGCTGTAAAAGTTATGGCACGTTGTATTGTGATGTGTATCTCTTTAGATTTGTAATATTGTATACCCATAATTATCTAAGAGCTGTGGAAGATCAGAATGCTATGCAGACCATTTACTTTTTTTCTTGTACTTACTGTCCTTTAGTAGACTAAAGAAAAAAATATATACAGTGTACTGTAATTTCAAAATTCCCCAATGACCTAATAGTTTACCTTTTCCTATTTTTAGTGCCAAGGATGATGTTGATGTTGATGCCTTAGCTGCAGAGATTGAGGGAGCTGGAGCTTCTAAAGACCAAAAGGCCAAAGGAAAAAAGAAGAAAGTAAAGAAGCAAGATTTTGAGTAAGTATATTGTACAAGTATATCTGTCTGTGCGTGTTTGTGTGTAAAACTTTCTTTCTGTAGCAGTTGTCCGCTGAGGAAGAGCTCTAAAGGACAGTTAATTTCTGCCATGTATTTTTTCCTAGACTCCAAACCTGAAATCTGATCATTATGCAAAAATAGGCTTAAAAAATTAAGCGTTATCTTGTAATGATTAAAATTTTTGCTATTTGCTTGCAGTGAAGAGGATATATTGAAGGAACTGGAGGAGCTGTCCTTGGAAACACAAGGAGTTAAAGGAGAGAAAGAACTTGTTTCAAAGGTATGTTTGGCTCAACAGCATGCAAAATAAAGTCCTTAGGCAGGAGATGATGAACATGTGGCAATTCATCGGTGGGTGAAGCATTTAGTATTTTACTAGATGGGTCACAAGTTGGACATTTCTGGCTTAGGTTCTTGGCTGGACACTTTTCCACAATATCTTCCTGAGAACAAAAATTGTTTAGACAGGTATGTCTTCAGTGTATAATCTATTGGGTGTCTGTGTGCATAAATATATATATTTCTTTTTTTTTTACATTTAAAAAAAGTGTAGTTTGAGTTAAAGGAGAAGGAAAGTCTTCTTCCACTTGGGTGTGCCAAATATTAGGCACTACCAAGTGATTGTATTTACTTACCTGAAACCCCCTGGCCAGTGCGCCTATCACCAGATAACTGCACCAGCCCGAGGTTCTTCCAGCGAGCGCCATGGAGCAATCATCTTCTGGCTTTTTCTTCAAATTTTAAAAGATTGGATGGCACTCTAATATTCATATATGGTTTTCACATTCAAAAAAAAGGTCATTTGGTGCAACTAACCCAAAAGATATTTTGCCTCCATTGGGGGCAAAAGTACAGACTATACTTTATATTGTACGGGTTTGCACTCAATAGAATACTAAACAAAGTGGTATTTGCTCAAAAAATCATTTTACTTCATCACACTGTTCAAGAAGTACATTAACAATATCATGTGTACATGGATCACATAGATTATAAACATACCACCACAACAAGACAAATAGAAGCTATAGAAAATAGAAAGCGGATACTCCTGCCTGCTAGTGAGAATCACCCCGACGTTTCGGCTCTAAGGCCTTTTTCAAGGGGAATTCCATTTTCTATAGCTTCTATTTGTCTTGTTGTGGTGGTATGTATATAATCTATGTGATCCATGTACACATGTTTTTCTTCAAATTTCCCAGTGCAGATGCATGCTCAGTAGAACGAAATAACCAGCTTTTTAGTTAAAGTTCAGCTTTTTGCTTTACTGCACATGCACAGCTGCAAGAAGAAAGAACAAGCCGGTACAGGATCGGCCCAGGTGTTTCACGTAAGTAAATACAATCAATTGGGGGTGCCTAATATTTGGCACCCCCAAGTGGAAGAAGAGTTTCCTTCTCCTGTATGCTGTTTGTGCTTAACTGTTACTTTATGTACATCTTTTATGTTTGTTGTCCAGTTACAGACTGTGACCATAATGGTGGGCTTCCAGTAAATTAGTAAAACATTTTTTTGCATAACAGAAAGCCGACGGATAATATTGAAGCTGTACCCACCAAACAAGACAAAAAAAAAGAAAGTACAAAAAGGCAAGAAAACAAACTTGGATGAAGATGAGGACAATAGTGAAAATGAAATGGATACCAAAAATGCAAAACCCAAGAAAGGAGATAAACCTAAACCCACTGACTTGTCTGAAAGTGATGATGATAATGATAACTTTAATCAAACTTCTAAGAAGGCAAAGGGAAAAAATCAGTCCGCTAATAAAAAACCTCAGGTTGTGGCGGAAGCTAAAGATAACAAAGAAGAACACTCTGGAGACAGTGGTGATGAGGCAGATGAATTCAGCCAAGGGAATAAAGGACAAAAGAAAAATCAAAAAGCAAAGCCTACACCAAAAGTGGAAAGTGGAGATGAAGATGGGGAATTCAAGATCAAAACTGCTGCTCAAAAGAAGGCTGAGAAGAAGGAACGAGAAAGAAAGAAACGAGAGGAAGAAAAGGCTAAAGTAAAAAAGCAAAAAGAGAAGGACGAATCGGAAGGGGGGAAAAAAGAGGCAGCAGAGTCCATTAAAAAGACAGAAGACACAGTTGCTCCAAAAAAGGAAGCCAAGGCCACAAATGAGCCTGAAATCACTGCTGCTGCAGAAATAGAAGCAGATGGTGTGTATATAAATGTGTTTGCCAGGGTTTCGCAAAATGTGTATTGCTTACAAAGATGTAATGTAATGAGCATGAACAACTTGAGGGTTCAGTTTTCAAGTTAGATTGCTGAACCCTTTATATCCCAGATAAAGCCTGAATCTGAAAATGGATTTCACCTTTTTTTCTTCTTGTTTTGCATATCATTTTTCTGAGTAAAATATTACCACTAAGTCCATTATATTCTTTAGCCGTTTTCTTCAAAAATTACTTGTTAATATCAAGACATGTTCATGACAATGCAGACAGTGAAGGAAGGACACTTCTCTCTGAGGATTTCTCATCCGTGTAACAATGGGAGCTTCCACTAACAGAAGCAGATGAGCATATTCATTTGCAGCATAATCCATGCCAGTGCTTTACTTTTATTAAGGACAGAGTTGTGTTTTTCACAAAAGTTTTCAAGAGTATGTGTGAGTAAAAAAATTATTATTCAGTTAAAACAAACATGTTTTTTTCAAGTTGAATTATACCCCTACCCTGGAAATAGTTTGAATGTGAAAATACACCATCTAAAACCTGTTGAGGTCCCTGGAACTTTTTTCTGTGGGTTTCTCTCAATTAGAGCGATTCAAGTTTTTTTCTGCCGAAAACTTGATCAATTTGAGTTTTTGGGTTGTTGCACTCTGATTGGAGTTTTTCCCATTTGAGTTTTTTCTTAAATTGGAACCAATTCGAGTTGTGAGTTCATCCGAGGTCTTAAAAAGCTCACATAACTCTAAAATTTGACCTTTGATATATAACCTCCTTAATGTAATGTAATATTGATGTAAATTATTACTAGATAAAGGGTAGTTCTCCTTTATTTACTGCTGTGTAATGTCATTATTTTGCAGTGATCCAGTACTTGTTTGCTTTTAGTGTATAGTGAATTTTTATGAAAATTCCTGAGTACCGTGGATTCATTGGCAATTTACTCATAAATCTTGTCTATTATTACTTTAAAGGAAAACTGTCATGAGATGTAGTGTTCTCTATCTTTTAAGTTATACACAGTATAACAAAGTTAACAGTAAAAAAGAATACAGTTATTACTTAAAGGGCACCAATCACAGCCAAAATCTAACACATATTAACCATATGACCAGTACAACTTAAACATGTTTAATCAAACTACATATACGGTTTTTTTTGAAAAAAAAAACCCAGCAGTTTTAAAAAAAATCCCATACTTTGTCAGATGGGTTCTTTCACTGAGGAAGTCCATACTGTGACTATAACATGCAAATGAGTTCTTGAGCATGCTCAGATCGTAGCACTGTCCTTAGTATTCTACCCAGAATGCCTAGTTTTTTTAAACTCCTCCATTAGAAGTATCTCGAGATTTCCCTATCTTGTCTCCTGCTGGTCATTATGCAAATGAAGGACACACACTTCCAGTAGGTGGCAGCACTACTGAACATCAACTAACAGAAGTTTGGCAGATTTGAAAATAGCTTAGAAGGTTTATTAGGCAACCAAGAAATTTCAACTGAGCATGTGCGAGATTTCAGAGCTGCAGTTGGCTGTGAAGATATAGGTAGGAGGAGCCAGTGAAATCCAAGATGCCTGCCTCAACTAGAACTGCAGTGGAGATAGGGGAGATTTTGCAGAATGTATAGTGAGCTGATGATTTACATTATACAAACAATTCTAACTATTTTAAAAATCAGATTTCTTGAACTTTCCCAAATCTGCATCCCTCTGGAGGAGCCAATCATACTGACCCCCCCCCCCCACCAAAGTTGATGCCCTAAAGATGCATCCTCTATGACGTGGGCCATTTGCTATGTATTTTGGGGATTGTAGTTTAAATGTGACATTAATTCCATTAGTTTAACCCTCCTCAGTTGTAGGTTAAGCCCTGCCAGGAATGGGGACAACTGTTGATGTAATATTGATTAATGGACGTTTAAAGGAAAGTGACATTGTTATTGTTCCTGGCGTTGAAGGGCCAATTGTCACCCAGATCAGAGGACTTTTGCTACCTCCCCCAATGAAAGAATTACGAGTTAAGGTAAAATACCAAGAAGTGGCAATTTGAGAATCTGTGTATTTTACAGTGTATGTATGTACAGTATATTATGCAGACACAAGAGACCTATTGTACATGACTGTACTAGAAAACAAAATAATGGGAGGCAGGATAAGAGATGTAGATCTATTAAAAGAAAGTATACTATCCCAATTTTTTCCTTAGTTGCTTTAGTCCATTTAGTCCACCTGGAGGAATTCAGATATGTTATACCAACTATAACAGGGGTCCCCAACCACCGGGCCACAGTCCTGAACTGTGCCGCCGATTCTAGCCCGCAATTAACAAGGCATATCGAAATGGACGCTGGCGCCCTCTATTTGCACGCCGGCGCCCCCAAGTTGAATGCTGATCCCCTCCTGCCCCCCGACTCTTGCAAAAGATTTTTGCCTTGACACCAGTCCCCGGCCCAAATAAGGTTGGGGACCCCTGAACTATAAGAAGCAGTGAGAGAGAAAGGTTATAGGTGTGAAACAGCAGTGGCTGTTGTGAGGAACTCACAGAAGAGTGGGATTGTATAATGTCACAAAGGAAAAGAAGTGCAATGGAATGCCGAACTTAAAAATTCATGAGAACTAGTTTATGAATTAATTTTTCTCTTAAAGGGGTAGTTTGTCTTTAAAGTGATACTGACATTAAAAAAATATTATTCAAAATATTTATGTATATAAAAAGTTACCTATAAGTTGTTAAGCCTGACTGTATTGCCAACCTGACTGCCCCATCTCAGCATGTCAGCTAGAGTTTATAATGCTAACAGACTGCTGAAGCTCAAATATGGCAGCAACCTCCTTGAGGAACATGGGGGGGGGGGGGTCAGATGGGTAATGTAAAAGAATCTGCAAATACTTTTATGGCAAAATTATAGCTAGCATGCAAAGACAATGGGATTGAATTATCCCCTCCGAGTCCTATCCGAAGGCATGGACTCAGTTGCCCAAGTGTCCCAGGCACCGCCCGCAGACAGTTTGTGCGGGTGGGTCCCCCTTCCCAAAGCTAGGGAGGGCCCACCATACCCCCCCGAGAGGGTTTGGGGTCTTTAGACTCCCCTTCGCCGAAGCTAGGGGGATCCCGTCTACCCTGGGTTCTGCCGAAGCTTCCACCAGGCGTGTCATGGCTTGCGAGTCCAGCCAAAGGGACTGTGATCCCATCCAGGGTGCTCAAACCAAACACAAAAAGGGTGCTGGAGTGAGCAGCGGCCGGAAAAAGAAAGAAGAGGAGTAGTAGAGAGAAGATTCCCCCCCCTTGCCAAGCAGCTGGAGGTATGGGTAGTGAAGCAAGATTAAGCAAGGGCATGTGACATACGCAAGTCCCAAAAAAGTGAGTCAAGCACCCCTCTCATTCGGGGCTCACAGCTCAATGCTATCGTCAAGCTTCCACTTCTGGGCCTAGAGGATCAAGTGTATCTGACTACACATGATCTTAGTGGCCAAAAGACCAAGTGTTCCACTTTCTCACATAGGATCATAAGAAGGTACTACACTTGATCTTAGCCAAAAGACAATATCAAAGGTGAACGACTGTTTCTTTGATCAGAGCAGGGTAGGGATATAGCAGCAGAATGTAAGACCGACTATAGTATGAAGAGGTGGGCATAAGGGAGACAAGTTGCTGTACTGCATGATAAGAATTCATACAGAATAAAATACAAAAGAAATGGATTTAATTCTGTGAGAAAACCATTTTTTCTTTCTTCCTCATTAAAAAAAAAAATGTGCTTAATTACAGAATCAGTATGAGAAACACAAAGAAGTGCTAGCTGCCCAAGGAGTTAAGATTCTTGGAAAAGACTTGGAGAAGACATTGGCTGGGTTGCCACTGTTAGTGGCCCATAGTGAGGATGAGATCCCAGTTCTTAGGGTAAGTGACTGGCTTAGTGAAACCGCAAAGACTTTCGTATTTCATGAATGTCTTAATACACTAAAATGCAATTGTTTTTCTTTTTAAGGATGAGCTTATCCATGAATTAAAGCATACCCTGAATGCCATCAAATTAGAAGAAAAAGGTCTTTATGTTCAGGCATCTACCCTGGGTTCTCTTGAAGCACTGCTTGAGTTCCTGAAAACATCAGAAGTACCAGTAAGTCTATTCTGCATCTGTGAATTTGTTCCAGCATGCATTTCTGAAATGACAAAGGGTTTATTTAATACTGTGGAGATGACACTACACCAGTCATGTTTTTTTTTTGGTCTTTTTGTTTGCTATTTAAACAATCGATATGGTTTTTGCAAGACTGCAGTAAATGGTATTAGTCGTATTTACTATATTTACCCTTAATAAAGGAAATCAATGCAGAGCAAGTGTATCTTGGGCTATCAGGCGTTTCACATTCAAATCAGTGGGAGATGGCAATTTCCTTTTCAGCTAAAGGAAGAGTATAGTTCCACTGCAAGTGTGAACAGGGTCAAAGCCAACCCTTTCTGCTCCTTTAGGCATTTACTAGTATATTTATACTATGCTGCACTAAAAAGCTTTTCATTTTATGCATTGCAGTTTCGGTGGAAACATTAGTCAAGGAAAATGAACAAATGAACAGAGCATTTGATTTTAGATGGTGTCAGTGACCCCCATTTGAAAGCTGCAAAGAAATGGAAGAAAATTGCAAATCATAAAAAAACTATGAAAACTAAATAATGAAGACTAATTGAAAAGTTTCTTAGAATTGGCCCTTCTGCAATATACTAAAAGTGAACTTGAAGGTGAACCACCCCTTTAAGCTATTGTAATTACTTCTTCAACAGTATGCTGGCATTAACATTGGACCTGTTCAAAAAAGGGACGTCATGAAAGCTTCAGTGATGTTGGAACATGATCCACAGTGAGTAGCGCTTTAATTGAGATGTATGATATTTATCTGCAGTTATCTTATTCATCAATAATATTCATCAATACTTTATAAGCAGGAAAACCCCTCCCATCTTCCTGCTTGTGCCTTTCTCTGTTCCCGGCATGCACTTATGCTGCTGCCCAAGCAATCAGATAAACACTGTAAGGGCAAGTATAATTCTGGTGATAGGTGACCTTAAAGGAATAGTTCAGTATAAAAATAAAAACGGGGCAAATAGGCAGTGCAAAATATGTATAAAGGCTGAAGGGACTGGATGTGGAACAGAACACCACTTCCTGCTTTTCAGCTCTTTAACTCTGAGTTAGCGACTTTAAGGGGGGGCCACATGACCTAACTGTTCAGTAAGCATGCAATTGATCTTTAGAAAGCAGCTCAGATTCAAAAGCAATAAAAAGGATGGACTCTGGAGAACCAATTGCTGATTCAGTGATTCATTTATTCAAAACCGGTGCACGACATGTTTCGGGCCCAGTGGCCCTTCCTCAGGTGCTAGTACCTAACTGTTCAGTAATAGGGATGTAGCGAACGTCGGAAAAAATTTTCGCGAACATGTTCGCGAACTTCCGGACAAAAATGCGAACAGTTCGCGAACTTCGCGAACCCCATAGACTTCAATGGGAAGGCGAATTTTAAAAGCTAGAAAAGACATTTCTGGCCAGAAAAATGATTTTAAAGTTGTTTAAAGGGTGCAACGACCTGGACAGTGGCATGCCAGAGGGGGATCAAGGGCAAAAATGTTTCTAAAAAATACATTGTTGACACAGCGCTGCGTTTTGTGCTGTAAAGGGCAGAAATCACTTATAAAATAATAATTTACTGTCAGTAACTACTATACTGTATGCAGTTAATATCACTGTTTCAGGTTTGAGGAATTTCTATTCTTTGTTTGTTCTCAATTCCTTGTTTAGCTATAAAAACTAGGGGGAAGACAGAGGCAAAAAAGAAAGACAAAGATTGGAGGTAACCAACAAGACACCTGGAAATGTAATCATTTAGACACATAGGGGCCGAGTAGAGACTAGAGTCTTTTCACCAGAAATCTCATATGCTGGGACATGGCCAATTTACTTACTAGTGTAGATGACAATTTGCTTCTGAATAGGACCATCTCTAGCATTTGCTTGCACTCTATCGCAAGTGCAAATTTTACTGAATGTTATGTCTTTCGCCATAGTTGACTTTGCCACCTCAGACCTATTTATGTAAATAAAAAACGCTGCAGGGCTTCAGTTTATATATGGAAGGGGAGTGGTCCAGGGGGTGTGGGGGTGGTCCAGGAGGGAGAGCTTCCTGATTGGCTGCCATGTATCTGCTGGTCTGGGGGAGAAATGGCAAAAAAAAAGCGCCAGCTAAGGCGAACCCAAATTGGCGAACGTCGCGCGACGTTCGCGAACATTCGGCGAGCGCGAACAGCCGATGTTCGCGCGAACAAGTTCGCCGGCGAACAGTTCGCGACATCCCTATTCAGTAAGCTTGCAATTGATCTTGCAATTGATCTTTAGAAAGCAGCTCAGATTCAAAAGCAACAGTTTTGACCCATGTGGCTCCCCCCTCAAGTCACTGATTGATTGGTTATTGCCTGGTAACCAATCCGTGGAACCTAAGAGAGCTGAAAAGCATAGTAACATAGTAATTTAGGCTGAAAAAAGACACACGTCCATCAAGTTCATCTTTTAACTTTTTAACCTGACTAACTGCTAGTTGACCCAGAGGAAGGCAAAAAACCCCATCTGAAGCCTCTCTAATTTGAGGGGGGAACAATTCCTTCCTTACTCCAAAGTGGCAATTGGACTAGTCCCTGGATCAACTTGTACTATGAGCTATCTTCCATAACCCTGTATTCCCTCACTTGCTAAAAAGCCATCCAACTACTTCTTAAAGCTATCTAATAGGGATGCACCGAATCTACAATTTTGGATTCGGCCTAACCCCTGAATCCTTCGAGAAAGTTTCGGTCGAATATTGAACCGAATCCGAACCCTAATTTGCATATGCAAATTAGGGGTGGGAAGGGGAAAAGTGTTTTTACTTCCTTGTTTTGTAACAAAAAGTCATGCAATTTCCCTCCCCACCCCTAATTTGCATATGCAAATTAGGGTTTGGATTCTGTTCGGCTGGGCAGAAGGATTTGGCCGAATCTGAATCCTGCTGAAAAAGGCCGAATCCTAGATTCTGTGCATCCCTACTATCTAATGTATCAGCCTGTACCACTGATTCAGGGAGAGAATTCCACATCTTCACAGCTCTCACTGTAAAAAAAACCCTTCCGAATATTTAGGCGGAACCTCTTTTCTTCTAATCCGAATGGGAGACCTTGTGTCAGCTGGAAAGACCTACTGGTGAATAAAGCATGAGAGATTATTATATGATCCCCTTATATATTTATACATAGTTATCATATCACCCCTTAAGCGCCTCTTCTCCAGCGTGAAAATCCCCAATTTGGCCGGTCTTTCCTCATAGCTAAGATTTTCCATACCTTTTACCAGCTTAGTTGCCCTTCTATGTACCCTCTCTAATACAATAATGTCCTGTTTGAGTGATTGAGACCAAAACTGTACGGCATATTCAACATTGAATCTCATTTGCCACTTATCTTCCCAGATTGCCAGTTTGTCAAGATCCTGTTGCAAGGGTGCCACATCCTGGATGGAATTAATTTGGCTGGATAGTTTTGTGTCATTTGCAAACGCCAATACAATACTGGGCCCTAGGGCCCAATGATCAGATCACAATAGAGGAGATGCGGGCGGTTGGATCGCGGGACTGCATCAACGAACATATGCCACCGTGATCCGATGGGATTTTTAGTCCCCCCCTGATCGACATCTGGCAGGCTTTCTCCCAGATATCACTCGGTAAAGCCCATTGGAGGGCCCCATACACAGACCAATAAACTGCCGATTTGGTCTGTTGGCAGCTTTTATCGGTCCGTATATGGCCACCTTTACTTACCTCATCATAAAAAGCAATCAAATTTGTCTGACATGACCTATCCTTCATAAAGCCATGCTGATTGCTGCTCATGATGCCATTCACTATGAATGTGATCCCTTAACAAGCCTTCAAATAATTTGCCCACCACAGATGTCAAACTTGGCCTAAAATTGCCAGGCTGAGAACGTAATCTATTTTTAAATATTGGAATGACATCAGCTTTTCTCCAATCCATAGGTACCTTATCACATGAAAGTGAAATTGAGAAAATCAGAAATAGGGGTTGGTCTAAAACCAGGGGGGTGTATACCATAAGGCCCTGAAGCCTTGTTTACATTCATTTTTATTAAAGCTTTATGAATCCTATCCTGAGTCAGCCACTGACTAGATTGAGCTAAACCATCAGTGCAGCTATGAAGTGAGCCTGAGAACTCAGACTCCTCTATTGCAGGGCTGTCCAACTGGCGGCCCCTTCTGTGGCCCCTACCTGCTGTGTTTGCTTACCACGTGTAAGCTTTAAATTGTATCACTACAGAGATTAACTGGCCCCTGCATTTAAACCTCAAATGCAGACCCTGTATTGTTCACACTTGTAATACCTCTATTGCTCACACCCTAAATCCCAGTACAGTTCACACCTGAGACCCAAATGGAAACTGCCCACATTGTTCACCTGTTCACACTTTATACAAAATGCTAATGGGGCACCAGCACTGTGTCACTGTATGTTGTACATCTTAGTGTGGTCCTGATGAGTTTCCCTGTCTCCTGTTCTATTCTGCCTTCCCTATGTTCTCTGTGTGTGCCCTGCTGTGGCTTTGTGTGCCCTGCTGTGGCTGTGTGTGCCCTGCTGTGGCTTTGTGTGCCCTCCTGCTTTGCCTGTGTGTGCCCTCCTGCTGTGCCTGTCTGTATAAGTGTGTATACCAGCATAAGTCTGGTATTTGTTCTGGGGGGTTTTAGCATTTGAAAAAAAAAAATATTGTTAGGGGACCCTAAGGTGTTTAATCATGTGCTGGGGTGCTGTGTTATCCACAGGGGAAGAGGGGGCATATGGATTTAAGGGTATGTCTGAATATGACCATTTTTTCACATATGAGCTGCCCGGCGATTTCCGGAATCGCCCGAAGATACCTCGTGAGAAAACTTCGGGGGATTCCGGGAATCACCGCGCAGCGTGTGCACAGGCGCTGGCGCTTTGTCCCTTTTACTAGCGGCAGACAGGGAGAAGGAAATTCGGGGAGATTGTCGCCTGCTAAAAACGCCAGGCGACAGAATCTCCCCGAATCTCCCTGTCTGTCCCTACCCTAAGAGAATAAGGGGCATGTTTACTCAGATTGGAGATAAATATCTGGAGAGATTTCTGGAGATATTGCCCATAGCAACCAATCAGCAATTAGATTTAAACAGCCACCTATAAGTTAGCAAAGATCTGATTGGTTGCCATGGGCAACATCTCCAGAAATTTCTCCAGATATTTATCTCCAATCTTAGTAAACATGCCCCTAAATTGAGTAATGATTTAATATCATTTTAAATGGCAACCATTTCTGTTCTGTGGTTTTATCTGAAAACATAATGCCCCAATCAATACTCTGAAGGGCAGCCCTAAAGGCACTAAAATGAGCTTTTCCAAAATTCATGGTTTTTATTGCCCCTGTATATATTTGTTTTTTGCACCAGACATTAAATGAAATAAGATTATGGTCACTATTACCCAGGGGTTTAATGACTTGTACATTTGCTATAAGTTCGGGGTCTGGATCACTAGATCCAGAATAGCATTTTTTCTGGTTGGCTCCTCAACAACCTGTGCCATAAAATTGTCATTCAACAAGTTTGTTAACTTATTCCCATTAATTGATCTGGCAGTACTGTTGCTCCAGTCAATATCTGGGCAATTAAACTCCCCCATTATCATTACTTTACCCAAACTAGCAGCTTTTTCTATATGCTTCAGGAGCTTAGCCTCCTCCTCCTCACTTACATTAGGGGGTCTACAGCAGGAAGTAGTATTCTGTTATGTTAGAAATCCACTCACTCCAGCCTTTATACATTACATTTTTGGCTAACTATATTTGAAACTTTTTTTATTTTACACAGCCAATCCATTTACTGAAAATACAGTTAATTGGTGCAATTTATTTTTATAATATATAAAATATATGCACAGTTTCATGCATTATAAATTCCGTTATAATTTTCTGCCATTATTATGTTGCAATCGGCATATATTCTTTTTCTTGTTTTTTTATGAAAATCAGTCACTAGTCAGACTTTTAAAGACCATTTTGACCCAAAAAAAACTGATTTAAAAAATAGATTCTATTTCTGATTAGTGAACATGTTTAAGTAGAAAGTAAAAATGTATGCTAAATGTTCCCTTTAAGGAAATATTGTTGGTCTTTGTCCTGCTAGAAGAAATGGGCATAAACTATCCCTCTAATTTCTTTTTAGATATGCTGTGATTTTGGCTTTTGATGTAAGGATTGAACGAGAAGCCCAAGAAATGGCGGACAGTTTAGGAGTCCACATCTTTAGTGCTGAAATCATCTATCACTTATTCGATGCCTTCACCAAGTACCGGCAAGTAGGGATGGCGCGAACTGTTCGCCGGCGAACTTGTTCGCGCGAACATCGCCTGTTCGCGCTCGCCGGAAGTTCGCGAACGTCGTGCGACGGGTTCGCCTTAGTTGGTGCTTTTTTTTTGCCATTTCTCCCCCAGACCAGCAGATACATGGCAGCCAATCAGTAAGCTCTCCCTCCTGGACCACCCCCACACCCCCTGGACCACTCCCCTTCCCTATAAAAACCGAAGCCCTGCAGCGTTTTTTCATTCTGCCTGTGTGTGCTTGGAAGAGTTAGTGTAGGGAGAGAGCTGTTAGTGATTTCAGGGACAGTGGATAGTAAGTTTGCTGGCTAGTAATCTACTGTTCTTCAAACAACTGCCATCTAGCTGTGTGAGCTTGTTCACATTCTGTCTAAATATCAATAATATTACAGTGTCCACAACCACCACCTGAGTGACTTTTTTCCCTTTACAGCACAAAACGCAGCGCTGTGTCAACAATGGATTTTTCAGATACATTTTTGCCCTTGATCCCCCTCTGGCATGCCACTGTCCAGGTCGTTGCACCCTTTAAACAACTTTAAAATCATTTTTCTGGCCAGAAATGTCTTTTTTAGCTGTTAAAGTTCGCCTTCCCATTGAAGTCTATGGGGTTCGCGAACCGTTCGCAATTTTCCGGAAGTTCGCGAACATGTTCGCGAACTTTTTTTCCGCGGTTCGCGCCATCCCTACCGGCAAGACTACAAGAAGCAGAAAGAGTTCAAGTAAGTAACAAGGGGTGGGAACATAAAATGGTTCAAACAGGGGAAAAGCCCCAGTTTCATTTCAGTCACAGTCTTGTTAGAACATTGTGCGGGTACCATAGCTGCTACTCTCTTTACCAGGTGGAACAGAACTCCATAGCTAAACTTATAGTATACTAAAAAAAATATATATAACTGATGTACAAGAGATGGGAAAACCTTCCCAATCCTATAACTGTCTGTGGCAGTCACAACTGTAATATGAAATATAAAAAGTGAATGACTAAGTAAATCAACTAGAATACAAAACATTTATATGTTTTTGTGGGAAAGCACAGGGGAGATGATGGATGTATATGCTGTGGGAGTTCATGTTTATTATTTGTTAGCTGAAAGTGCTGCTGTTTAAAGCCAGTTCATCTATTTTTTTTGTGTATACAGCGCTGCACAATATGTTGGCTCTCTATAAATACTCATTAACGATCATCATCATTTACACTGATTTGTCCTTACAGGATCAGTAACTTACTGTTTAAAAGTAACTTACTTTTTAAAGTAATTCAAATAAAACCTACTGCCTCTCTGCACTGGTACAACTGTTGTGTGTGTTTTTGAAAGACTACTATAGTCTATGTAGCCATGGGGGCAGCCATTCAAAGCACAGGTTACATACCTCTGCCTTCTGGGGATTTTGCCACATCCCTTTATATTATCTCTATGTATTTGATATGCATAATTCAGTTTACTGCTAAACCTCCTGTATTAAAAGGCAGTAACCCAGAAGAAGCAATCTGATGAGTGCTTTTAAGCAGGTAACCAGTAAATTCTACCTGCTGATTGGTTGTTATGGGTTACTGCTCCTGGGCAGACATAGTGCATTTTATTACATAACCCCCAATGACACCAGTGACTGCCGAGTTATATTTCTGGAAGCCTTAGCATTTCAACATAACATCACTTCAAGACATAAGAACACTTGTTATATCTTATCTATTTAGTTTTTCCATATCTCTGCTTTTGTCTTCTGAACAATATATGTTGTGGCTTTCAGACAGCCCTGTTCATTCTTCATTGACCCCAAATCATTTTGCACATAGTCTCGCCTTGTTTTGTTGTATGTTTTAGGTTGTAATTGACGGTAATGTTTGTGCACATGGAGTGTGTTCACCATCTTTGTTCTCTGAACTTGAGGTGGAGGGATCCACTACATTAGATGGGACGTGTAAAAAAAAAACTGGTGGCAACTCTGGAGTATTAGCAATTTTTGTATCAATTCTAGCAGCTGCCTGTAAGGAAATTCAGGCATTTGCTCAGCAGGGACAATAAGAAATGTATTGACTAACTGTATCAATTTATAACAGTTTACAGCAGGGGTCCCCAACGATTTTTGGTTTGGGGACTGGTGTCAAGGCAAAAAATTCTTTAAGGACCAGGGGGTGGGGACTCCAGGAGGGGGTCTGATTCAGTGCTCCGGCATCCAATCCTGGTGATCCAGCATCCTTTTTGGTGCACCTTGTTAATTGTGGGGTAGGTTCTGCGGCCCACTCCAGGACTGCCTGCGGCCCGGGGGTTGGGGACCCCTGGTTTACAGAATCAGTGACCCACCCCCTCCCAGAGCTGCCTCAGAAACACCTAAGGTGGTGAAAAACAAAACATACTTCAATATTAGAGAAACAGTCAAAAATATAAAACAAAAAGTCTTTATTTTGATTTATCTGAAAATGACTGAACTGAACTGAAAACCCTTTAAATAAGGCTCCTAATATAATGACTGGACCTTGCTGTGATTGATGTTGGGTTGCATCTGTCCCGGCAATCATATATACAAACATATATCAAACCCCGCAATGTAAAGGCTTTTTGTGCCCACATTTACTTTCTAGAGGGTTAAATAAATGTGCTTAATAGCCTTTTGTTTGTGCAAGTGTGTGAATCTTTCTACTGCTCAGCTTGGCTGCCCTTCAGTGTGGGACAGTAACTCAATGATGTATGTGCTCCAATATGTGTAAACCCTTCTTCTCATTATAGGCACATAGCTGTATTTCCCTGTAAAATGCGAATTCTCCCTCAGTTTATCTTCAATTCTCGAGATCCAATTGTCATGGGAGTGGTGGTGGAAGCAGGACAAGTGAAACAGGGAACCCTAATGTGTGTTCCTAGTAAAAATGTAAGTGAACCCTCAACATTTTCACACTCTGGAGGATACATTCTGTATTATGCAATGTTCTCATGGGGTTATGTAATAAAAGAGACTTATTGGTTGCTATCGGTTAATGCTCTTGGGCAAAAGTATTGCCTTTCATTACATATGGGGTTAGTCTCCTACTCATAGACTTCAGAGTTAAGTTGCTTAGAAAACACTTTTATTGAGAACCTTTGGGTATTTTAAAGTGGGGTGAGCAAGCTTTTGTGATATTTACTTTACAAAAAGTTATGGTTAATGATAAAAGCCCAAAGCCGGTGTTTGTTTTATCTGCTTATAGACAGTGGCACGTGAAGGCTTTGATGCCTGTGGGGGGCTGAAATCCCATTTTTACTTTAATGAAAAAGAAATCTATCTCCAATATACTTTAATAAAAAAATGTGTACAGTTTTTATAAGAAACCTGACTGTATGCAGTGAAATTCTCCCTTTATTTACCTCTGTGGATAGGAATTGTCAGACAGTCCCTAACTGCTGCTCAGGGAAAGAATCATACTTATAAACAGCAGAACTCCAGGAGCTTTGTTTCCCTGAAGAGCAGTTGGCAACTGTGTAGAGATTTGTATTGGGTTTTATTTTTGTCTTTACATCCCCTTTACTGTTTCCAACTCCAGCTGCAGGGACAAAGATCATGAAGCCAGATTAACTGGGATTGTATCAAACAATACAAAAACTATAAAATCCACATTAGATTACATGACAACACAGGAACCAGCACAGTCTGTATATTCTGATTATTAATCTTAATTAATTAAGTCTTGCTGTATCGGCTTCTGGCAGATATTATTTGACTTGTGCTGTTTTGATCATTTATGATCCCTAAGGTTAGCCCAGATCACACTGAGCATGTGAGGAGTCTTGGTCTTGCAAAGATGTATAACAAAGTTACAAGATGACAGCCCCCTGTGGCCAACTTTGAAAGCATAAATCATTTGTCTTAGGCTTGTGGTGCAGTAAGTTCATGTTGATGTTTAGTATATAAAATACAGCATTTCTAGCCTTATTCTATTTTACACTTTCCTTGTCCTTTAAGGGCAGAGACACAAGCTGTGACACCTGGTGACAAATCTTTTCTTGTTTATGGCGACTAATCTCCTTGAACTGCCTTCCTGCCGGTCTAGAATGTAAATTGCTGCCGCGATGTCACTCTGAGCACTTCGTTTTCCGATGTTGCCTTATGAGGAATCTTTGGGGGCGACTTCCTTTTTGTGCCATTTATTCCTTTTTGTGCCATTTATTCCTTTTATCTGCAGCAGTTCTTGATGTTTGCAATGGAAATTTTTCACCTACAAAAAGAATGAACTCCTATAGGCACCCTGTGTGCCACTGCCTTAGTACTTACAGTATGTGGTGCCTTGTTTTTATGCCATGAATACTTGCAGAGGAGCGTGAATGAATGCTAGCATTCCTTATAAATGCATAATGCTGTTTTTTTTATTTGCAGTTTGTAGATATTGGTATAGTGACCAGTATAGAAATTAAACACAAGCCAGTGGATGTGGCAAAGAAAGGCCAGGAGGTGTGCGTTAAAATCGACCCCATTCCTGGAGTCTCCTAAAATGTTTGGAAGACACTTTGAAGCTACAGATTTCCTGGTTAGCAAGGTGAGATTTTATAGCTCACTAGTTTTAACTGGATAATTATTAATATGTTTCCTTGGCTGTCTCTATAAATTCCAGGTATGCCATTGGCAAACATCATTTATAGGTAGGGGGTGGCCAATTAGGAACTAGGGCAATAAAAAGCCTTGTAGAAATATTCACTCTTGTGCTGCGTTTCTGGGCTTGAAAGGAGCCATTTAGCTTAACTTTTAGGATTTTATACAGTGGTCAGTTCTAAGCCACTTTTCAATTGGTCTTCATATTTTATTTATTGTTTTCGAATGATTTGCTGCCTTCTGAATCTTTCCGTTTTTCAAATGGGGGTCCCTGACCCCATCTAAAAACGAAATGCTATATAAGGCTTCAAATGTACGATTGCTTCTTTTTATTACTCCTCTTTCTATTCAGTGCCTCTCCTATTAATTTTCCAGTCTCATTCAAATCAATGTTTGCTAGGGTAATTTGGACCCTAGCAACCAGATGGCTGAAATTACAAACCGAAGAGCTGATGAATAAAAAGCTAAATAACTCAATAAAAAAAAAAAAAACTATTGCAAACTGTCTCCGAATATCACACTCAAAGCTCATTTAAAAGATGAACAACCCCTTTAACAGAAAACGTTTCTTGATTGACAGATCTGTGGATTTTATATGGCACCTTCAGTGAGATTTGTTGTGTACTTTACTGGGAGAGACCAAAGTCCATAGACATTTCTGAGCAAGAGAATTTTGTGCACTTACTAAATAGTTTATTCTGTCTTGTATTTCAGATTAATCGGCAATCCATTGATGCTTTGAAAAACTGGTTTAGAGACGAGATGCAGAAGTCAGACTGGCAACTCATAGTAGAACTAAAGAAAGTGTTTGAAATTATCTGACGGCGACAGTCCCAGGCTGGAACTCAACGTTGTAGAAATGGACAAGTTTTACTTTTGTAACAAAAGAAGCGACGCATTACAGTGGAAGGATAATCCTGTGGCTGCTGGTGAAAATATTCATTACAATTGTTTTCCATGAGAAACCAAGACTTTTACACTGGTTCGACAGTGCTCTGTTTTACACATCCCACAGTTCCAATGTGCCTGTTCTCCTGTTCACATCACTCTTGTACTGGCTTCTGTTTTAATCCGCCCAGTGTTTTACTACACAATCCTCTGTTTTATATTTGTAAGATCCGTGTTGCAGGTTTTGATCCCCTGCAGATTATAAAACTCTGATCCTCTGTTGTAAAAACAAAAATTGGAACAAGAAATGTTATTTATGCGGGTTCACTGCCCTTCCTTGTAAGTTTCCAAATGTATCTATACTTCGTGCCTATCAACCTTTTTTTTTTTTAAAGCTGGAGAATGAAATAGTTAGGATCTCAATATATCTGCTTCATGTGAAATAATGATGCATTTTAACGCTTGTACAGTTCATGATGCCTAGTTAAACTGTAATCAAACAGCCAGAAATAAACTCAATGGGCAATGTTATTTAAATGTGGTTTTGTTTTTGTTGTAGAAGTGGATTCCCATTAGTGATGTTGATTGGCAGTCAAAACACCCCTGTCCCAATTTCCACAGAAGTGTAGGAGGAATTGTAGTCACTGGCTGACCAACACTGATTTGCTTTTGTGTTTCTGAACAATGGTGAACTTGTCACTACAGTGTCTGCTTTTCCTATATAATAAGCTTTGTAAAGATAAATCAAGGACACTTATTTAAAAAAAAGCCACTTTTTACCACCCCCCTCTTTGATCATACACCATTCAGGGTCATGGCAGGAACACTGTTCCTTTAAATAAAAATACATTTGTTATCGTTTGTGGTTAATGCCCTACTGCTGCAGAGTTCAATGCAAATCACCGTAGGGAAGTACACCCTACCAAGGACAAATGTCCAAAAATTAGGCCACTTGGTAAACATTTTAATAAACATTTATTGGAAAGTTGATTAGAATTAGGTTCTTTGTTCAGGAAAAAAAATGATTACCCCCACCCACCAGACTTCTGGATCCCCCCTGGTCATCTCTTATATCCACCTCATCAAACTTACCAATGAGGCCATGAGAAAGTATGGAGTTCTTGGAATAAGTTGGGACTGGGAGTCACTGTGCAATTGAACATGGCTAATACTCCTAAAGCTAATGCCCACTGAATATTAAAGCCCACAAGCTGTAACACCACTGAGAAAGAGGCATCACACCATAAAGACCAAGGAGCTCTCTAAACAAGTCAGGGACAAAGTTGTTGAAGTACAAGTCAGGGTTGGGTTATAAAAAAAAAATATCTGATGATCCCCCTGAGCTACATCAAATCCATCATCTTCAAATGGAAAGAACATGGTATCGTAACAAACCTGCCAAGAGAGGGCAAAACTCAAAGACCGGGCAAGAAGGGCATTAATCAGGGAAGCAGCACAGAGACCAAAGGTAACCCTGAAAGAGTTGCAGAGTTCCACAGCAGAGACTGGAGTATCTGTCCATAGGACCACAATAAGCCATACACTGCATAGAGCTGGGCTTTATGAAAGAGTGGCCAGAAAAAAAGCCATTACTTAAAGTTAAAAATAATGCACGTTTTGAGTTTGCCAAAAGGCATGTGGACAACTCCCCAAATGTATGGAGGAAGATGCTCTGGTCAGATGAGACTAAAATTGAACATTTCGGGCCACCAAGGAAAATGCTATGTCTTGCGCAAACCCAACACATCCCATCACCACGAGACCACAGGGTTTTCTGTTGCCTTTTCCTTTACTGGGTTCAATCCCACAAAAACATTCAACCACAATTCATCTTGCATCCCATTCTTTGAGACCTTCTGGTACAAGATGCTTTACCTCTTTGCTAAGGTATGAGTCTGATCACTACTTAAGTAGTCTGAAACACTGATCTTCCCATAAAGTCAGTCAATATATTTATTTTTAAGAGTTCTTCATCATATGATCACATGGTATAAAGCCGCTTTGACGTCTTGGAATTTCCTCCTGTAAATTGTTTGTATTCAGCTGTGTCCTAGCATTGCTTATTGACTACAAAACTGAACCGGTTTGATTCTCCCAGATATTGCGATGGCCCCTGCTCCATCCAAGTGATAAAGTCCTCATGGTATGATGTCAAAATCTGGATCTGGATTTCCTTGCACTCAGTGAAAAACTGCTGACAATATGCGGTTGTCAACCTTTATTGTGTGGGATCTGTTGATTTTTTTATGGTATAGTTTTTATCACTAGATTACGCCTTGTACATTGCTAGTTATTCATTCTATCGTTTAAACATTTTTTTTAGTTTATTATTTTATTCATATTGGTGTGTAGGCAGCCATCTCAGATCATTTTGCCTGGTCATGTGCTTTCAGAAAGAGCCAGGACTTCACAACAGAACTGCTTTCAGAGGAGCTATTGCTTTTCCTACTCAATGAAACTAAAGGAGTCATGGGGCTTGTATGTTTAAGGATTACTATTCTGATATCTACCACAAAGTAGCTTTTTTAGCAGTGCAGGTGGGGAGGGCAGGGCAGCAGTAAAGAGAGATTCAAGTTTATCAGAACACAAGTCATGTGAGGGCACCTGGGAAAGCAACAATATATCTTGCTGCATGTGTACCCAGTCTATTAAACTTTCCCTTCAATTAAAATTTGGTTTCCAAAAAACTTGTGTGTCTTTCTAATATGGATATCCCAAAGCTATAATGTTGGGCTGTGTCCTCCACAAAAGGTTTGGCCCAATACCGAAACAAACCCAAATGCTAATTTGCCACTAGAAATTAGGGATGCACCGAATCCAGGATTCGGCCTTTTTCAGCAAGATTCGGGCGAATCCTTCTGCCTGGCAGAACCAAATCCTAATTTGCATATGCACATTAGGGCCAGGGAGGGAAATCACCTGACTTTTTGGCACAAAACAAGGAAGTAAAAAATGTTTTCCCCTTCCCACCCATAATTTGCATATGGAAATTCGGATTCGGTTTGGTATTCGGCCGAATCTTTCGGGAAGGGTTAGGCGGAATCCAAAATTGTGGATTCGGTGCATCCCTACTAGACATTCAAGAAACATTCCTTTTAAATGTCAAGTGGTAATTTATTCAGCACATTCCCGTGCCCCACGTTTTATATGGGGGAGATCTGAAGACTATTGCTAAGGTAGCACTGGATGTTCCTTACACTGGCGTTTTGCCTTACTCCGTGTATTAACAGATACTAGCCAGACTGTAATAAAGTACCAACGTGCAAAATATACTTTGAGTTCTTTATTAAACAACTGTGAACACTTCACTGTAAAAATCCATAAAACCTTTATAAACAACAGTTTGCAAAGAGAGCCTATACTACAATAAAAGCATCTTAAAACACAAATATTTACATGCAATACTGACAAATTTGGCACTTCTGAAAACAAACAAAAAGAATGTAGAAAAGGTACTTTAAAAAGAAATATAAAATGAGATGGAATTTGGAGCATATCATGCACTTTTCAAATACCTCACGAGCACTTATGGCACAACTAGCAGGGAGCTCCAGGCCCCCCTCGGCCTCATGTTAAACAAAAGCTAAACAACTTTCAATGTGCTTCCATACGTTTGTTGTAGAACAACCTGAACATTGTCCAGAATGAAGTCAAATGCCATGTTCCATACAGACTCCACAGATTGCTGAGTTAACCTGAAAGAGAAAAAAATAAAGGCTTGTAAAGCAGACTGGGGATATAGCTCCTCCTACTTAGCAGTTAGTCTACTAAATGTTTTGATCAAAGTAAGGCCGAGTCCTTTGAATAATCCCAGAGGCTCAGTACCCCCTCTTGTAAAACATAAGGATATTATAAGTAACCAAGGAGTTCCATGACCATATAAAAACAGGAGGCTGCAGGCACAGCATTTTTATACAGGTTATGGAACATTATTTATGTCATGACATAAATGACATCACTATAACCAATGACATCACTAAGCAACAGGCCCGGATTTGTGGCGAGGCCTGCGGGGCGTCAGCCCAAGGAATCCAGCCCTGCTAAGCAACATTTACAAGGATATCATTTACAGGATATTTATTCATGGCTCTTGTGTATTTATTTATTACATTGGCACCCAGATCAGCGCCTGATATTTCCTAATACTAATGTCAAACGTATTGGAAAAAGACGTCAGAGAATCCATTCCTATGCTTCTTCACGTGTCTGCTCCCGTATACATGGCGTCCTCCTGTGTGCCTGCACCTGAGCAGATGCAATGTATCCGGTTGCAGGCAGGATCAGATTCTTGGTCTGCTTTTCTCCGCTACGTGTGACATCATTAGCCTAAGGCAGACTTTCTTGGCCTTTGTACCAGGGAAGCTTGGTGCTTGGTTAATGAACTCTTCTGTGACATAGCAGCAGTCACTTCACATCCGAGAGCAATAGTAGAAAAATAGCACAGAAGTATTATTAGCATATGTCATTTGCCTCTTTTAGCAATACTGGGCATCTGAGATTATTCACATTAGTGAGGTGTTGTGTGGGTTGGTATTTTCAAGACCCGCATAAACCAAACACCTGCCCAAACCTGACTTCTGGGTTCCTATTCTAGACCCACGCTGACCCGCCCCACAGATGATGTCACAAAAGGGGCAGGGCGAGCAGGCGTACATCTAGTAAAATTGAAGCCGTTAATTGTAAGGTCATGGGCGGGGAGAGCAGTCAGAAGAGCTCAAAACAAATATATATAGTGGGGCAACAAAAACCATGAATTTTGGGAAAGCTAATTTTAGTGCCTTGAGGGCTGCCCCTCAGAGTATTGATTGGGGCATTACCTTTTCAGCTAAAACCACAGAAAAGAAATCATTACTGTTCTCAATTTATTCCCTTAAGGAGTAAATGTAGAAGCTCAAAGAATCATCCTATGTGGCTAGCAAAGAAGCGAAAGGCATTTAGAAACTACAAATCTGTTGGGACAGAAGCTGCATTTAATGAATAAACACTGTAATAAATGTTGTAAATCAGCAATCCAGAAGGCAAAACAAGGTAATGAAGAGTTAATTGCGGTGCAGGCGAAAAGTAACCCCTACAAAGTTTTTTAAATATATTAATAGTAAAAAGATGCAGGTTGAGAGTGTTGCTCCATTAAATAATGGTACCAGTATGGTTGTAACCGATACAGAAAAGGCAAATGTGCTAAATCAGTTCTTTTATTCAGTGTATACAATAGAGTCTGAGTTCCCAGGCTCGCCTCATAGCTGCACTGATGACTCAGCTCAATCTAGTCAGTGGCTGACTCAGGATATGATTCATAAAGCTTTAATAAAAATTAATGTAAACAAGGCTCCAGGGCCTGATGGTATACACCCACAGGTTCTAAGAGAGCTTAGTTCAGTTTTAGACCAGCCCCTATTTCTGATTTTCTCAGATTCGCTTTCATCTGGTATAGTACCTATGGATTGGAGGAAAGCTGATGTCATCACAATATTTAAAAAGGGATTCCGATCTCAGCCTGGCAATTGGCCAGTCTCACGGCACCATGCCAGACCTCAATGAATCCTGAAAAATTAAGTAGAGAGGTTTGGCAATCACAGAGCTAAGCTCGTTTATTACCCTGGGATGAATCCCATCTGGCCCTTTGTTTATCTTAATGAAGTCGGTTGTACATGGATAGGAAACTGGCTACAGGATCGGTTCAGAGGGTGGTTGTTAATGGTACATTCTCTACTTGGAGTAAGGTTCTTAGTGGGGTCCCTCAGGGCTCGTTATTGGATCCACTTTTATTTAACTTGTTCATTAATGATTTAGGGGAGGGTGTTGTAAGTAATGTATCAGTGTTTGCAGATGACACAAACTAGCCAGCCAAATTAATTCCATCTAGGCTGTTGCATCCAACAGGATCTTGACAAACTGGCAATCTGGCCAGCTAAGTGGCAAATGAGATTCAATATTGATAAATGTAAAGTCATGCACCTGGGGTGTAAAAATATACCACTTAATGGGACTGCACTAGGCAAATCCATTATGGAAAAGGACCTTGGAGTCCTTGAAGATAATAAACTTGGCTGTATCAAGCAATGCCAGTCAGCAGCAAGGGCAAAATAAGGTCTTGAGCTGTTTTAAAAGGGGCATAGAGTCACGGGAGGAGGCGTCATTCTTTCACTAGAGCACATGTAAGGTCACATCTAAAATATGCCGTAAAGTTTTGGTCTCCCTCACTCAAACAGGGCATTATTGTATTAGAGAGGGTACAGAGAAGGGCAACTAAGCTGTTAAAAGGTATGGAAAATCTTAGCTATGAGGAAAGACTGGCCAAATTGGGGATGTTCAAGCTGGAGAAGAGGGGCTTAAAGGGGTGGTTCACCTTCAAGTTAACTTTTAGTATGTTATAGAATGTCCAATTCTAAGCAACTTTTCAACTGGTCTTCATTATTTATTTTTTATAGTTTATGAATTATTTGCCTTTTTCTCCTGACTCTTTCTAGCTTTCAAAAGGGAGTCACTGCCCCCCTCTAAAAACAAATCCTCTCTAAAGCTACACATTTATTGTTATTGCTATGATTTATTACTCATCTTTCTGTTCCGACCGTCCCCTATTAATATTCCATATTCTCATTCAAATCGATGCATGGTTGCTAGGATAATTTGGACCATAGCAACCAGATTGCTGACACTGCAAACTGGAGTGCTGCTGAATGAAAAGGATAACTCCTCAAAAACCATAAATAATAAAAAATGAAAACCAATTGCAAGTTGTCTCAGAATATCGCTCCCTATATCAAATTAAAAGTTTACTCAAAGGTGAACAACCCCTTTAAAGGGTGATATGATAACTATGGATAAATATATAAGGGGATCATATAATAATCTCTAATGCTTTATTCACAAGTAGGTCTTTCCAGCTGACGCGAGGTCACCCATTCCGTTTAGAAGAGTTTCCTCCTAAATATTCAGAAGGGGATTTTTACAGTGAGAGCTGTGAAGATGTGGAATTCTCTCCCTGAAACTGTTGCACTGGCTGATACATTAGATAGCTTTAAGAACGGATTGGATGGCTTTTTAGCAAGTGAGGGAATACAGGTTTATGGAAGATAGCTCATAGTACAAGTTGATCCAGGGACTAGTCCGATTGCCATTTTGGAGGCAGGAAGGAATTTTTCCCCCTGAGGCAAATTGGAGAGGCTTCAGATGGGGTTTTTTGCCTTCCTCTGGATCAACTAGCAGTTAGGCAGTTAAAAAAAAATTAAGTTTAAAGGTTGAACTTGATGGACAGGTGTCTTTTTTCAGCCTAACTTACTATGTTACTATGTTAACCTGCACCTGTTCTCAACCTGGAAGATGGGGTGCGAGGTCAGCCCAAACCCACCTGACCCGCAGGTCCCGCAGGTATCCGGCCGGCCCGCACATCACTAATTTGCAGCATTACTTTGATCAAAACATTTAGTAGACTAACTGCTAAGTGGGAAGATCAGGGCAGCCATATCTGAATTCATTACTCTGCACCGTTACCCTGCACAAAGGAAGGTGTAGGTTTGGGCAAATTCTCTTCCTGTGCTTGTGTAGGTTTCCTCCTACACTACAAATCTTACAGGAAGGTTAACTGGCTCCTGATAAAATCTAGTTCCAGTGTCTGTTAAAGGGGGTGTTCACTTATAAGTATTAACCTTTTTTTAAGTTTTAATATGCTATAGAAGGCCTAGTCTAAAAACATATTCAATCTTCAGTTTTTATAGTTTTAAATTGATTTGCCAGCTTCTTCTGTTGCTATCCAGGCTTCAAATTGAAGCAGCCAAAACTTCACTGTAAGGCTACAATTGTATTGTTACTTTTTATTCCTTCTCTTTCTAGCCAGGGCCTCTGCTATTTATCTTCCAGTCTCACTTTGCCTGGTTTCTAGGGTAACATTTCTGTTTGCCTTGGAGTTTGCTCTAAGCTTCTAACAGCACAATCTGGTGGGTCTGACTAATGGAGCATATTTTTGTTTTCCATCTCTTTATGTAGAAGGGGATCTGGGGAATGTGGTAGGGACAGCGGACAGTGAACAAATGCGGAATGTAATTTATTTTAGAATGTAAGATTTTATTTAGAAATTGCAATACCTTTTCATGTACTTTATGACCAAATCTAGTTTCTCCAGGTCTTTTTCTTCTATTAGATCAGTACAGTATTTGACTACCTGCAGTATGTCTTCTTCCATGGGATCTAGAAAAGAAACACGTGGAAGACATGGAAGCATAAAAAGTTATTAATAAAGGAAAGGAAGTTGCCATTTGGTTAGTGTAATATATGCTACACTTCTGATGTGGCCTTTCTGCAGCCTGAGAAGACTCCAAACTCCTGGTCTGTCTCTGAAGTCACACCACAGCTTTCTTAAATTGCCAGAGCTCTGGGCATGCCAGCTTTCTGGTTTATCAGTTGTCTATGAAAACATACCTGGTGTGCATTTTGCTTTCTTAAAGGACCAGAACATCAAAAAATGTTTAATACTCATTTCCCCCCAAATAACTATAATGATAGGTAAAGCTTACTTCCACTTGGCTTTTGTGCTAACATTCAGCTTGAATATGACATGAAAGTGCCCCATAGGAGAAAGGGCCAGCAGCTTGAATTCCTCTGTGCACTGAACTGGAAGTCTGCTTCATACCGATAACCTAAAGCACCTAAGCTTTTTTTTTTTTTTCCAGTGTTTGCATCTTAAATTTATGCTTCTATTCCTTTGGACAGCTTTGAGGGTAATGATGTGAGCATAAATTTAAGCTGCAGACACAAAAAAAAAAAGGTTAGGTGCTTTAGGTTATCTGTACTCAAGCAGCTGTTCCCTTAAACCTATGGGGCACTTTGAAAGTCAAATTCAAGCTGAAGGTTTTAATAAATTCCAAGGGGAAGTAAGCCTTACCTATTATTATAACTGTTTTTTTGGGGGGGGGGGGTTCCTTTAAAAGTAAAACTCTTTAAAGATATTCAAGATATTAGCAGATTTTACACTCAGGGGTGCTCCGCCAATGAGGCGAGTTGAGGCACTCTCCTCAGGCGGCAGTGCCCCTCTGGTTACCAGGGGTGGCAAAAAGCCGCTCCTGGTAACTAAGAGTCGAATTTCCGGGTTTTCAAAGCCGGAAATACAGCTCTTCTAGTGCACTTGCACACTCTGCACTAGCACTGTGGACTCTCCTACCCCTCTTCGGCGCTGAAGAAGTGCCGTGGGGAAGGAAGGGGGGCGGCATATCGAAGGCCGCCTCAGGCGGCGATATCGCCAGGATCGCCCCTGTTTACACTGATAACACAATTCTGATATTGCTCTGCTATGACCTTGGATTACTTTTTTCTAGGAAGTTCCAAACAGAGCAACAACTGAAGAGTTCCCTGTTCTTCTGAAATGTTCTCTAAACTGGAGCACAGTTGCCAGAACTGACCAGTGGGTGGCTTGGCTGTTTTAATTTTACTATATTTGCAGTAGAAAAATGGCTCCTATATTAAACTGTAGAAATAATGTGAATTGCAAATGTGCCTAGAAGAGCATTTCTATTTTCTAATTTGTTTTGATGGTTTAGATTTCCAAGTAAATTAGCCCCTAGTTAACCAGGTTGACCTCTCCACCATACCCAAAATAAAGGCTACATTGAAATGAAACCTACAAAAATTCTCCTACAAGTTTAATGCATTTAAGTACAAAAACTTTATGGAGAACACATTCCTGAGCCAAGTCTTGCAATGCAAAGCAAATGACAACTGAATCACTTATTAAAATATTTATTGCAATATTGAGCTAGAATCTTGGACATTCTTCTTTTTTAAATTTGTTACGAAACACTTACCAGAAATGGTTGTAATCCACTCTCTTAATAATGTTTTTACATCACTGAATTCAATTGCACCAGCCAGGTTAGGAGATTTTGGCTTAAAGGAACTGTGGTTTTGAGCCAATGATTTGGCATCATTTGAAGTTGAAGGACCTAGTTCAACCTATTCATTGAATAAAAATATACTAGTAAATTGCAAAAATCATATCTTTTATTTTCATATTCACTACACTTTTTAGTTGATTGTCAAGAAATGACAAATAAAAATGTAGGAATGTGTCTCTAAGTCAACTGTCTGTGGGTATAGAATATACCATAGAATAGAACAGAATCACTGGGAGAAAAAAAAAATCTAAATGTCAAAAATCAACAGAACACATGAAGCATGTGACTGTTAGAATATTTATATAATACGGTATGGGACCTATTATCCAGAATGCTCGGGACCTGGGGTTTTCTGGATAACGGATCTTTCTGTAATTTGGATCTTCATACCTTAAGTCTACTAGAAAATCATGTAAACATTAAATAAACCCAATAGGCTGGTTTTGCTTCCAATAAGGTTTAATTATATCTTAGTTGGGATCAAGTACAAGGTACTGTTTTATTATTACAGAGAAAATGGAAATCATTTAAAAAAATCTGGATTATTTCATTATAATGATTCTTATGAGAGATGGTCATTCCGTAATTCGGAGCTTTCTGGATAATGGGTTTCCAGATAAGGGATTCAATACCTGTATATTAAATACATTGCACTCACTGTATGTGAGCAACAGCACTTCATTAAAAAAAAACAGCTGTGGTATCATAAGTCAAAAAGCAAAAGGTTCATTTTCTGTATTGTTCTGCCTTCTAGCTAAAGAATCTTTACCAAACAAAAAAGGGATAGATTTTCTGTTCTGAGTAAATGCCCATTTTATGCACGAAACGATACTTTTTATACTATTTGAGCTCCTTTCTCAACAGTAAGTCTATCACGCTTTTTTTATTGTTTAAATATACTAAATTGTACGGCCCTTGGACTGGGAGTCTGTTTTTGGGATTGGACCACTGTAAATGATCTTGCTAGTGAAGTACGGATTTCTGGATTTTACATCCACTATATATATTTACAGATGTCATTTTTGGAGGCACACACTACAGCTCTTGAGTTTTTTTAATAGATCTTTACCCCCTCACTTTCCTCTTCAATTACTCAAAATTCAGGGATAATCCTGCATTCACTGCACCCCTAACTATTATTTATATATATATTATATAGAACGGTGATATTTACCTGAGACTGCCCAGAAGGTTTGGCTTCTTGCTTTAGGGGACCATCTTTTAACTTTTGAGGGCTGCCAGCAGAAAAGCAGTTTTTGAGGGGACTGCTAAAGAGCTTGGTTTTGAAAGGGCTGGGAACCTTTTTGGCTGGGCTGCCCTTATTTTTCTTTCTGCTCCTTTTCTTTGATTTTTCCAAAGGATTTCGCAACTGTAGCAATGGATTTTTTGTAACTACAAGAAAAAAATATTGTACATCAGTTGTCGAAAGGGCAACCTAATACGTGTTTGCAATTCTCTCTCTACATAAGTAGAGTAGATATTTAGAAGTTGGAGGAGAGTACAGCATAGTCAATAACGACAGGAGATGTTATATCAGCAAAATTATTATAGCCTTAAATTTATCATTTATTATTAGCTTTTGTGTTTTTATACTAACGTTTTTTAGAACTGCTTGCTGCAACCTTCCTTCTACTTACCAAATGTTGGATTGATATTAATATTATCAGATTGTTTGTTCCTTTGGCCATAGGCAGCTCTGAGCTCCTCCTGGAGATCAGCAGGCAAGGCAGCAAATACTTCTGGATCAACCTGATGAAGCACAAAACAAGGTAAGTGACAGACAATCTATTAACAATGTTCTGTTCCTTCAGCAGTAATGGAGTGACTTCTCAAAGTAATACAATAATTAAAGGAAAAGTATACCTTCCAAATGAATACTTAACCAGCAGATAATATATATATATATATATATATATATATATATATATATATATATATATATCTCAATAAATATTACCAGTTGATGTAAGCAAGCATGTTTGTGTAGCTTTAGTTTGTGCGTCAGCACAGTGAAGGAGAGGCCCTTAGCATGAAGGGGAAGATTTATTAAGGTTCGAATGGTAAATTTGAATGCTCACATTTTTTTTTTGTCAAAACTCACAAATTCAAATTTTAATTTAACTCTAATTTGAATTTGAGATTTATCACACCTCACCCCTGGAAACAGTTCTAATTCAAATATTCGCCACCACAAACCTTCCAAGTTCATGTACAAGTCAACGGTAGAGGTCAGTTGAACCATTTGAAGATGTTGTTAATTGCCTTAAATTAAGGCAAATAAAATAAAATAAAAAAATTTTCGGATGAAAACTTTCAGGTCGTTCGTATTTGATCGAATATTAGACGTTTGAGTTTTTTTCACAAATAACCTTGCATTAGAGTTGTGAGTACATTTGAATTCATTAGAGCTAAAACAAAAATTCACAAAATACAACCTTTGATAAATCTGCCCCTTAACATGGCAGTTTTTATATTTAAGCTTATCGAACATACATACTGTACTACCAGAAATGTATAGTTGTATGAAAAATGCTTATTTAGCAGTGTTTTACATATGGGCTGTTTTAGGCAATATATTCTTTTATGGAGACTTTCATTATTTAGGGGCATAGTTTTGCTTTCATACTATCAGTGAAAGAAATAGGGGTTTTGAACTTAGTGCAATGCCAATAAATATTTCCTCACCTGTGAAAAGGCTGGGAGAGCAATGACATTAATGCCTTGTTCCTCCCCTTCATCTGATAGATTTGGTATCTGCAGAAGCACGGTTGCTACTGGTTGTAGTTTTTGCTCAATACTGCCCTCCTGTGCTGGATAATGTTTGCTCTCTGTGTGTAGGGCCCTCTGTTGGAAACCAAATGTTTGCTCCACTTGTTCTCTTATGTCAGGAGGCAGTGCTTCCAAGACAGAAGGATCAACCTATGGAAAAAAAAAAAAGTAAGTTGAAAAGCTACGGGTTGTAGGAGAAGATGGCCTAGAGGGAACTACTCAGGCTATGATGTGGTATTTCATGGCAGTTTGACTCTTTGTGACCCTAGACAGGTCACTTAATCTCCTGGTGTCCCAACATACTTACAGTGCATATAATGGACGCCTTACTGTTCCACAGAATAAAAGAGGCTCTACTATTTCACGCCTTAACAGTCTTTCCTCCTATTTCTACAATCACAGAGAAGGTGCGACAGTTTTAAAGGGGGCGCCACAATCTTCAACAGGGCCTATTTGCATTCTGGATAAAATGCTGTACTTTAGAATTTTGCAATCTGTAGGTACACAATGTATCTGTATGTATGTAGCAAGAGACCAACTTACATTACACTTGAGTGTCAGTTAAGGATACATTCTAACAAACACTTTTCAGACACTGAGGTAAACTTGCTGATATGTTGATGGTCTGTGGGAAGATGTCAGCCCGAACAGAGGAATTCGTGGATCATATAGGTCATATAAAAGTTATCGTTTTGTAGCAAAATTATAAAGTGCATGTAAAGACAATGTTATTATAGTTTCACAAAAAGGTTTGATTCCCGTTGTGTCTCTTAAATAGGCCTGTGTTTATGATCACATGCACAGTAGACATTTAACAGCAGCTTTAGGCAAATAACAGTATATGTTTTGGACACAACTAAACTTACCTGTGAAGGGGATGGAACTTCAATAGCAAAACTGAGCCCCAATTTCCCATTAATTGGAGAGTGAAAGCCATTCTTCTGCCCAGCAGTTGCTTCTTTGCTTGTACATGGGGGTTGGCTGAATTTATTATAAGGTGGGATGGAATAAGAAGTCCCTGATGCAGATGCTATTTCAAAGTCCGCAGCAGCAACAATATCTGCAATGACATGTAGATGTAAAGAGAAAATTGCTTCTAATTTTAAAGGGGCAGTGTATCATAAGCACAATAAATAGGAGTTGTGTTGTAGTGAGAGACAGTTTAAGCTTGAGCTCTGCATGAACAAACCTCTTGGGTTCACCCAGCTAAAACTGTGACTCAGGTTTACAGATAGGGAGTTCATCGTACACAGGGAACTCAGTCATTAAAAAAAGGTGTTTGGATACTTTGGACAAAATATACAGTATTTGTGTGTAGTTTTGGACATTGTTCATTAACAGTGTTGCATGCAAATTGACATGGTTTGGCTCAAAATGCATAATAGCTGGCATCCAGAAAATAGCATTGTGCCACAACTTAAATACAATTTACCAATATGGATGCTAAGTAGCCGATGCATTCTTAAATTTCTCACAACTTGCACACTGTTTTTAACTCAATGTGGGTAGTAATGCCATGGTTTCTGCAAGCAAAAACATCAAGGTGCTCAATTCAATAGGTGCAAGTTTGTTGTTTAGGTCTAACATGCAAAGTGAGTTACGGTAAGAGCACTTAATGAAGACAGTATTAATTCTGGTTTAAAGGACTTAATACTTAATCATGCTAGTCTAATCACATCTGCGTAAATGGCCGGTCTCTGACCAAAAATCTTTTGTGCAGATTTTCCTTTTGGCTTCATACATGTGCAAAGAAATTGCCGAACAGGAGAGGATAGGTTGTCATCCAGTCACAGTGTATGGCCCATTTAACCCACTGTTCCCAATCTGTATCAATAGCAGTCTAAGCAAGGAGCAATTTTTAAGGGTAAGTGGAATATGCTTTCCATTATAGACTCAAATTGTCCCTGAATACAGATGCATCACCTTCCAGTGCATAAAGGTAACATGATTTGCCAACTTGAACCTTTTCAATTCTATATGGACCCTGGGTCACTGCCCATCAATATGTACTTCTACCACTGGAATATCTTGAAAAATACTTTGACTCTTCAAAACACAGTTACAATTACATTATATGTTTACACAGGAAAAAATTTAAATTTACCCTTTTTGTCATCATCTTCTTCGTAGATGCTCTTTATCTTCTGCCCTTGAAACATATCCATTAGTGAACGTGACCCACCAGGCAAGGGACCAGACTTCACGAATGTGGAACCAAAGCCGGACAGTCCATGCACTGGAACAAGCTGGTGCATCTGGAGTCCAACCTGAGGACATAAATACACAGATAGAGCGGAAACCTTTTTACAACAGGCCCCCCTCCCTCATTGGCAAAGAGGCAGCAGTGGGCAAAGTTGTATTGCCTTTTTTGGGTTACAACCATTCTCTGTCTTTCAAACCCACACATCGCATACCACTTAGAAGCACATTAGGTAAGACTTTTCAAGATTTAGTTTGGAAAGGTGGGAAGTCAAGAATGTCAGTGGTGATTATTACTAAGCAAAGAAGGGAAACAAGCTCCAGATGTAACTACTTGAAAGCTAACATGATTAGGATTGGGTGGCAAAATTACAAAACATGAGGAAACAAAAAAGATAAATAAATGTAAAAGCAGTTGCTACTGAAAGCAGCATTTGATTAACTCCTGGTTTTTCCTTTTTAAACAATGTTGCAAAAGTCTTTCTCCGCAAAGACTGAGAGCAATTGCATTTAAATTCAAAACATGCTTCAAGCTACTCACTCCTCTCATATCAGAGATGTTCAGTTTCATTGTATGAAACATATCCACAGCTTCTTTTCCAATATCCTTGGCGCTGGCTGTTGCTTGGTGAAGGGTTACAGTCCTAACCAAAATGCATATAATTAACACATAGAAAAACAAACACAGCACTTAATGGTCTGCTACCAAATAATAAGTCAAGGGGTTTAATAATCTTGGCATTGTCATTTTGGATATGGATAAGGATATGTAAAGTTCTAAATGGAATAACACAATACTTTTAATATTGAAACAAGTAATTGTGGAATTACTTACTTATGTCAAATTCAAACCTATTTTGCACTAAATTACTATATTTTAGTCATTTGTGACTTAGTTGAAAAAAGTGCAAAAGCACTTGATTGTAGGCCTGTGATTTCTAATAAATAAACATGCTACCTTCTTAAGAAACACAAAGCTTCTTACATTACAGTTATGTTCGGCTATGAGCTCTCACCTTGCAATGTTGTCACAGATTCCATGGCCTCCATATTTTGCAGGCTCTACTGGTGCACCAGCTTTTCTCACCATAATTTTCAGAGTTAATTTCTTGCCTTTCATACCTACAACTTCAAGTCTTCTCTGGATCTCTTCAGAAAGATTCATAAGAAAAACTTCTGCTTCACTTGTCTATAAGAGAAGTACATATTTTATTGATCTTAAGGCATAGCATGTACCAAGTATGAATGCTTGCCTTGGGTTATTAGAAAACCCAAAAATTGTTAATCATGGAAAAATGTTTTTTAGACAACTGTGATGTATTACAGAGTACGAACGGTTGCGCTGTTTCAAGAGTCAGAGCCAGCTGTAAAGAAATAGACAATTACTGCTCTCAATTGCATTGACATTTACAAAACAGCCATAGAACATTTAGGCTAAAATTCTACTCTATATTTTACACCCCCTTAGACGAGATCATCATTCACACCAGTCACTGTCCAAGTGGAACTTAAACCTATATTAATTAGGGTCAATTTTATCGGAAGGGATTTAACTTTATGGTATGTTTACGTAGTGTGGGAGGATACAAGAGGACCCAGAAAAACGAACAGATTACCCAAAGAAAACAAGAGTAACCAGTGAAATCCTACACAAACATGGAGTAAATAAACTATTTTCAGATAATATCCAGGTTTGAATCAAACTCAAGACCACACTGCTGGAAGACTACAGTACATGAGCTCTTAACCGATATCAAAGATCAAGAGCATTAAAGAGCAGACACCTATAACATACCTATAAAAAGGTGTACCTGAGTAAAGCGGATGCCATAGTTAATTTCAGCAGACACCGATTTTCTTTCCTTCTCTTTTCGTATGGGTCGATCATCTAGGCCACGACAAAATCGGTATAACATCTGTCCAGTTTTTGGTCCAAACTCTTTCTGGAGTTTTGCCATTGTAATATTTTGAAGGTCACCACAGGTTTTAACGCCAAGGGATGACAGCTTGTATTCCATAGTCCTGCCAACTCCTGAATAATGCAAAGTGGAAAAATGCACCCAATATTTCTGAGATGAAGGGGTGTAATAGTCACATTTAGACACAAGAATGAAACAACGAACAAGGACACATATGAAAAAGTAGAGAAACCTCTTTCATACGCCAATATACTGTTAAAACTCCATCTATGGAGAGGAGTGAACAGGTATATCTTCGTCTACGCATAAATTATTAATGAATTAATAATATATGTTATTCATTCATTAAAGGCAAAGTATTTATATTTTACCTGGCAAGTTATTAACCAGCTGGCCTCTGAGAAAATCATCCACTTCCTCTGGTTTTAAATGATATTGTCCATCTGGTTTAGCACGACGGGTTGCCATTCTAGCCAGCAGAATATTGGAACCTAGAGCGTAAGCAAAAGAAAAAAAAAAGATTAAATATGAAGTTTTTACAAATTACTGTAAGGAGATTTAACTTATTTCACCTTTTCTGTAAAAGGAATGCAGAATTTTTAATACAAATAGGCACATGGTCAGTTTGGGTCTCTGTAACTGCTCTGTCCATGTGCCTGGAAAGTAGAAAGAAACTAAAGATGCAATGTCAATTTCTCAACTACTTCTACTTATATAAAGAGTTACTTCGGGTGAGGTCCCTCCTAGCCTTTATTTTTCATGAATGTACAATTATTCAAAATTCTATTTTCTGTCCACAAATCTAGACAACAGAGATATATTTAGTAGAGTTTTTAACAATACTGTACTGGCAATACTTCTCTTATGTTTGCAAAATTCTTTTCCCCAGTAAAAAACTTCATTTTTGTATCTTTCCACTGGGACCAAATGCAGAAGAATTTAAATGGTTGTTCACCTTTAAATCAACTTTTAGTTTGATATAGAGAGGGATAGACAATTTGCTATTGGTTTTCATTTTTTATTATTTGTGGTTTTTGAGTTATTTAGGTATTCAGCAGCTCTCCAGTTTGCATTTTCAGAAATCTGGTTGCTAGGGTTCAAATTACCCTAGCAAACATGTCCTGGTTAGAATAAGAGACTGGAATATGAATAGGAGAGGCCTGAATATAAAGATGAGAAATAAAAAGAAATCAAAATAAGTGTGTAGCCTTACAGAGCATTTGTTTTTTAGATGGGAGGTCAGTGACCCCCCATTTAAAAGCTGGAAGGAGTTGGAAGAAGAAGGCAAATAATGTATACACTCTAAAAAATAATGAAGACCAATTGAAAAGTTGCTTAGAATTGGTCATTTTATAACATACTCCCCTTTAATGGCTCTGCATGGCTGCGAAGGTGGAATTCTGGTTGGTTGCCCTACTGGCAGCCAGTAAGAATAGAAGTGAACACTTGTGAGCAGCAAATCAGTGCAGAGGAGGTTTAAAGCTAGCATCACACATGGAGTTTTCTGCCAGTGTAAATGTGTACCTCTGTGGATTTGAGTCAATGGGCAGGTGAAGCCATTTTCTCTGCAAGTGGTTTTACCCCAGTGGAGAAAAAGCCGCATATGATGAACCAGTCATACTGCAGGCATAATGTGCCCAGCTGGCATGTAAGGGATGAGTTAGCAGTAACAGTGACACATGCAAGCAAAGAAGGGAGCATAGATAGAAATCAATAATGGAGAATGACAAGTAAGCAGCCATTACTAAAATATAAAACTGAATAACTAAGGAAAAACAATTGAAATAAAAACTAATATAGATAACCCACTACTACTATCCGATAACTTCCACCACCATTTGAGACCCACGCAGTACAAATCACCAGGTAAAACCATAGAGAAGGGAATCATTCTCAAACTTTCATAGAATACATCATAGGCTAAAGCTCTTCCACTGGGTGTTAAAGAACAGCCAGGGCAAGTTCTGATCCCTCCAAACAACTTTATAATCGATTGGCTAAGCCTTGAGGAGTTTTTCTACGTGTGTCCTTACACAAGAGGTTGTCCACACACAATGTATTAACATCTGGCTCAATGGTTTTCCATTCTTCAGTGATTTTATCACGAACACTGAACAAAGTAATTTGTAAATGTATAGGAGTTTTCACTAAGTACACAGTGTCAAAATGTCCGATAAAAAAAAAAACTGGTGCTGGTGTGGTTCAAGCAGTCATCGTAAAAGGTGATGCATGGCAATCTGGGATGTTTGAAAAGAATGGTAACAAAAAAACACAAGTGTTTTAAAGTAATACAAATATAATTTAGTGTTTCTGAAGCAAACACACCAGTTTTACCAGTGCAGGGCAACATTGCTATTGTTTATATAAATCAGATGCTGTGTAGCAATGGGGGCAGCTATTCATAGGAGAAAAGGCTCAACTTTCACAGCAGATAAGCTTTGTACAACATAATGGTGTTATCTGTTATCCACTATGTAACTTTTTAATTTCCACCATTGCTACACAGCAGCTTGTTTATATGAACTATAGGAACCACAACCAAGTTTCTGAAGCAACCACATCAATTTAACCAGTGCAGGGCAACAATACATGATGTATTCATTACTTTAAAATGCTTTCATTTTTTAGTGTTACTGTTTAAAACCAGCTTTAATAAAGAAAAAAACTATAGAAGGCAAAGCACCCAAGATCCTCCAGTGTGCCATTACACTCTAGGTCGTTGTTAAGACTTTACTTTTGAATAAAAAATGTAATGTTTATTGCGTTGCTATACACATATTATTTAAATATATTGAATAAAACACAAGGAAGAAAAAATACAGGAAAAGACTGGAAGGCCTCAATTTGTACAGCTAAAAGGTGAGTTTTATGATAATATAGTAATGGTATTAACACAGTGAAGGATTTTCAAAACAGGGGGGGGGGGCTGAATCTGAACATTAATCAAAGAAACAGTGAGAAAATACATGAAAGAAATATTGAGTAGTTAATCACAATTACAAAGGTACTGGTGAGTCCAATTAGGTTCATTGCCAATTACCACTAGAGCTCATCAATCAAAGATTTCAAAGCAAAGTGAGACAACTATGAGGGTTTCATAGTTCACACACCTAAAATGAACTGCATAAACATTGCTCACAAACCAGCAGATTCTGGTCAGGCTTTTTGCAAACTCAAATTTTCAGTTTTTCTTTTTTTTTTTAAAAAAAAAAACGATTTTTCTAAATGTATTAAAGCCCAATACTGCAAAAAGCTTGAATGCAAAAATCCGACCATCACAGACCTGCGGAGGTTGTGTATACGTCATTGGCAGAGGTCCCTATCCTATTTCGGAGTTTCTGTTGTGTGCCCTGAAAATCAGAACATTACTGACAAAAATCTGAAACATTTGTGCTTTTTGGGCAAAAAGGCCAAGAAAAAAACATTTGAGCGAGTTAGGGAAAAAAAACAATTCAGGTTTTCACTTGATTTTATCAAGTTTTTGCCCAACCTGATTAAATTGAGCCTTTTTAATAATAAATAAGGTAAAATCGGGTATGGGGAGTTTGGTCGGGTATTTTTATTTAAATAATGAGATAAATCAGGCCAATCATGAAAACAGCAAAGAATATGTTTGGGAGTCATTAGTCTTCATGCTGATATAAAAACCAAAGAATAGGAGGCCATTATACAGAACCAGGTGCAGCCTGTGTCACAGACCCTGTTCCTTTGTGATGTTCCAATATGCCATCTTCATAATAAACTAATATAAATGATGCCAATGAACAGCAGGGCGGATATATTCCAATATCTTAAATCAAATAACAGATGTTTATGAATTGACTTCTATGCTTAAAACACCCACAGCCTGATTTTACAGTTGCAATGTGGTTATTATATTTTAATCCTGCCAATCCCTTTCTGTAAAACACAAAACCCTGCCAAACAGCCATCTACATACAATACTTACCTGTGCATTTTCCAGCAGCTGTGGCTTACTAGATTTATCCAATTAAGCATCTACTACAGCACTAAAGTCATCCCTGATGAGCTGCAGACAATCTAGCAAGGACAAAATAAACTGTATAGGGAAGCAGAAAAAAAAGGAAGAGTCACGTTGGGATGCAAAAATTCTCTAGTACGAGATCTCAGAATTTACATAATTTGGAGCACGGTAAAAAAAATCCTACACAAAAATACATCACATGAATGGGCTACTTGTTAGACCCTGAGGTTTATTTTTGTTTATTGAATACTCACAACTTACAAGCTTTTTCAGTATTGGCTTTATGTGGAAGCATTATTTTGTATTTGTTTTAAATGCACAATTGTTCAAAACAATTGTTAACCAAATGTCTTTTCATTGCCAATCAGTATAACTCAGCAGTGCATGTTTGAGAGCAGGAATCTTTCAGCAACAATGACATTAGCTACCTGTGTCACCATCATATTAAACTGCTATGGGGATGTGACCTATAAATATGAAAGAAAAAACAAGGCACGGACAGATTGAAACAAAAAGTAACAAAGATGTGAACCACCACCGTTCAGATTAATTCGAATGGTAGGGTAAAAACCCCAAAAGAAACTAAATAGAAGTCCAACAGTCATTCTGTACATGCGGCCTTAAACCTTCCCAGAGAATAATTGGGTTGTAAACAGGTTTCCTATCTGCATTATACAACATGTGGTTGATTGGGTTCCACATTGCAAACAAGAAAGTGTCAAGAAAACAAAAAAATTATAAAAATAAATAGCAAATTGTATGCCATGCAAACGCAAGATTCGCCGCCATTATCTGACATTGCTTCCTAAGGAAGTCACTTTCAAAAAACATTTTACAGCATTTTTTACACAGCGAAGTCTGTGAATACTCACTCAAGACAAAGTGTCCTCACAGGACAGCTTAAAAAAGGCAACAACTCCTGAACCCACAAAATGAAACAAGACACATGTCTAAAGAGGCAAATATACAGCATACGAAAACATACCAATCCCTTTTTGTGGATACATGAAACAGGTTGACCATCACACAAAGTTGTATGACCTAATTTGATCTAACTAAACTAAATAGATTTTGGGGGATGGATAGAATTATACAAGATATAATTAAAGAAAGACCCTTTAACTTTTTTGTAAATAAATATAGGTTTGTAATGATATTCAAATTCTTGTAATATCTCACATTCCTCATTACCCCTGTGGCTGTTGGAGTGACTAGTGCCAACTATCTGTGAGTATCCACCTTTTACATCATGAATCATACATGAATTAAAATTGAAACCAAGTTAAAAGTATTTTTTTTAAACTATAACAGATAAGAATGGCAACGAGTCAGGTCAAACTCACAAAAATAACAAAACTTATAATAGCAAAAGAACCATTTGTGTGCATCTAGAAATAGATCCAACAATCCAGTAGAATGCTTAGTCCACCATTAAGGGCAATCAGTGGCAAATTCTGGCACTCCAAATTCTGCAAAACTATCCAAGCTTCCTCCATTAACTACGCTAGCAAAGTAATGCTGGAAACAGATATTCTGCCACACCTAGAGATCCTAGAATAACATAATGAGGATAGATATGTGGGGTATGCCTGGACCAGGCCAGGGGCTGATCTAATAATAAACCTGTAATCTTTCTTCATTTTGCATCATCTCCTACCTGACTGCCTCCTTTTTCCTTTTCCTGCCCTCTAGGCATGTAGCTTTGTAAAAAAGAAGCCGTTTTGAGATATATATATATATATATATATATATATATATATATATATATATATATATATATATATATATATATATTCCTGTCAATATGTTCTCATCAATAGCAGCCAGCACTGCAAAACAACATCTTCCATCTTCACAATGTATATTGTTTACTTGCACTTTGGTACTGTCATAAGTCATAGTTAAAATGTGATCCTCCTCCTTACTTTTTCTTTCTATGGCCAAACCCAATATCCATTTGCTATTATTTCTCCCTCACTGAACAGCTATGTCCCATGTGGCCCCCTTAAAGTGACTGACTAACTCAAAGTTAGAGAGCTGAAAAGCAGATTACATTTTTGGCTGACTATATTAGAAAAAAAAATTATTTTGCACAGCCTACCTACCTAGTTTTTATTTTTACACTGAACTGTTCCTTTAACCCTTGTATAGAGAATTGTTCACTTAAAGTACAAGAAAAGGCGGACTACAATCAAGGGTCTATGGAAAGGCATGTAACAGTGCTCCTGTTTCCATCTTCTTCTAAGCCATCACAATTGTATCTGTCAGAAATCTGCTGAGTATAGAAAAAAAAAACTCCCAATGTACTCTATCAGCAAGACCAAGACCAAACACATGAGCAATTAACAGGCTTCAGAGTTGGCGCATGCGCAATTAATCCTTCATGCGTGCACACTTTCCCCATAGTGAGATGCATCTCTCGCATGCATTACCCCTATAGCTTCTCTGCATGAAGTAGGCTTAAAAAAGATGGTGGCCACAGCCAATGCCCACATAGAAGATGTGAAGTTTGGTGTAGCAAGTATGACAAGTGGTGTTTCAGCATATAAAATTAAAGGAACAGTTCAGGGTAAAATTAAAAACTGGGTAAATAGATAGGCTGTGCAAAATAAAAAATGTTTCTAATATAGTTAGTCAGGGAAAAATGCAAACTATAGAAGTTGGAGTGACTTAATGTCTAATATAATAGCCAGAATCCAACATCCTGCTTTTCAGCTCTCTAAATCTGAGTAAGTCAGCGACTTGAAGGGGGGCCACATGGGACATAACTGTTCAGTGAGTTTGTAATTGATCCTCAGCATTCAGCTCAGATTCAAAAGCAACAGTTATGACCCATGTGGCCCTCCCTCAAGTCACTGATTGGTTACTGCCTGGTAACCAAGGTAACCAGTCAGTGTAAACAAAAGAGAGCTGAAAAGCAATATTTCTCTTAGGTTAGTCTTACAGCCACTCCAGCCTTTATACATTACATTTTTGCCTAATTAACTATATTGAAAACATGTTTTATTTTGCACAGCCTATCTATTTACCCAGTTTTTACTTTTATACTGAACAATTCCTTTAAGGATAGGGGAGGGGAAGGGCTGATCTACTTAACAATGCATTCATGAAAGTAAGACTTTCCTTGCTCTTTAACCATTCAGAATATGTAGGTTATGCACGGAGAGGCAAGAGAAAAATTCCTTATGCAAAATGTTACATAAAGTTGAAGTCTCCCAATGCTAACTATAAATACTATGATATATATTTGGAAAGTATTTTGCTAAACTGTAATCTAATATCAAGCAGTAATATTCAATATTCAATTAATATTCAATAATAAATATTGTAATAAATAATAAATAAAGTAATATTCAAGCCTAGCCAGCAGGCGATGTTACTGCACTGTATCAGCATTTGTAACAAATGATCAAATTGGCTTTTATTTGTGTCCTTTTTCATTGGTCCTTCTCCGCAGGTAGAGCATCTGCTGCCCTGCTGCCCTGCTAGCCATTGAACTGCAGGCAGATTTGGGTGAAATGGAAAGTGTCACAGAATCCACCACATCTGTCTGTACCCAAGCAGAAATAATGCAATACAGTGCTGTAACAACACCTGCCTGCTAGGCTTAAAACATACTGCTTGGTATTAGATTACAGTTTAGCAAACTGCTTTCTAACTACAGTAGAACCCCATTTCACTTTTTGCAGGGGACCATGAAAAAAAAATTATGTAAAATCCGGGAAAATGTAAAATCAGGCAAATGTGTTAAAGTAACTTTTTCTTCAAGTACTGAAAGGATAAAATCACTTTTACTTTGAGATACAATATTTACCGTGTTAATAACAAGAGTTCAGCATTGTAGCATTAATATTACACTATGGGGGGCATGCACAAGATTCTCTGTCAGTCACATAGACAACCTGTGGTGCAGGACTGTATAAGGGGCATACTCATTGGAACTGACCATTTACAGGCAGAACCATGGCAACATATGCATCCGGTTAGTATTTTAAATCTCTTTATGTCACAAATAATAACATTCATAGTGGAAAGAAAGCTATTTTTGGCCATATCAGGACAACATTTTTATGTAATATCCAGGAAAACCTTATTTAAAATAAGGGAAATGCACCCATTGAAATGCATTATATATTGGTGGGACCACAAATAAAAAATGTGGGAAAACTAAAAATCATGGTACTTAAAAATCAAGGTTTCACTGTATATATAGACAATGCTCTGCAACTTTTTCACTACAGAGGGATGATTACCAACACATCACATTTGCAAGCCAGACTGAGTTTAAATTATTCTGCTGTACAAAAAAATCAATGGAGTCACAAAAATCCTTTCGAGGGCCATGTCTGTCCCACATCCCCAACAGTGAGAAACAAAATCACCTTCTGCTGTTTTATATTTCATGCTCTATTCAATAGTCTAAATTAAGAATTTTGTTAGGAAGACATTCTAAATAATTCAGCATAGTGTAGATTGTAGAGGAGGCACTCATGGTGGAGTTAACTTTGCTTTCTATTGATACATAAGAGGGTCATATAATAAACCCTCAGTTTTTTTCTTTGCAGAGGACACAAAGGTACCCCTTGATAGTAGAAGAAAAAAAGAGTTTCATCTTCATCTGTAGAATGAATTGTTATAGTGAAAGTGGCACAGCTATGCAAATTCTCTCTTAAGCAGCTGAGAGAGAAAAACAATTGCTTTTGAAAAGCAGCATTTGCTTAAAGGGGAACTCCACAAAAACATAACTTTAGCTTTTAGAAAAGTATACATAATTTCACACAACTTTGCAATATGCATCAATTATAAAATATGCAGACTTTTCATTGTTTTTAATGGTTTCTGCCAGTTCCGTAAGCCTAGCCCTCTGCTCTCCTGCTGATATCACCAACTACTTTGCTGAGCTGGCTGACTACTGTTACCTGCATCCTCCAAACACCACAATTCCCTGCACGTGATTTCAATAAGCATAGGAATATTATCAAATTTTGGTTTGGAAGCCGGAGTTCCTTTAAACTCCTGGTTGTTACTTTTTAAACAATGTTGCAAAAGTCTTAGTTCCCCAGCATCATCAGATCTGTTAATCAGCTGCCTTCTCTTATATTTTATCAAAAATATGAGCCATCAATGCAGAGAATAGACAAGGACAAACACTGCTTTCAGTGGCAATACATATACAAATAACATAAAAACCATAGAAAATGTGCAATGAATGTATATTGCAAAGTTGCTCCGGGTTATGTTATCTTTTGTAAGGCATTTTTTTATTTTGGGGTTGACATGCCCTTTAAATTATTTCTAAATCTTTATGTCCAGGAAAGAGGACCTCATGCATGCATCCAAGCTACATGTATTGTCCTGCATTAAAGATGATTCATGCAAAGCTGCTTTAGATAGGTGCACAGAAAAATGCCATGGTTTGTTTTTGAATGGCAGAAAAATATTAGGCATAAATATGAAAACCATACTAACCTATGCCAATGGATGCAGCACACCCAGTTTTTTCCTTAATTTCTGCCCGAATAGCATTCGACGCTTCATCAGGTAGAAGTCTTGTCTCCGAAAGGATTCCAGTAATATCGGCTAGTGCTTCATCACAGCTGACTGCCTCTATATCATGAGTGTAGCTAACAGTTTAAAATACAACAATTAGTAAATAAAGGAGAAAGACAAATTTTTGTTGGATGGGGGGGGGGGGGGG
>CM044433.1:111363876-111433565 GCA_024363595.1 Xenopus borealis | reverse complement strand
ATACATAACATGGCAAAATTCAATATACAAATATATAGGCATTGGCAAATAGCATATACACACTCAGTGTTCCCTCTTGTTTCCTTTAGGTCATATGAACAAACATGACCTTACCAAGAACACTTTTAAAATGCAAAGAGGTGTTTGTAGGCCTAAATAAGTACCAAATAGGAAACCTACCAGTATATCCATTGACATATATGGAAACCCCATTAAATATGTTTGATGAGGTTCCATCCTTCTGTTGTTGCAATGGAGCATCTGTTCGAAACTGCTCATCTAATTTCTGTACCTTAGCTGCCATGTATCCACCCTGGTGAGAAAGGAATATTAAGAATGTTTATCAAAAACATGCAGTCTAAACTACTACTAAATTTACTTTGACTGTTTTAATCTCCCAACAATCCAGGACCAACAAATTTGAAGTATGGATGCTGGAGCTGTTCGACAACAACAGTGATAATCCTCTTCAATCAATCAGCCATGTTCTCAAGTGACTGTACTGGAAGCCAACTGGATATATGAATAACACATTATGTCTACAATAATATCTTCTAAATGGAACATGAAATCAGGCATCCAATAAGTACCTTCTTTGCACTGATTCTAAGCATGCCTACACTTTATATGATCTTTTATATTTTTGCAGAAAGCAATTACGCTCTACTCTTCTCATCTGCAACTGCTGTGGCTGCAGTGACTTGTGGGGTAGGAGCTTTTTGGAGACATGTGCCCTGCTTGCTGTATCAGTCTGGCAAAAATCAGACTTCAGCTGAGGTCAGAACCATGCTGCTGAATTAGGATTTTGACCACATCAATCGATCTGGTGCTCCATATTCAACTAAATGAGCAGCTCTCAGAAAAGCTTCTAATAATCATAAAAAATAAGACAATATAATGAACTTTTACACTGCATTTACCCAAGCGCCCCAGCCATCTTTCTCGCTGGCTCGATTCCGCCATCCTCCTCGACGCATTGTTCAGTTTCTGTAAAATAAGAACATAGAATTATAAAAGCACATTTATGTGTGAACAATTAGGTAATTCCACTGTGCAGCCAGCAAGTGGCGGGGTGCACCGGTTTGCTTGCATCAAGCTATACTGTACTATATACTCTTCCCCATTTCCTCCCTTCTTTTAGCATCCCTTCACTTGTGCTTTTTGGCGGGTATTTTCCCTACAAGCATTTCATTCTCTCATTGGAAAGTCTTGAATTGATTGCAGTTGTAAACAATCATAGTTAAGCATCTGCAGGCAGGACAGTCAGCACTGGGGCTATTTAGAAAAGATTTTCACTGTTCACGCAGTTGGAATTTCAGTAGTTAGGTAGTGGATGACAAGCCAGCATGGAGTTCAATGATCAGAAAATTGAGTATTGTCTACTGTGTAGAGACCTGCACAGGTCTATGTGGTTGAACCCCACATACAAAACCAACACTGGAATCCACAGACTGCATTTTGAACTTTGTGCCTGACCTGATGGTCTCCATCTGGGATTAAATACAGAAGTGATGTCGTAAGCATCCATCCCCTAAGCCAGCCATTTTCATCATAGCTTACAGCGTTAAAAAAAAATAAAATAAAATACACCCTGGTGAGTACTATGCAATCACCAATTCCATTTGTGCAAAAAACAATGTGTTACACTCATGTGTTCTACTGGTCTATGAAGATTCTGAAGTCAGACATTAGGGGCCAACAATGACGTGAGTGATGGGCATGTGATGCTGACATAATCCCTAGGTATTCTATGGCTGAGCTTATGCACATGCATCAAGTCTAAAGCTGGCCATAGACGTAAAGATTTTTGAAAGATCCAATGGTTATCGTGAGACCACGATTGTCTCAAAACAATCGTTTAAATGCCTGATGTGTCCATCAACTAAAAAGACCATTTCAGGAGATATTGCCAGCAAAACTGAAGGATCGCAGCCTGCTTGCGCTGCAAACATAGGAAGATTGCGTGGGGACCGATAAAGATTTTCTAACCTGGCCGATCAATCATCAGACCAATGTCGGACGAAAAATCGTAAGATGAACGATCATTTGTATCCCACTAACCGAACGATAATTTGACAGATTGCTCGGACTTCCCTAAGATCGGTTGTTCGGCAGGGAAATATAGTTGCGTCTATGGTGAGCTTTAGTCTGAACTTGGGAACTTAGCCTTTAATGGACATTACCTAGCCCTAACAATTAAAATGGTATGGTTAAATACCAGGATGCTGTAGAATGCACAGTAATGTAATAGGTGCATCAGGAGAAGTGTTTATTGCCAATATTGTATAACAGACTATAGTGACATTATCCTAACAGTGCAACTCCCATCTTGATTTTTTTTGTTGATGACCTGAAGATGTATTTATATTAAACCTTATTTCCAATCTCTCTCAAAGGAGTATTTTCCTGGTACACGTTGCTGGGGTTTGGTAATCTTGCATTTTTTTGAAAAAGCAACAAATCCTTGATTCAGCCAAATCCAATACCTGCCTCTGATTCAGATTTTGGTATTTTGCAAAATCTTTGGTGGATTTGGTGTATGCCAAAGCATTGATATGGTAAAGGACCCATCCAAATAAAATATGTATAACATTTAGGCAGAATTTAGGCAGAGAGATGCACACAGAAAGAAGGCACATTTCTTCTGTTTTTAAAAAAATAAGTGAAATTTACTTTCCTCTAAAATTCTGAATGGGGGTTTGAAAATGTCAGGAGGCATCAGGTTTATGCAGCATTTACCAGCTTTATTATAAGTTTCCATTACTTATGACTATGGATAGATTGCAAGAGTGATCTAAGAGAGTGATAAAACTGTGACCATTTCACCAAAGAGGGCCAAAAGTAAGAATCTAATTGGAAAATAGGTCTTCTATACTACATTTAAGTGTGAAACCTAGGAAGCTTTAAGATGTTAATATACTGATTAAAATGTACGTTGTAGTGTTTGATTATTACACCAGTGATATGCTGAATATTTTCCCATTCCTATGTTCTCATTTTTTTTTATTATGTTATATATAATGAAAACGCAATAAAAACTGCATATGAAAATATCAATTTAAACCACTGGCATAATTTTCCTTGTCATCCAAATTAAACAATGATTTGTAATGAAAGATCCCTTAATTAGGGCTTATAACCCTGATTTACGTATAAAGGTCTTAGGATAGCTAACTGTGGCAGGTAGGGCAGATCTGTCGTTCATTATCAGCTCGGTAAATGATCCAACTTTTAGAACCAACAAAAAGGAAATATTGCAATAGATCCTGTGCTTGCACAGCAACAGCGATGTGCTGCATTATAAATCATGTATTGTCTCGCAAATCAATAGTGCTGCACAGAACATTAGTGCAACAAACTACACCGTGCTGCCTTCACCAATTCCACCTCAACAGAAGAACATTTGCACTATATTATAATGAGATTGTGAGAACATAAAAGGCACTCTACTGTGAGGAAATCCATATCAAGCATATATGCTCCATAAGAGCAGGTTTAGGGATTGTTCAAGAGCTCCACTGGGGTGCAGCAATCTGCAGCTATAAGAATAGGACTAGAGCAGCTGAGCTGACTCAATAAAACATGAACATCAAGTAAAAGGGACAAATGACAAATCACAGAGGAGCAACATGCACAAGTTCAACAAACTTTATTTATGAAAAACATGAGCAGCAACTTTATTTCAGAGACTTCAAAAACACAGCCTTCCTTGATAGATTGGCATCGACTCAACTCCAATCGGCTTTGATTATCTCTTGGTATCCAGTACATTCCAGGGGTGCATACATACTCTACACGTATCTATATATATATATATATATATATATATATATATATATATTATATATATATAGCTAGAGCAGGTGTATCATTAAAGGATAACTAAAACCTGAAAATGAATATGGCTAAAATATTTTTCTTTTACTGAACTTGTTGCACAGTCTAAAGTTTCAGCATCTCAACAGCAGCAATGAGCCGTGACTTTAAACTTGTCACAGGGGGTCACCATTTTGGAAACTATCTGTGACACGTACATGCTCAGTGGGCTCTGAGGAGCTGTTGAGAAGCTAAGCTTGGGGGTTGTTGCAAATTTCTAAGCAGAAAATGAGGTTGGTCTGTAATATAAGCTGATGCTACAGGGCTAATTATTACATTTTGATGCTAGTTGCACTGGTTTCTGTGCTGCCATGTAGTAATTGTCTGTATTAATGACTAATCAGCCTTATACTGTGACATTTATAATCTACATGTACTGTATATTGTGAGTGGGTCCCTAAGCTCAGTAAGTGACAGCAGCACAGAGCATGTGAATCCATGGATCGGCAGAAAAGAAGATGGGGACCTACTGGGGCAACTTTGGAGACACAGATCTTTATTGCTAAATGGCTGTGGTTGCCATGGGGTGGTACAGAAGCACAAAACAATGTACAGAATTTCAAGCCTAATTCTTTAGTTAAGCTTTACTTCTCCTTTAAGCACACAGTTATACACTCTTCAGCAACAACAAACGGCAGTAGAATGTGTCTTACTGAAGAACTCTCTAAACACCCTAATACAATCAAATGATACCATGTGAAGTGACTGTAAAGTGTAAGCAACTAGGAATAACAACAGTTCAGTTGCAAATAGTAACTGGACCAACAACACCAACTCAGAAAAAGGGAGTCCTAAAGTGTGTAGTACACGTCATTCCAAACGGCCTCTGAAACATCATAAGCATCAAACATCAAAACTCTTGGTATTGATCTCAATAATAAAGAGCTGTGCAAAAGTCTAACTTTACTGTACACAACAACAGTAGTTAGCTGAAGAGTCATAAAGGACAAATCTGGAGGGCCAATCAACTACAGACTCAGTCTTTAGGAGGAAATGAGATCTCTCATAACTGGACAGCACGGATACCAGCCAAGCTGCTTATGCATGCAACAAAACCAGTATTTTAAAGTTGCTATGCTGCAGTATATATCTCATACCTCCCAACATCTGAAAACTGGAAAGAGGGACAAAAAATTCTGCACATGTCCATCAAGTTCAGCCTTTTAAGTCCATATATAACCTACCTAACTGCTAGTTTATCCAGAGGAAGCTGAAAAATTCCCATCTGAAACCTCTCTAATTTGTCTCAGAGAGGGAAAACTTCCTTCCTAATGCCAAGATGGCCATTGGAATAGTCCCTGGATCAACTTGTACAATGAGCTATCTCCAGCTATCTCCCTTCTTAAAGCTATCTAATGTATCAGCCAGTACAACGGATTCAGGGAGAGAATTCCACACATGCACAGCAAAACATCCCTTTGGAATATCTAGACAGAGCCTCCTTTATTCTAATCATAATGGGATAGGTTATGGTACAATCCCATATATATTTATACACCCATATATATTTATACATAGTTATTATATTCTCCAGTATGAAGAACCCCACCAACCTGGCTCGTCTTTCGTCATAGCAGAGATTTTCCATATCTTTTATAAGCTTACTTGCCCTTCTCTGGCCCCTCTCTAATTCAATCATGTCACTTTTGAGCACTGGAGATCAAAACTATACAGCATATTCTAGATGTGGCCTTACCAGTGCTCTATACAGTGGAACAAAACCCCCTCCTCCCGTGACTCTATGCCCCTTTTTACAGCTCAAGATTTTGTTTGCCCGTGAAGCTGCTAATTAGCATTGCTTGATACAGCCAAGTTTATTACCTACAAGGACTCAAAGATCCTTTCCCATTATGGATTTGCCTAGTGCTGTCCCTTTAAGTGTATAAGTGGCTTGCATATTTTTACACCCCAGGTGCATGACTTTACATTTATCAATATTGAATCTCATTTGCCACTTAGCTGCCCAGATTGCCAGTTTGCAAAGGTCCTGTTTGCACATCCTGGATGGAATTAATTGGGCTGGATAGTTTTGTGTCATCTGCAAACACTGATACATTACTTACAATATCCTCCCATAAGTCATTAATGAAAAAGTTTAATAAAAAAGTAGACCCATACTGAGCCCTGAGGGACCCCACTAACAATCTTAATCCAAGCAGAGAATGTACCATTAAAACCACCCTCTGTACACAATCCTGTAGCCAGTTTTATATTCGTGTGCAAACAACAAATTTTGTATATGATCCCTTAACAAGCCTTCAAATAATTTGTCCCCCACGGATGTCAAATTTACTAATCTATAATTGCCAGGCTGAGATTGTAATCCCTTTAAAATATAGGAATGACATCCGCTTTCCTCCAATCCAAGTACTATACCAGATGAAAGCTAGTCTGAGAAAATCAGAAATAGAGGCATCAGTGACTTCCATTTGAAAGCTGAAAGTCAGAAGAGGAAGGCAAATAATAAAGCTAGAAGAAATAAAAAGTGAAGACCATCTGAAAAGTGAACTACCCATTTAACTCATGTGACTAGATGATGCAAGGGTTTTTAAATTTAAATGTGAAAAATAGGGTTTGATTTTGTTCAGTATTGCATCAGTTCGGTTCTGTCAGAATCCCAAAATCATTAACAAAGAAGTCAACCCTAAACAGACTAGAAATGCAGTGTTTTATAAACTGAACCTACTGCATCAGGCTAAAGTTTCAGAATCTATATTAATCTAAATCTCTATTATTTATTTATACAGTATAGTGTGTGAGTGGGTCCCTTAGCTCAGTAAGTGACAGCAGCACAGAGCATGTGCAGTGAATCAGTAGAAAGAATACAGGAAGCTAATGGGGCATCTTCAGACTCATAGAGTTTCACTTGTAAAGGGCAGTGGTCACTTTCTGCTGGTACAGAATCTCAGAAGCCTACTTCTTTTTTAAGCTTTAGTTCTCCTAAATGAAGCGGTCTTATAGCTGGTAACTTCAAAGAAGAAACATTTTCACCCTCTTAGGGTGAAAAAAAAAGAAATGTTGTTTTTAGGGCTTATGCATTTAAAACACCAAAGGTGACCCACATTGCATACCATTTGGATGAAAGTTAATTTATAGTGAAAGGAGACCAAGCAAGACTGCCGGTACTGGAAGAGAAAATTTCTCCGACAATGCAGTTGCACTCTCACTCTCTCCATTGTGAAGTGATGGATTCTAGGACATGAAGTCCCTCTGCTTTAATTACTGGCTGGTGCACATATTCTCTAGAAAGTAGTGGAACTACCTAGAATCCAGAGAGTTATCCCAAAATCCATAACTTCACAATGGAACAAGTTGCTGGAAGGATTATACTTGTGAGCCTAAGGCAGGCTGGGAAGTGGTTTATATGAGTATTACGGTTTCCTTTCAATCTTCAGAATTAGGTATTATCATAATTAGTTAATGCACCCATATGGGCAACTAAACGAGTTAATGTCAAAAATGGATATTGGAGTGCAGACCACCTTTACTGAACGTGTTGTTATTCCTTACAATAAACAATATATTTAGATTTCGGTCAAATTTTCTGCCCACAGATTGGGTAGTTTTTCATGATTTGGGCTAGGGCTCCTGTGAAAGTAAACCTCTTTGTCACAGAACGTTTGGGACTGTTGCTTTTCAAATGCTAGTAAATCCTTAGCAAAATAAAAAGAAATTAGACGAATTCCCCAGTTTACTACTTATTTACTGTCCTCCCTTAACCCACTATAATGCTCACCAACATTTCTGGTTTGGAATTTACATAAAAATAACAAAATATTAAAACAGAGACTGATCTTAGCATTAAATAACATGGGTGGAGTTATCTCTACTCTATTCATGTCCAAGGCAACAGATTAGATTCTGCAGAGGGCAAGCGACTCCAGTGCAATCAATAGTGATCCATACAGTATGAATGCACTCTGGAGGCTTTTTCAATAAAGAAAATCTCTAGCAGCTCATTTTGAAAGATACAGTGCTACCAGATAACTGTGCAGGGAGTAGTGCCTACCTGAAGCATTGTGGGAATGCAGACAAAAGCTGAGGAGCAGAAGCATCCATCATGATTTAAGAACTGCACAGCACAGTCGCTAAAGGTCATAGATAATAACTTAAAAAAAAAAAACTTTTTAATTTTTTCCCAAAGGGAATGGTTATATTAGAATAAGAAATTATATAGTGCATAATTTACCCCATATACTATATGTCACCGAGGAGTTCTTTGACGATATAAAAGCATGAGGCCGAGTGCTTTTATACAGGTCATGGAAGTCCCAGGTTCCTTCCTTCTTTGTACCTTAACATTAGCACTAGGATGTGAGTTGAGTCCTGGCCTGGACAGTATCTAGTTAGGGTTGCCACCTTTCTTGTTTTGACCCTTTCATAAGGGCTGTCTGGATCAAAATGGTCTTCCAAAACTAGGAAAACCAAGAAGCATTCTCCTAAAATGATGTGGTGATTGGCCCATTGCCACATTTATAGCCCTGTCCCTGTGATGTCACCTCTCTGCCCCATGACATCACTGCCCGCCTCCTACCCAGATTTTCCCATGTAGAAAGGTGGCAACACTAGCAATATCAGCAATTAATCTGTATATACTCTCCATATATGTGTGGATTTTTACTGTGGTTTCCTCCGAAAACAAAAAGTCTCCACCCCAAGTCAGTGATTGATGCAAATGTATTTCTGAAATTACCCTGCCTTGCATCAAACACATTGTTTAGGTAGTAATGCACCAGTTGCGGAGGAGTTCTTTTTCAAATTTAAATATGAGTGAACGAAATAAGAGGCAGGTTTGTTTAAATAATTAACATTTTAGGTAAGCCTCTTGGTCAGAAAATATATTCTGATATGGTATGCTCAGTGAGTAGCAGAGTAACTAAAACGTCCTTGCTCTTGACTTGAATGTCAAAATATAGTGCATTTCAGGTAATCATAGCCCAAGGTCTTACAAATTGGGATGCAGACATTGCCCTCTGTGCAGGTTAATACGCATTGAAGGCTCGGTGAATTTTTAGGGACAAACTGTGATTAAAGTGCTCCTGTCCAGGGATTGCTCAACACAAATGTACACGTTGCTGGTTGATCCTCTCCTATGTACAGTATGTTAAAAAGAGAGTGTGTCCTATTCGGATGAATAGGGATCATCTGTTAAAATGCCTATAAGAAACATTCCCCCTTTTGTGATATATGCTACAACGAAGACATCGAGAATATGTTTCTTTGGACCTGTACCTGATTTCACGAACAATTTGTATCCTTTTTCATCTAGTCACAGCACTTGGCTGGCTAGGCATGGCAACACCATAACAGAGAATAAAAGACTGAAAAAAAGGCATATTAGGGCAATGACACACAGAGTATTTTGCTGCCCTACAAAATGCCTGAAAACACCCTTCCATAGTTAAATCTTAGCAATAGCCATGTTGCAAAAATGCATCGGTGGCCACTTGATGAGGGTGACACACCTTGCATGCCATCGTTCAACCTATCTTCCCTCTAGTTCCAGCTAATCCAGTGTAAGCAGGTAAAATAAACTAAAGTCACCTCCAGGCCTGAAGAGCAAATGGATAATCATGTCCTGTAACAACACAGAAAGGTAACAAATGATGCAGAAAGATTGCCATATGCTGCACTAACACAGATTGATATATATATATTAGAAGCATGCTGTGGCAACTGTGTTACATACTGGATAAACTTTGTGGCACTTGATGAAAAAGGCCCCCTAACAGACTATTGTTCGTATACAAGCACTGAAAAGTACCTATATTATTGGGGTCTTTGTGGTACTGGTCAACTGCCTCTCTTTTGTTTACAGTGAAAGCATTTGCAGTTAAATTGCAGCCGAGTTGCCAGACTTGATCAACTGCCCATGCCTCTTTAAAGTTTCACAAACAAAACTTTATAATTTTTCCAATGCTTGACAATTGATCTATGCTATTACGTATAAGAAAATGAAAACATAACATAAAAAAAAACAACTAAAAGTATGAGATTTACTGAATGAAATATGGAATCCACTGAAGGCTGCAGCACTTAATCTTGGGGTCTCTCGTCTGCGAATAGCAAATCTATGTCTCATTGCAGCTTTCCTGCAGTCTAAAAACAGAAAATAGGGAAATCCCTCCAGCCTGATTAAACGCCTTGTGCACTAGAAATCCTCAGAGATATACAGAAGGATTTTAAGCTTGCAGCTTTACTGAATCCCAGGCTGAGCTCCTGAATCCCAGGCTGTGCTGCTGAGTACTGTTGTGTCTGCTTGGATGCTCCCATGTGATAGCAAAAGATAGTAAGGGGCGGGAGTTTGACCCAAACAAGCCCACAATATACCAAACTCAGACAAGACAGAAATAAACAGACAGTCTGTGAATTCATTACAAACTCTACAGATACATAATAAAGCAACACTGAACCCAAAAAGAGCGAAGGTGCCCTGGTATAATGAGACATAGAATGGTTCAAGAGCAGCAAGCATTACACGGTATATTTTTAGCATCATCCCAATGTTGAAAGCATTACTGCTATAAGGAATGGCTGCTTGTCAGTGTGAAAAGGACATTTCCTGGGGAGGAATTAAAAAGGTCATATTGCAAAGGTCCAAAACATAATGTCAAATGGCCTTCACAGCAGCAGCAGTTGCACGGCTTTTGTGAATGCAGAGAGCTCATTATCCCATCAGCATGAACGTGCGGTGAATGCAGATATCATGTACACTCTGACACAGTTGGAATGCTGATAAGAGGCCTCACACACTGAATATTCCCCATTGCTATTGCTGTTATGTAAAGCCCTACAGGGGGAGGGAGAGGAGGAGGAGCTAGGAAAAGGGTGTAAGGTTTTCCTGTCTCATCACCAAGAACACAAGTACTCCCCCCCCCCTTACCTCTCCATGCATCCAACAATGGGTCATCCCAGGCCAGCGCTCACCAGCAGCAGCGGAACGTGCTACATGCACAAAATGCGCAGTCACATCCAGTGGCCCCACCACTGGGGGAATGTCAGGAACTGAGGTACACACAACAAATGCTACACACACACAACAAATGCTACACACACACAACAAATGCTACACACACACAACAAATAATGCTACACACACACAACAAATAATGCTACACACACACACACACACAACAAATAAGGCTACACACACACACACACACAACAAATAATGCTACACACACACAAATGAAACTCACGGTGCCTGTTTATTGCCCTTATAAGGTAAAAATCATATCCTAGAAATAAACAGTTTGTTTTAGTGCTTTCCTTTCTCCTGTTTTATTCAAAGAGTAAGATGGACCTGCATCAAAAAATAGGCAAGTGTGTCCCCTATATGCCATGTATATATATCAGACACATGGATAAGAATAACATCTCTGCACTTTTTTCTAAGAGACAAACAAGAAACACTGGCAGAGTGCTTCTATCTACGTATAGAGAGAGAGAAATGAGTGCTATCGTCTTTCCTCCAGAAAATGAACTACAATTCCCAGAAGCGCCTGGGAGTAGAAAGCCGCTAGGGAGCACTGTAGTTAATGAAGAACGACTGGAGGGCCGCAGTCGAGGCAAACACAAGACTTAGTATAAGAAGTTGACATCTCACCTTTCTCCCAAAGCCGGAGCACCATTCCCGGTGTGACAGCCCCGTCTTTCTCTTCCCCAGTTCTCCGTGCCGGGCTCTGTGTAGCTGTCAGTGGCTGTGCCTCCCGCAAGGTCTCCGCCTCCCTGTCTGTATGGTCAGTGTATGCTCGCTGGCTCCGCCTGTGTATCGTGGCCCTGGCGGTCCTTGTGAGGGGGTCGCACTGCCATGGCACGACTGTGAGGCCCCCTATGTCACCGCAGTGATTCCCCCGCCCCACTAAGCCTCTTACTCCTGCCGCTTTCCCTCTCCCCAGAGTCTCACTCCCGCCGTCTGTCTGCCCCTCCTTCTCCTCGCAACCTCTCACTAGACTTTTTTTTTCTTGCATCTTTATTAACATAAATACAATGAACAGAACACTGTCAGTGTAAGGTTTTGTGCTTTACAGCAAGTAAGGCCTGTGTGTGATTGGCAAGTATCAGAAGCCTGTGTGAGAAGCTTGGGCTCGGAACAACCAAAAAATATAACAATTCTGTCACAGTTAGGGTGTCCAGTCCACCAAACTCTCCTTCCTATATATTATCTTTTTTTTCCTTACTAATAACATTGGGCTCATTTTAACTGTCCCTGTTTTGGAGGGTCAGTCCCTCTTTTGACAGTTCAAGTAAACTTTTGGCAAAGGACTTCTTCTTGTTATCACAGTTGGATGGCCTCCAATGGAGTAGGAAGTCGCCAGGCTCCCAATATCTTTCAAATCAAAATCAATGAGTACTCCAGGGGTCAATTGCTATAAAAATCTGTTTTCTTTTATTTATTTGCACAACATGTTTCAGACCATATAGGTCCTTCCTCAGGTGCTGATTTTCTTCACCTTCCTCAGGTGCTCTTTTGACAGCTCAACCCTCAGTCCCTCATTTGTACTGGAAAGTCCCTCTTTTCTCTGCACTGAACAGCCAGAAAAAGAAACAAAGTTTCTAACTTAATTGGCTCTTGGCAGAGAGCCCAGAACGGCTAACAGGTGCAAATAAGATACTTTGTAACACTTTTGAGATAGGGTTGCCACCTTGCCGGTATTTTTGATGTTTGATCCAAATGTTATTAATAGGAAAAAAAGCTAAAAATATAGGGTGGCCGGTATTTTTTTTTTTTTTTTTTAAAGGTGGCAACCCTATTTTGAGATAAGATACGTAATTGTAACTGGAGAAATATTTTCAAACTTTAATAATCTGCCAAATTTTTTAAAATGAACATGGTAATTGGGGGGGTGTGGTCACAAAACTGGGCATGGTGAAAAATTAGCCGTGCTACTGGAAAAAATACCCTAGTTGCCACCTTTGAAATTCTTTTTTCACCGGCAGTAGTGGGGGGCGGGAATAAAGGGGAGTGCATTGATGTACAGTGGTGTGTCATGATGTAAAGGGGGCGGATCCATGACCAACCCCAGAAAGAAGGGTACATTTTTAGTGGGTTGGGGCGGGCCAGGGGCCTTTTATAGGGGTATTACCGATTTACCGGCAGTTACATTGCCGGTAAATTTGTAATACCGGTCTTGGTCAGTGTTTTACCAGCTAGGCCAGTAAAATACAGGCTGGGTGGCAACCCTATTTACCAGCCAGGCCAGTATTTTACCGGCCTGGCCGGTAAACATGATGGTCAATCCCACTGTTATTAATAGGGGAAAATACATAAATATATAGGAAGGCCAAAAAGGTGGCAACCCTAGTCACAGTGCAGTTACTCATGAAAGCAAGATATGAATGTCATAATACCTTTAAAGGAATTCTGTCATGGGATAAAATGTTTTTTTCAAAACTCATCAGTTAACCGTGCTGCTCCAGCAGAATCCTGCATTGAAATCCATTTCTCAAAAGAGCAAACAGATGTTTTTATATTTAATTTTGAAATCTGACATGGGGCTAGACATATTGTCAATTTCCCAGCTGCCCCAAGTCATGTGACTTGTGCTCTGATAAACTTCAATCAGTCTTTACTGCTGTACTGCAAGTTGGAGTGATATCACCCCCCCCCCCCCCCCCCCCCCCCCAGCAGCCTAACAACAGAACAATGGGAAGGTAACCAGATATCAGCTCCCTAACACAAGATAACAGCTGCCTGGTAGATCTAAAAACAGCACTCAGTAGTAAAAACCAATGCCCCAGTTACACTGAGAATAGGCTTGCCACCTTTTCTGGAAAAAAATACTGGCCTTGCTACATTCTTGCCATTTTTTCCTATTAATAACATTGGCATCAAGCATAATTTTTGTTGGTAAAATACCGGCCAGGTGGCAACCCTAACTGAGAAGGAAAAACAACAGCCTGCCAGAAAGCAGTTCCCTCCTAAAGTGCTGGCATAAGTCACATGAGCTGGGAAATTGACAAAATGGCTAGCCCCATGTCAGATTTCAAAACTGAATATAAAAAAAATCTGTTTGCTCTTTTGAGAAATAGATTTCAGTGCAGAAGTCTACTGGAGCAGCACTATTAACTGATGTGTTTTGAAAAAAACATATTTTCCCATGACAGTTTCCCTTTAATAATTACCTATATAAGGGCTGTATTTGCCATGTGACAGTCTGTGTGTCTGTAAAGAAACCTATACATTTATATCTTTGTTTAAAGGACAATAAAATTCACTGGAGGGGACGTAATTTGTATTCATGCAGCTTATTTCATAGAGTGAATACAATCTAAACAGTACAGAATCAACAGGAGATATAGGAGGCCTAACAGGGCGCCTACTGATAATTTGTCAATATACATTTATTTAAAAATCATGCCTTAAAATAGTTTTGCTCTGGGACCTGAGTAAAAAGCTGTGTAAAATAAATGTTGAATTGATCAAGGTGTGTATTATTTTACTCCATGCGAATGCCAGATTTTACTCCATTATTTTACACTTTGTAAGCAAGTCCTGGCGAAAGTTGTTTAAAATTATGCCATTTTAATGCCAGTATTACTCAGTGATGCCTGCAGATGGGTGGCGTATTATTCATTACACCACATAATAAATATGCCCCTTACAGCAGAAACAGGATCCTAATGTGATCCCCTCAACAGCTTTTGGCTGCTCTATAACTTGCTATTTGTGAAAATTCTACAATTCACTTTAATAATAATACTACATTTATTTGGTGCGCAGCTTTCTATTCAGTCCCAACCCTACTCATATTCCAGTCTCATTTTTCAAATAAATGCATGGTTGCTAGCATAATTTGGACCCTAGCAACCAGATTGCTGACATTGCAAATTGGAGAGTTGCTGAATAAAAAGCTAAACAACTCAAAACCACAAATAAAGAAAACCAAATCTCTACAAATATCACTCTCTACATCATACTGAAAGTTAATTCAAATGTGAACAACCTCTGTAAAGTAGGTAATATATATTTCTACCATACTGCGCAAGGCTGGGCAGGGATTCAAAATAGACCCTGGCATTTCTAGTACACAGAGGCTACACAGGGCCAGCCCAGATCCCTGATTTTCAGGCTGCATCCTTTGCTTCCACCAGTAAAACAAAGTGTGCATGTGCTTTGTGGTAGGCGGCGGTGTGCACATGTGCGGCAGCACACCAGGGGGGTCTGGAGGGGGGCTCTGGACAGCAGCCCCGGTGAGCCCTAGGCCCCCCTAGTCCAACCCTGCTCATACAGTCCCCCAAAGTCTGTGACATCTTACAGCAGCCCCCCTGGCATGTGCCAGAATCAACAGATTATGAGTCTGGGCCTGTTACTGCCTGATCATCTAGGCATATATGCCAGGTTGGGGGTTGGTTTTGACAGATCACACTAATACTTTTGGATCTTAGTTTAAAGGTTTTTCTTGACAATGCACCATATTTGCAAAGGATCGGATTGTCAGGCCCCGGCTTTCGTGGACTTCTCTGGCCCAGACCCGCTTCCTACTTGAAGCACCACAACTCTACCTAACTCCCTCCCTGTCTCCAGACACTGTCCTGACCTCCCTCTTTTGCCCTGGTTACTGCCAGGGGGGGGGGGGGGGGTTGTGGCTGGGAATGGGAGGCTAGAGATGGGTTGTGGCTGGGGGAGGCAGAGAGTGCTTGGTGATGTGGGGGCCCCTAAGGTTTGGGGCAGATTCAGGGAGATTTAGTCGCCTGGTGACTAATCTCCCCAAACTGCCTTCTTCCTTCCGTCTGCTTGAATGAAGAATTGCATGCACTTGTGGTGCTTCAATTTCCAAAGTGCCCGAAGTTTCATTGTGTCTTTGCCAGGTGCTTAAATCTCTGAATCTGCACATCTACCCCAACCCTAAAGCCCCCCCCAGTCCAACACTGCATTTGAGGGTGCATGGTGCAGCTCCTCCTGTCCTCTGAACAATAGTTTGGGTTGCTGACCCAATGGAAGGTGACTCATCATGTGTACATCCATTTATACAGTGTCCATTGGTTAGAATAGGCTGCGTTGGAAGCAAGGCGAATTCCCGCGATTCACCGCCAGCGAATTAATTTGCGAAATGCCAGCGAAAATTCACTGGTGTAAAAAAAAAACCGAGATACGCATAAAAAAAAAAACCGCCGTGCGTGCTGAAAATGAAGTTTCGCTAATTTTTCGCCAATTCACGAATTTCGCTGGAAATTCGCAAATTTTTTGGCAAAGCGAAACGGGATAGATTCAACCATCACTAATGGCCACTAAGGCTGTAGTTAGTGTTTCTCTTTTAATTTGTGGCTTGTCATGTGCATTGAAATGATCTGTTGTGCACCCTTTTAATGACTGTGTGGCTGATTCACACGCATAGATGCTGAAATGCACAAGTATAGTTGTCAGTAACAACTCATCTTTCATTTAAAGCCACATTAATCAAATCATTCTTCATGGTGAGGGTAGTGAGGTTGTGTAATTGCCTGGTATGTGATGTTGTGATAGCAGATCCTATTCATGTCTTTAAAGATGATTTGACAAGTTTAATATACACATAGTGATCTTGAGGTCTACAGTTAGTTTAATATAGGTATGTGTATATGTATATGTATATATATATATACAGATGCAGTCACTTTGGATTGTAAGTTTAATGCGTCGTGACTTAACTCATCTATCTCATTTATCCCACTTAGCACAGAATATTGTGTCACAGCATCCCATCCAATTAAAGAGTTCACCATTGAAAACAATGGAGCTTTGGTATGCTAATGAAAAGGTTAAATGCATTAAATGAGTTAAGATAACTTTAGATAACACAGTTTCTTCAATTAGCCCTGAGTCATGACGCATTTAACTTACAAATCCAAGTGACTGCATCTGTATATATATATATATATATATGTATAAACTATATATATGTAAATAGATGTAAATATATATATATTAGTATATTGATATGCACTGAGGGTCATTTGGAAGGGTTGAACGTGATGGACTTTGATCTTTTTTCTACTCAAATTAATATTTAATAATTTTAAACAGTCTAGTCCAACTTGTGCAATTTGTTTCTTCCAGTTAGAGAGAGCATTGATTGTGGCATGAAAATAGCACAGTAACACACAGACATCTAGTGGTAAAGGACTTAATTACAACACTATACATGCTTGTATTTTTGTCTCTGATGAAGAGACTCAAAAGCCTCTAAATCCCACAGTTCTCCTTAATTTAACCATCCAATGAGAATATAATTTCTGGATCTCTGAACAGTGACCTCCCAAAGGTTCTAATGGAGGCCCAGCTGACATTCATGGAGTGGCCTGACACATAGGATTGCCACCTGGCCGGTATTTTTGGTGGTTGATCCAAATGTTATTAATAGGAAAAAAAGTAAATTCCGGTATTTTTTTTTTTTTTTTTTTTTAAAGGTGAAAAGGGCCATTTAGTTTGTTGCTGTTTCTCCAGCTGAGGATTGTGGTAGACAACATGTCCTGTGTGCCATAGGCCTTAGATTAGTGGTGTAAGGTTTTTTTGGGAGGCTTTAAAGGGGTTGTTCACCTTCAAACAACTAGTTGGTTTTAGATAGATCACCAGATATAACATTTTCCAATTACTTTCTATTTTCTATTTGTGACCGTTTTTCTAATATTGAAGTGTAAAGTGTCATTTTAACTTCTAAAGCAGCTCTGGGAGGGGGGTCATGGGCCCCCCAAAACTTCTAAATTGATACATTTAATGGATACATTTCTTATCTTTGTCCCTGCTGAGCAGAATCCCTGGGTTTCATTACAGGCAGCTGTTAGAATTGATACAATAGTTGCTAATACTCCAGACATGCTGCTGAGAAATGTATCAACTAAGAGTAAATTGTAAAATTGTAACAGTTCAGAATCTACACCTGAATTACTGAGCTGCCAGACTCAAACACCAGAGACATGAACACTGACCTTTAAAGTGGACCTGTCACCCAGACACAAAAATTTGTATAATAAAGGTCATTTTCAAATTAAACATGAAATACAATTTCATTTTTTTATTAAAGCATTCATAGCTGTTTTAAGCTCATTTAAAAATCTCAGCTGTCAATCAAATATTGTCTGCCACTCCTCTATGCCTTAGGCATAGAGGCGGGGCAAATAATTACTTTCACTTTCCATTCAGCACTTCCTAGATGTCACTGCTCCCCACACATTCCCCCAGTTCTCTTAATTGTGTAGCCAGGACATGGGGATAGACATCGGGTCCCCCATTCTGGTGCACAAACAAGATTCTGAGATGATACAAGGCTTCCTTAATAACAGTGTCCACAAAATGGCTCCTGCCTGCTTGCTATAATTATGAATTCCCAGATTGAAGAAAACAAGATTAAAATAATTTATATAGTTTAATTGATGTTCATTTTGCTTGACTAATGTGATAAAATATGATTTTTAATATTTTTTTCTGGGAAACAATTTGAAAACAACTGAACTGAAAAAGTGTTTGGAAGGTGAACACATTAAGCTCCACATTTTTAAGACGCCCAAATGATCCTGAAACATCAGCCCATAGACAAAAGTGCTGGTGCAATCTCTAGTCAGTCAGTTGTAATGTTAGTCTATGGTGCGCTCACTGTATCTGGAATACATATTCTGTGTTTCTGAGCTTTTTGAAATTGCATTGCTTAAATTGCCCAAAACAGCTCTGCGTGTCATTAACCAAGATCAAGAAGAATATAACCGTGAGACTAAATCAATATGCAGATAAAAGACAGGAGTCAATTTTGTGATAATATGATATTTGTTTTATTGTTTGTTAATTACATTAAAAAAAAAAAAAGTATTGTTACAGACAATGTATTTTTAAATTTATAAAAGTGCTTCTAAGGCCCAGTCTTTTTTACTACCAAATCAAAACCCCAATTACATTAGTTTATCTGTTAAGCCCTGGCACTGGATAGAGCTCAGATATCTTCAGCATTGTAGTGCAACTGGTACAAAAGAGACAAGGGACAAAAGAGAAGAGTGATTACGTGACAAAGATATGTAGGACAGCTGTCTATTCTCAGGTTTATGGCAGCATTTCCTTTGCCGGCGTGTTTCTGCTGGTGGAGAGACTCATGGGGGTAAATTTATCAAAGAGTGAAGTTAAGAGTGAAGTTCCGCCACTAGAGGGAAATTCGGCAGCTCTCCATTCATTTCTATGGGATTTTTAAAGGCGTATTTATCAAAGGGTGAAATTTCACTTTCACCCATTGATAAATACACCTTTCAAAATCCCACAGAAATGAATGGAGAGCTGCACAATTTCCCTCTAGTGGCGGAACTTCACTCTTTGATGAATTATCCCCCTGCTGTTTGCCATTGAATGGAATGGAATTTTATGCAGCCGGCGGAGAAAACGGTGCTTGTGCCATTGGCCTAATAGTGTTGGGAGAATGAATGGGAGAATAAATTCTGATTTGGCAAAAGATGGGATCGTGCATGGGGTAATGTAATAACAGGAGTAATGTTTGCAGTAGGTTTGTCACAATGCCTGGAACTGTTTTATTACATAATGTAAAAAAGAAACAAAGAAAAACATGTTTTCTTTTTCCTTTTTTGTTTGTAAGAGCAATGCTGTTGACCCTTTGATATAGGTCTCCTCCCAGTTATGGGCCCTAAAAATGAATTCCTGTTTCCCTGCAATGAGTGTCACCCTGTGTGTAGTACGTTTCAGCCACTAGAGTCACCCCTAATGGGAGTTGTATTTTGCTCTCTCAAAGAGCAATCGTGATTTTCCAAAACCAGTATTGCTAACACCTAATATCTAAGTTAAAATGAGTCTGCTCTTTTTTTGCAATTCAAGAAAATCAGATAAAATCTTAATCCAGATAACTATGCAGTCGCTTTTTGTGAAACATTAATATCTGTAGAAATGATTATATATAAAAAAAAAAACTAATGAGTAGCTGATCAGTAGAAAAGCACAAGGATAAGACCACAGTGGGTGGAGCACATGGGATGCTGGATGGGCAGTTCTTTGATATTTGTGGCATTAAGATACATAACAGTAAAATCTTTCCATACACTAGCAACTCAAGTAACCTGGAGATAAAAAGGACTTGTTATATTGCATGGCTTTAGTACAGGGACGTCATCTGGTTACAATGGTATCACAGTGGAGGACCCAATAAAACTGGCAAGAATGGCCCGGCCAACTAAGTATTATAGGGATCATGTTTTATCATGACAGGCCTGTTTTAGTAAAAGGGCAATTGAAATTAAAAGCAATATCTTAAAGATATCCAATACCCCCTCCCCCCTGTTTTTTGCACAATGAATGAAAATGCATTATTCTGAGTAATTTTTCAATATATCAAAATTAGACATTTCCAGTAGTTTTAACATTGTCATTGCTATTGTGTCATGTCATTGCTTACATGCTCTGCACTCCTGGCTCTGAAATAATGCTGCAATCTTGCTGAATAGAGGAGAACTGACTCCTGTTAGAGAATCAAACCAAGAGAACAGGTAGGGATGAACAAACATTCATTTCACCTACAAATACATTTACGAAATAACTTTGAAATTATTGAAAATCTTTAATCTGTCTTGTATGCATAGTGTAAATCTGGCAGATTAAATATTTATAATCCGCAAGCTGCATAGCTAATTAGTTATGTATTTGGGAGTGTGCTATATACTGCAATTGTTTATATTCAGCTATGCAAATAATATCCTGCCTTCATTTCACTCCTTTTATTACAGATGCTTATGAAATATTGCTGCAGACAAAAAAAAAACAAAAACAAAAAAAACGCTCTAGCTCACTTCCCTTCCCTTGCTCCAGGTGCTCAGTCACAGCCTATGACTAAGGGATACACTCCTGAAACGCGTTAGGCAGTTCACAGCAGTCTTTCCCAATAAATCATATCCAGATGTGCCGTCTTCTTGTGGCGTTTTCTATGAAATATTGCTACTACAGGGCTGCGTGGTTTTGTACACAACCATATGATGCAAAAGCCAACCCTGACAAATTCAAGGGGATATAGACACCAAAAAATATAAAAATGAGATTAAATTTGCTATTCTCATGCACTTCTGCAATATAATCTTACTTACAATGAAACTTAAGAAAATTAGATTGCAAACAATTGGATTTAACTTTTTTTTTGCTTTGGGTTTGCTATGTGTCTCCTTTAAAGGGATAAGTTGTAAACCTTCTGTGCTGCATAGAATTCAGCATAACACTACATGGTATATACTGTAGCTTTTATCTGAAAGGAGTTTTGTGGTACTGGGTAGTGTAACATTTTGCAGAATCTAAAGGGAACAAAAACAGGACAGTGTACTCTTCTGGATTAACATATAAACATGCCCATTGAGCAACTGACTCCTAAAGTTGGATTGAAATCTGGAAAATTATTATTGAGATGTGAAATTAATTGGATTTAACTTTGTAGCTCCAAATGATTAGCTGATGCTCAAATGTTTTTTTTTTGTAGATTACAATTTCTCAGTTGTAGAATAATGTCACTGGTAAGAGGCAGCAGAACGTGTGACATTTAGCAACTGATGCTATTATTTCCTTATAAAGAGACAATGCAAATGTATAATGTTAATGGGATTCCCAAAATGCATTGCAACATTTTGATTCAGCTACAACAACAAATTTAGGGAAAATGAATTCCTTCTGAATCACTGCTATGAGTCACTGCTATGACACCTAATAGACATTTTAGTTACCGAGTGTCTTCTGTTTTTGTTCATGTTCTTTACTAGTGAGGTTACTTGTGGCTTTTGGTTCAGTTATATAAACTGTACTGCTATGTATTCCTTGTAACCCCCCCAAACACTATAATTGGATGTAAAAGCTAATGAACAATGATTGTATAAAAATACCCCACTTTAAAAGGCTAGGGGGTTACAATTTTTGCCCTAGAACCAGGGCAGCCTGGTTACCATTAATGCATCAGTTCATCACAGAAAAATTAAACTGTAGTCTTAAAGGTGAACACCTAAATCCTGGGTGATGTGTGTGCCTAAAACAATATATATCTGATTAGAAACATGTATGTTTACTTCTGTTCAGTTCAGAGTCTGATCACTTTTCTCAGAACATAGGGGTAGATTCATCAAAGAGTAAAGTTCTGCCACTATAGGGAAATTCCACAGCTCTCCATTAATTTCTATGGGATTTTGAAAGGCTTATTTATCAATGGGTGAAATTCAAAATTCCATAGAAATGAACTGAGAGCTGCGGAATTTCCTTCTAGTGGCGGAACTTCACTCTTTGATGAATCTCCCCCATTGGGGCAGATTCACTAAAGCGCGAAGCGTCTAACGCTAGCTAGCTAATTCGCCAGCGTGACGTCAAATCGGAACTTCGCAAATTCACTAACACCGGCTCTGGCGAATTTTCGCTAGCGAAGTAGATAGACGCGCAACTTCGCACCCTTACTCCAGGCGAAGGATTGTAACTTCGCAAATTCACTAAAATTAACATTTTCCTGAACGTTAGCACTTACGCTAGACGTTACTTCGCCTGGTCAGACCAGACGAAGTTCAATACAATAGATAGGAGGTTGAAAAAAAAATGTCAAAAGTCCCAAAAAAACGCTGGCGTATTTTAGCATAGGAGGGTGAAAGTCTGAAAAAGATCGATATTTTTTTTGGGGGGGTTACCCTTCTTCCCCGCTACATTTCCTAACATATGGCAACTCAACTATACAGGGGGCACATGTAGGGCAATAGGACAACTTTATTTTATTTATTAAAGGTTTCCTGGGCTTGTGTAGTGGAATGTAATGGCTGTAACATATACTTCTATTATAAGTTAAAGTTCCCGCCGTATGCAAATTAGGCTTCGCTAGCATAACAGCGCTCTGCCTAGCGAAGTAAAACTAGCACAACTACGCTACCATTCGCCAACCTGAGTGTAAATTCGCACTTTAGTGGATTAGTGGATTTGCGCAGCACTGGCGAAAATTCGCCTGGCAAAGTGCGGCGAATGCTAGCGAAGCCTACGCTGGCGAATTTTCGGATCTTTGTGAATCTGCCCCATAATGTTTCTTTCTCAACAGGGAGGCAGGGTGAAAAGTGCACCTTGTACTTTGCTTTTAATTTCTTACAAATTGCTGCAAGTCTCTGCACTCTGGTTCACCCCTATGACATTATAAAGGACAGGGCTGTGCCTGCTGATACCTAGGACCATATTTTATATCCAGCTTGACTTGCTGTGTGCAGCTACAGCTCTTGTGCCCCATAGTTCTTTTGCATTTCTTCCCCTTCTTTATAATGACCCCTCATGCCATCAAACCATAATTCAGGACTCAAAGTATTAGGATGCAATTAGCGGGGCACAGTTATAAGTACACATATGGGTATGTAGGTGTATAGATTGCCAGCTATATTTTATACAATGATAGTGTTACCAAATTCTAGAAGGAAATAAAAATTTATCTTCTACACTTGACCATAACAATTTAATTAAAAATTAAAAAAATCCCCAAATCTGTATAAAAACAAGAAGTGTGAGGCATGAACAAAATATTGGCAATAGTATCTGTGGAACAATAAAGCAAGAAATAAATAAATAAATAAATGATTATGTTTTTCATGTTTAAACTGTCAGTCTTTGTATTAAAGCACAGTAAATTTATTAAGTGTTCAATATATTTCAGGAAGGATATCTTTACATTTAAAGCCATACAAATTAAAATACATAGATATACTTGTCTGTGTGTTTTTTTACTTAACTTGTCTTTTATGTAGGCAACTTCCTATTTGCTATCGCCAAGATGGATCAGCGCCTATGGCAAACAGAGAAGCCAGGGACCGTATATGGTGCAGTATTTCTTAGTAAAGCATTTTTACACCACGTGCAGATTTATTGATTATATTATGGAAAATGTGTTTACTTTCTCTAATTAGACAAGAGAACTCTTTCCCTTATAGACTCCTTCACCAGTTTGGTTAAAAGTGCCTACTTACAAGACCCCCTCCCTGGGTCGCATGTAACAATGATTTTCCGCTGTCTCTTCTACTTTCTCCCTTGTGTTCGACTCCGGGGAAAGAAACATAAAGAGCTAATAGCGTACTTCTGTTTATTAAAATCACTTAATAGATAAAATAACACTCACATTTATATGATAGCTTCAATCGCATTTGAACAAGGTCTTTTTCCCGCAGTTCTATATAGATGGATATACAGGATAGTAGAAGTATCCACAAAAAGATTTTTTCTCTCTCTGCTCCTCTCGGGGTATTGAGTGTAGTCCTTGTAGTTGTCGCTATCAATAGGCCTGACGCGTTTCACCAATGAAATCGGCTTCCTCAGAGGCAACTTCCTATTTGCTGCTATATATTCTTTTTAGGGCCCTTTTACCTGCGCTCCCCTGTTTTGCTGCATTCAGCCGCAGGGGAGCGCAGGTATAGATGCACTCAATTATTTTCAATGGGTCTGTACTCATGCAAACGCATGTTGGTGCCAAACGCATGGAATACTGGGCGGTGTAACGACCAAGGAAGCAGACCCTGCAGTTAACGCAGAGAAGAATCTACCCCCCCTTCAAACGTGCAGCATGACTTATTATGAATTGTTCCAGAATATGGAAGATGTGTGTGTGTGTATGTGATTGGATAGTTAAGAATATTTAAGTCTGAGATACAGAGATAGCTACAGGCAGTAGCAGTATGTTTCACAAAGTAACAGGTCCTCTGGCAGAGGAATGTTGATGTTCCCCACAGGGACAGCTGGCCAATCTGAATACAAAAGATGTCCTCTTACAATGTAGTATCTAATTACTCCACAATTCAATTTACAATGACATTATTAGTCTAATGGTAATGCTGATCTTTATTGCTTTTGCACAAATATCTAGTAGTTATCGAGTTAGGATTATCAGTCTGATGTGAATCAAGATTACATTTAAATTCATATATCTGTAGACATCTGCCATTTCAAACCCAAAGTGATTCCGATTTTGAACATGTACATTACTACTGTGCCCTTTTCTGGCCAGTAGACAGATTCAAAGTTTATAATATTTTTAAAATATAATTATTTTTCCACCCTTAAAAAATCTTTATGTACACTATAGGTATGGTGGCATATGCCAATTGTTTTCTCATCAGGAACCTTTGGTTCTTCATCTGCTTTCCGGCATGGCCTTTGTAGGATGGGTAATCGAAAACCAAGGTAAACCTTATAGAAAATTAGAATAAGAAAAAACAGATTTTGTTCATAGGGACACAAAGTGCCCTCTTTTATTAATATGCCATCCTCTGTAAAATCAGCACATTGCTTTAGAAGTGTTATCAGGGCTTATTCACTGTGGGGATTTCTGTCAGAAATTTCGGCTACATTTCCCTGCCTAGCAGACTATTACAAAAGCAGTGTACATGAGAAAACAACAATACACATATCTATTAAAAAAACTCCAGTATGCACACAACTTTACAAAACTGTGTATGTTGCTTTGATTGAAGATTACAAAGACGACTTGAAAAATGATGAACACTTGTAATGCATGTACGTTTCTGGGCTGCAGTGAATGCACTGTGACTGTGTCCCTGATTTTTCACATGTTCTGAAAACATTGGCAATTACTCTGCTTCCTGGCAAAATGCACACTCACATTTGAACCTGATTCTAGCTGCAAGCTGATACGGGGGACCTAGACTAGATAGAAGATGCTGACATATAGCTTTCAGATACATTTTCTGACTGTGCAAAAAGCCATTAACTTTCACGCCAAACATGTCGTTTACTGTAACGTTGAGTTTTAGTAAATGGTTTGCATAGGCAGAAAGAGTATCTGATTGCCGCACAACTAGCACTAATTAGTCTGGACATTCAAATCCAACTGCATCCAATGCAAATATAACTAGATTAGCCTTACTGTCGTCAAAAGGCCTGAACTGCATCAAAGACGATCTTTGAAAAAGCCCTGATTTTTACACACATATCTTGTAAAAATGTTACAGTGTTTTAAAAATTGTATCCTAAATATATAATCCTATATATATATACAGTTGTTAATTTGGGGGGGGGGGGGCATATGATTTATATTTAATTTGTTGCTAATATTCCTAAGAGGGACAGCTAGAAACAGAATAGCTTTTGTGTGCAGTCTTACTAGGAATTACATATCACAGAACAATTTGATTCTGCACAAAACACAGAATAAGGGCGCTCTACATAAACACAGCCAGTTATTCCCAAAGGCAGACTCAGCATGTGTCTACAACATGTATAACAGAGAGGGCATTGATGTGGCAGTCACCATGCAAGACTCCATGCTGGCTGAATATCCTAATTCTGCTGGCTCACCAAACTGTGCTCTTCCATGATGAACAGCAATGTAGACCCTAAGGTGAATTTATGTTGCAATAGTTTTTGCATTATCACCAGTTCCTTGGCAGGAACACACAATAATCACATTCTGCCCCTAATGAAAAATATATAATCTTGCAACTGATTTCTCTAATCCAGTGCCAAAATAGTTTAAGTGACCTTTCTACAATGAATCCCAGCAAGATAGTAACATCAAAATGTAAATATTAGGAGTACTGTGCAATGCTGAGGAAAGAATCACCATTCTTTTTAAAAAAAATGATATGACTGAGCTCTTGCACACCACAAGGCCTTGAAAGATAAACGTCCAGTAGAAAATGATGTTCTTAGGTCTCAAGATGGGCTAAAGCATGTGTGCACTGTGCCGTACCCAGTGAAGTCCTTGACGTGTGTACTGTACCAAGTGTTCCATTGAACTGTGCAGCGTGATTGGTCCCATTAGTGCATCAAGCTCATTAAAGAACTCTGGGAACAGAATTAAAGAAAAATTGAATGTACAAAAATGTGTATAACTGGGGACCATTGCATTTTACTATTTCTATTAGAATGCTACATACTGGCATAATTATTAGTTGAGCAGGAAGAAGGGGAGCTTGGAGATGGGATTTGGGCTGGATTGAAGGGTTCTAGGATTGAAGGACTAGTTATTAAACATGTTATTAAACATGTACTGGCATGTACACTAATGGTAAAATTGTAATACTGGCCTGGCCTTGGCAGGTAAAGGTATGATTATGGCTTTTCAAAGTTTCCTGTGACTACATACCAATATGATTAATTGCATTAAATGCAATATATTTACATTAAAATATAACAGTTTGGAAAATATGAAATATGACAACAAAAAGCAACAGGATGTAAATTAATTCAGAAAAAATAAAAAAATCAGAAGGCACACACTTCAGCTATAGTGCAAACAAACTTTAGGTGGTTTATTGGAGATCTCCACAACGTTTCGGAGGTACAACCTCCTTTCTCAAGTGCTCAGCACTTGAGAAAGGAGGTTGTACCTCCAAAACGTTGTGGAGATCTCCAATAAACCACCTAAAGTTTGTTTGCACTATAGCTAAAGTGTGTGCCTTCTGATTTTTTTATTTTTTCTGAGCTTTGAGACCCCGTGCAGCATGGTTTCCAGAAAGAGCACCACATTATAATTCACACAGCCTTTTGGTCTATTGCCTTGTTAATATGTAAATTAATTCATCATACTAACCTTGGTTGTCTTTGGTGAGATTATCAGCAATCTCCCAGTAGTCATAGCTGTGCAGAATGCTGTTAGTAATACTGACATGGTTTGCTGCCATCTGGTGGATTCGCTGGGGAATGCTAATGATAGAACTGTTGGACGTACTTCCTTGTGAACCAACAGAACTCACTGAAGACGGACTGGGGGATGTGGGGGATGGAGCACCAGTGGTTCTACAAAATATAGATATAGTTATGCACAAAATATGAATGTTAAACTATTACAACTAAAGTTTATTATTATAAATAATAGGAATTAAATTTGGGAGGTAAGTAGGATCATGGACACAACAAGAAGCACTGGATCATCAAACATTTGCAATAACAAGAGCAATCTCTGCAACACCAATATTGCTATACAAACATTTTTGCTTTGCTATTTCTGTTATAAAATACAAATAGAAATAACTACTAAAATAAATAGGCATTTTGTGCCTTGTACTTACTTTCCATTGGAACTCTGTGAAGATGAAGCTTGAGAGGATTTAGATGAGCTCTGTAAAACAAAAGACTACAATGAAAAGTTACACCTTATACTGTCTACTATTCTCTATATTGTACATGAATTTTTCTTCTTCGTGGTTACCTTTCTTTCACTTGTCAACAAAAACATGCACATTATAACCAGAAAAAGCTTACTTGGAAAAAGCATCAGGGACATTAGCTTGTTTGTTATACCTTTTTACGGAAAACTATACCCCCCATTATGAATACTTAAAGGGGTTGTTCCCCCTTTTTTTTGCTTTAACATATCAAACATATAGACAATACATTGCACTGCAGACAATGTCATATGTAATTGGAGAATTATATAGGAGCACATGAAGGTATTAGGCATGGATAGGTCATCAGGGGTTGTTCACCTTTAAATTAACTTTTAATACCATATAGGTATTGATATTCCAAGACGATTTGCAATTGTTTTCATTTTTTTATTATTTGAGTTATTTATCTTTTTTATTCAGCTGCTCTCTGGGTTGCTATTTCAGCACACCATATTACTATAGCAACCATACACTAATTGATATAAGAGACTGAAATGAGAGGACCTGAATATAAAGATAAGTAATAAAAGTTAGCAATAACATTTCATTTTTAGCTTTACAGAGCATTTGTTTTAGATGGGGTCAGTGTCTCCCATATGAAAACTGGAAAGAGTCAAATAATTACAAACAAAAAAAAAACAAAACAAAAAGACCAATGGTGAAGTTGCTTAGAATTAGCTATACTTTAATATGCTAAACGTTAACTTAAAGATGAAAACTCCTTTAATCAACAGATAGTATACATCAGTGCTGTCAAACTGGTGAAGCGACCCCCCCCCTTGTCTGGCTGCTGTGACTTTTACATTGTGTAAACTTTAAAAGGGATCAGTACAGAGATTAACTGGTCCCTGCATTGTTTATACCTCAAATTCAGAGTGTAAACTCCTGCATTGTTCACACATGTAACACCTCAATTGTTCACACCTGTAAAACCCTGTACTAGTCACACCTCAGACTCAGACTGAAAGTGCCTTCATTTCTCACACCTCATGCAAAGCGCTGAAGGGAGACCAGCACTGTGTCATTGTATGTAACACAGTATGATCTTTTCATCTTAGAGTTGTCTCATGTTCTTGTCTGCCTTCCCCGTGCTCCCTGTGTGTACCATACTCTGCCTGCCCTATGCTCCCTGTGTGTGCCATACCCTGCCTGTGGAATGTGAGCCTGATAGGGTTTGTTCTGGGAGTTTGTTAGCATTTGGCGGAGGAGGCATATGGAATTAAGGGTATATCTTAATATGACATATTATAATTTTCACATATGAATTATTAATTAATGTGTTTACAGTCTTAAAAGTTACAGTTTGTCTGGCTTACAGAGGGGTGTGGGCAACACTGACTTCCATTATCATCTCTCCACCACGTAGGCCAGAAAAATGCTGGCCCTTGGTACCCCAGAAGGTGGACTTCACTAATTTATATCATATTAAGTGGCCTATTACAGAAACTTACCAAACAAATATAGATATCAGTAAATATTGCCCTTTTAAATCTTTTACCTTGAGCCTTTAAAGAAATCTGGAAAAAATAATTTTTAAAAGGAAGAAATTAACTCCCAATAATAAAATATAATACAGGGAAGAAACTGGGAGCTTCACATACAATAGCAGATATTGAAACACATGACCGATAACTGAAGAATTTAGTAATTTAACACTATATTTTGTTATTACTACTTTGTGTGGTTTATGTATTTTGATACAGAACCTCACTGCACACTGAATTAATGTTTGATCTGATATGGCAATAAGTAGTTATTTCTCTGTTTACTCCACAGTTTCAAGTGCATGTGTGTGTGCTGGTGTTACAAGCTGTGTTATGCTGGATGTGCCAGTATGGGTAATTTAATAAAAGGGCAACATCTTAAAGGGAAACTGTCATGGCAAAACATGTTTTTTTTTTTAAAACGCATCGGTTAATAGTGCTACTCCAGTAGACTTCTGCACTGAAATCCATTTCTCAAAAGAGCAAACGGATTTTTTTATATTCAGTTTTGAAATCTGACATGGGGCTAGCCATTTTGTCAATTTCCCAGCTGCCCCAAGTCTTGTGACTTGTGCCAGCACTTTAGGAGGGAACTGCTTTCTGGCAGGCTGTTGTTTTTCCTTCTCAATGTAACTGAATAGTATGCAGTGGGACATGGGTTTTACTATTGAGTGCTGTTCTTAGATCTACCAGACAGCTGTTATCTTGTGTTAGGGAGCTGTTATCTGGTTACCTTCTCATTGTTCTTTTGTTAGGCTGCTGGGGGGGGGGAGGGAGGGGTTGATTTCACTCCAACTTGCAGTACAGCAGTAAAGAGTGATTGAAGATTATCACAGCACAAGTCACATGACCAGGGGCAGCTGGGAAATTGACAAAATGTCTAGCCCTATGTCAGATTTCAAAATGAAATATGAAAACATCTGTTTGCTCTTTTGAGAAATGGATTTCAATGCAGAATAATTGTGGAACAGCACTATAAACTGATGCATTTTGAAAATTTTTTTTTTTCCCATGACAGTAACCCTTTAACAATTTCTAGTAACCCACAGCAACTGATAAATAACTTTAATATATCTTAGCTGACCTACCTTGAAATAGTCAATAAGAGCTTTTGAGTACTTCACAGCATGGTCCCTTTTGAGTCTAAACATTCTCCAGTAGAGAAGAGCTAAACATCGATAGCTATAAAACAGTTTGTCAACCATTAGAGGGAAATGATAAGAAAATTTTACATTTCAACTTAATATTAAATATATAGATATAGCATAACCAACACTGTTCATTACAGCAGTTGTGCATGCACTTCAATGAGAATTGATCTAATAGCTCGGAAAATTTTCACGCAACAATTTAACACTTTTCCCCTAAATTAAATATAAGAAAAAGGACAAACCATAATGCTGTGATTTTCTTGTCCCTGCTTGTTGCATTGGGGCCCGAGTGTGGTTTTAACCTCAAGGCATACCTTCAAAATAATAAAGAAAATATTTCTGAAATGTGAGACAAGTCTTTAACAGAACCCATCACCATTATACAAAATTGTACATAAATCTCCTGTACATTTACAATAGGTGAAGTTTCCAATTAATCGTTAATGGCCAATATCATGGCTACATATAGGAGTCTGTTTTGTGTTCATCACTGATAAATGACCCATTGGATGCAGGTAACTAGATAGGCCTGAAATATGTCTTTATACCTTTCAATTCAGATTACAAAAACTATGGGGCAAATTCACTAAAGTGCAAAGCGTCTAACGCTAGCACTAATTGGCCAGCATGACGTCATTTCGTAACTTTGCTAATTCACTGGCTCTGGGGAATTTTCGCTAGCGAAGTAGTTAGACTTCGCACCCTAACGCCAAGTGAAGTTGCGCACTGATAAAGGATCGTAATTACGCTAATTTAAGATGACCATTTTACTGAACGTTACCACTTACGCTAGACATTACTTCGCCAGGTCAGACCTGGCGAAGTTCAATACAATAGATAGGAATTTGAAAATAAAAATGGAAATTTTTTCTATGTCTCAAAAAAATGCTGGCCTCTTTTACCTTTTGTAGGGTGATAGTCTGAAAAAGAGTGACATTTTTGGGGGGTTACCCTCCTTCCCCCCTAAAGTTCCTAACATATGGCAACTCAACTATATAGGGGACACATGTTTACAACAATCTGACAACTTTATTTTATTTATTAAAGGTTTCCTGGGCTTGTGTAGTGGAATGTAGTGGCTGTAACATATACTTCTATTAGACTTTGACATTCGCGGTGTATGCAAATTAGGCATCGCTAGCGTAAATGTGCTTTGCCTGCCGAAGTAACACTAGCGCAGTAACACTAGCGCCAACCTGAGTGTAACTTCACACTTTAGTGAATTTTCCTAGCGCTGTCGAAAATTCGCCTGGTGAAGTGCGGCGGACATTAGCGAAGGCAACGCTAGCGCATTTTCGCCGCTTAGTGAATTTGCCCCTATGTAGTTAATGCATACAAAAGAAAACATTGAAAAAGAACTAATAAAGTTTATTCTGCCCTGAAAAATAACATTTAAGTGAACATATTGTTTAACGTGTGAACTTATTCTGATTAGTTGGCAAGTTGCCCCTGGGGGCCCAGATGAGCTGTGGGATAAAAATTAGGGTGATACTGTTTCAAGATGAAAAAGACATAAGTTATATCTGCTCAGTGTTTATATTATTGACTTATTCAAGATATTCAGTATTAATTTATGTGGCAAACATATAAAAGCATATATTATATTCTTACTAAGGGTAAGGGTACATGTAGCACAGTGATCCCCAACCAGTAGCTCGTGAGCAACATGTTGCTCACCAACCCCTTGGATTTGGCTCCCAGTGGCCTCAAAGAAGGTGATTAATTTTGAATTCCTGGTTTGGAGGCAAGTTTTGGTTGCGTAAAAAACAGTTACACTGTCAATCAGAGCCTCCGTGTAGGTTGACAATCAACAAAGGGGCTACTAAATGGCCAATCACAGCACTTATTTGACTTATTTGACACCCCAGAAACATTTTTCAGGCTAGCGTTGCTCCCCAGCTCCTTTTACTTCTGAATGTTGCTCACTGGTTCAAAAGGGGATCCCTGATGTAGCATATTGTACACAGGAGGAAGAAAGAGGATCCGCTTTCATGTGCTCTTTATTTTATTCAACTGAAAGGTCTAGTGCCTCTCTGTAAACAGAGAAGATATCAACACAAAAATGCACACTTTCGTGTTCCTACAAAAAGCAGATGAGCAAAGTGGACAATCTGCTACAGGTGCCCTTGGTTTAAGATGTCTGTAAGGCCGAATGCCCATTTACCTTTCTGAAGACTTTTCCATGTACCCAATTACAACCTCTGGACTTTTATTTCTGGAAAATACACTGTTTATCCCCTGATGTCAGTCCAGTCACACTACAAGAGGTAAAGTGATAGTCTGTAGAGATAACTTTTAAGAGTCAATACCTACCTTATCAGCTCTACTGTTTCAGCATACATTGTATATGGAGATTTTGACTCAATGGGGCCATGCTCCATTGCATTCCCACACTCAATGAACAATAGGGCTGCTTCAGTATAATTCAGAACTTTGTCATATTTGTCCATCTTGGCAAGAAAACAAATGGAAATGTTAAAAACCACAGTAAATCAGACTTCATAAGCTCAGGCTTAATGAAATACTATACTTCAAGTTATCCATTGGTCAAATAATATTATCCATGGATATTGCTGAAAATGTCATTACTATTTCTTATAAAAGAGAAATAATAACGACATTGTTATGAAATCTACAGCTGCATAAAAAGGAATTGTACTTTTGCTAATTTGTTCTTAGAAGTGCATTGATAAGTGATGTTGTGGGGAAGTGGCATGGGTTAGTGAGTCCAAAAGGGACACTTTCATTAAAAATCATTTGCTGTTACCTGAAGAAGGTTGCATGGTTTACTGAATAACAGTTGTGTTAAATACTGATTTACTTTACTTTTTAAAAAGCTGAGCTCTGGATATTTAAACACACCATGTGATTGCTTACAATTTTTCATGCTAAGAAATGCACTATCCAGAATAAAATCATAACAGACTGGTGTCCTAAAAAATGATTGAAATGTGATTTTTGCATCATTTCATTAGGATAAACACTATACAATGCCTGGTGGGAATGGTTAGTCACTTGCTACCAGATTGCATTATGGAATCATGCATCTATCCCTACATGAATGCCTTCACTAGCTGATTCATAATCAATGGCATTACAAAAAAATGCCACACTGTATAAGACATAAGCAAAGATGCCGTCATTCTCATTAACCAGTTGGTTGAAGTAAACAGAAGTTGGAATTCAAAATAGCAGCAGGCTCATAACTAACTTTTATCCAGCCATCTGTCCAGTATTAATGATGCCATAATCTTCTGTAGCAACTAAGGGCTAAGTAATGAAAGTGGATAGCATGTATTAACATGGAATGTGCTATAAAGAGGTTGCACTTGATTTACTACACAGATCAGGATTCTCAGAATGGGGCAGGTTTGCATCTTGACCTTTTTGGAGAATTGCTAAAAGCAATCTTAATCCAGTTAGTTTTAAAGGCCCCTCTAACACAAAAACAATTTAATTAGTTATTTTAAAGTCATTGTTTGACAGAAAAGCTCAATAATACAAGCATTTCTTAATTTAACAAAGCCAGTCATGCTTGTAATAGCTTTTATAATTATGTTTGCGGGGTTGTACTGATGATAACTTCATGCACATAAAATACCAGGACAAAATTAGTTTAGCATAATGTAACAGGGAAGAAAATGTTCTCACCATTGCATCTGCTTTATGCTTCATCTGTTTAGCTTCTTGCATAAAATAATCTGCACTGCGAGGCCTACACGATGAGAATACAAACTCATTTATCAGCTACGACCATGGGTCTGCATTCATTGAACAAGCTCCTTCTTGCAAAAAAATACAAACAATAATATGCTCACATACTGTACAGCCCTAAAAGTAAGCCCAACTTGGTGTTGTCTTTCAGTCTTCAAATTATTACTAATGATTCCCTGATCAAGATTTCATTAAAAAGACAATAATAAGCAAAATTAAATTAACAGTGTCAGTTATGTACAGGCATGCACAAATCATTAGGCATCATGCATAGAAAGGTAGTAAAACATAAACTAAGCTTTTACACTGCAGGCAGTCTCTTAACTTGGTCCTTTAGCTGAAGAATGCAAACTATTGTGCATAAACTCTACACAAACAGATATACAAACGTGCTCACCTATTGTCAAACACCTGACTTCTTAAATCTTTGCGCTCATCGGACATTAAGTGCATATCATCTCTATGACCCAAAGTGTTGTTGTCTGAAGAAACATGGTTGGATCTCTAAAAATAAACATTTGTTGAATATAAGTCAAATAACATAATTTAGACATTATAACTTGATTATTTTGATTATTTTTTTCCATCAGAAGTTTAAAGTGTTTTTGAATGGAAGTAGGAAATCCAGGAGTCCATGTATAATTAGTTTGCATTTGCAAAAGAAAATATGACAATATAGTAAATATATATTTATCTATATATAACTTGTAACAGTGCGTTACAGATTTCGTTAATTAACCAGTACAGCCTGTTTCACTGGCAGACTGGACACACAGGTCTTGCTCTTTACAGAAAGGTTTTACCACCACTTAGGGTAGTTACTACATATATTCAATAGCAACAGCCATGGTTTTCTCCAGAGTTTTTTTTTTCCCACACAAACTTCCTTAGCATGTACCTCACAAACTTCCTGCTTCCCCTGGGCAGAGAGCTCCCCTCCCCAGGTAGTGAGCCATCACTTAAATCACCTGTACAAGTTAATTTACAGACAACCTCTGTGATTCTTCCCATATGGTGGGTCTCATAGAACATTCTGGAAGATATGTACCTTTCTTCTAGAGTTTTCTCTGCCACTGTGTAACATATCCCCCCTCTGTCTGTGGGGTTGGACACAGTTAGCCATCAAATAATGGACTCTAGAGAGGGCATCTGTATACTGTTGCCATTTTCCTGCCCTATGCTCAGCAATGAAGCTGAAGTTCTGTAGTGAAAGGAACCACCTTGTTACTCTTGTGTACCTTTCTTTGGCTTGGTTTATCCATGTGAGTGTGGCATGGTCTATAATGAGCTTAAAGTTGCACCCCAGTAGATAATACTAGACACACTTGTTAGCCAGACACTCCCTCTCTACAATGCTGTATTTTTTCTCTAGTGGGTGAGTTTTAGTCTCAAAAACAGGGTCGGACTGGGGGGCCAGGGCCCACCGGGGCTTCTTTCTCAGGGTCCCCCCTCCGGCATGCACACTGCTTTTTTCTGTCGCAGCAGCAGTTGGGGCCCACTGGAGCCGGGGGACCCACTGTTTTTTTTCCCGGTATCCCACTGGCCCAGTGCAACCTTGCTCAAAAATAACACTGGGTGTTCCTCATCATTGGTTTTTTAAAATAAATATTAAACATATCAAACAAATAGCAATGGTCACAATGCTTCAAAAAATTAATTTCCATAATGTCGGCAAGCCTGATGCTTTGCTAAGCGTAAGATTCATTATTATGATTCCTCAATGAATAATCTAGGTTACATATTCCCTTACCTGATAAACATGAGATTTTTCAGCTGTGCTGGTCCTGCAGGAAGATAATGTAAAAATGTATTACATTCCCATTTCTAGGTATGCTTCTATAATAAAATGACTAGAATATGCAAGGTGATTTGGGTGATTTGGGATGGCTCATATAAAGGCATACTGTGATGGAAAAACATGTTTTTTTCAAAACGCATCTGTAAATAGTGCTGCTCCAGTAGACTTCTGCAGTGAAATCCATTTCTCAAAAGAGAAAACAGATTTTTTTTATATTCAATTTTGAAATCTGATATGGGGCTAGACATTTTGTCAATTTCCCAGCTACCCCTGGTCATGTGACTTCTGCCAGCACTTTAAGACAGAACTACTTTCTGGCAGGCTGTTGTTTTTCCTTCTCAATAGAACTGAATGGAACGCAGTGGGATATGGATTTTTACTATTGAGTTCTGTTCCTAGATATACCAGGCAGCTGTATCTTGTGTTAGGGAGCTGTTATCTGGTTACCCTCCCTTTGTTCTGTTGTTAGGCTGCAGGGGGGGAGGGAGGAGGTGATATCACTCCAACTTGCAGTACAGCAGTAAAGAGTGATTGAAGTCACATGACTTGGGGCAGCTGGGAAATTGACAATATATCTAGCCCTATGTCAGATTTTAAATGAAATATAAAAAGATCTGTTTGCTGTTTTGAAGAATGGATTTCAGTGCAGAATTCTGCTGGAGCAACACTATTAACTGATGCATTTTGAAAAAAATTTTTTTTTTTACCATGACAGTATCCCTTTAAAAATGTCTCTTCATAAAAAGAATTATTAGTTACTAGTCTTACTCCTCCGGGCCATACAGAGGCAGAATGCAATGCTAAATGCAGAGAAACACAGACCAAGGCCTTGTTTGATGTATTCAGCTTTAGCCTTTATCCTGTAGGAATGACTGTAAGCAAATAACATGTATGGAGGAAATGCCTGTGGGCACCTGCAATTATGGGTCTAGAAAATGCTATAACCAAATTGGTTTTTCAGGGTGCCTGGATATTGCTCCTTCGTGCAGTGTCTTCAAAGTTGAGCTAAATTTATATGTATTAACTATTATCCAGACATATGAAAATGTCACTTTCATAGAGTCCATTTAAAGACAATCCCCTATTTACCTGTAACAATAAAACACTACCTTTTATTTGATGGTAATTATGCTAGCATAAGTTCATGTCGGTAGCAAAAACAATCCTATTGGGTTTAATCATCACATTGCTACGTCATGTCTGCAAAATGGAACTAAAATTAGATATATTAGTTGCACAGTATGCTTCAACCTTGGGAGTAAACAATGGGATTTGTACAAAATTCAGACAATATGGGGGACATTTACTAAGGGTTGAAGTGAAAATCCGATTAAATTTGTATTTCAAAAATTTTAATTTTGAAGTAATTTTTGGCCAAAAATTCGATCTGAATTGAAAAAACTGGAAAATTCTAATTTCAAAGTACTGTCTCTTTAAAAAAAAAAAAAAAACGAATTTGCCACTTCGCCACTTTAAAGCTACCGAATTGTCGTTTTAGCCTATGAGGGACCTCCTGGAACCTTTACGGTGATTTTTTCTAAGTTTGAGAAAATCAAGTGATTTTGTCCAATATCGTTGAATCGAACGTCTAAGTTGAACGATTCAAATGATTTTTATTCGATTGAACACTGACCTGTTCAGTCCATTTTCGGTTGAAATGCCCTTTAAAAAAATGTGATGGTCGAATTTCGAAGTTTTTCAACCATTAGTAAATCGGCCCCTAAATCTGATTATCTTGACCAAACATTCTGTTCCACACTGTATATACAAGCAGTCATACTAATCGCTCTTGCTTACAAATTAGAGAGCCTCATGAGGTAAAAAAAAGCAGCTGGATAAATTCTAGAGTGTAAAAATATCTATTTAACTCAGAATAAGTATACCTGAGAAAGTGGCATTATACACTTATTTATGCATTAATCTCTTTACAATCCCAAGAGCTAGTCCAGAAGTACCCACACTTTTGTCCTCCATGGTTTCATGGGTTTGTTAAATCAGTACTGTGATTTGCTGTGAACTAGTCTTCTGTGGTGTATCATTATCCAGCACCCCCTATGAGACTTGTGTGTAATACACACAATACAAAGTACTAGTGCATTTCTAGTAAGATCTTGCCTGGAAGGACTCAGTAGTGAAGTTCTGCTGAACCAAATGGTTGGTCCTTGCTGATTACTGGAACTGAGATAACTCAGAGAGGTGGAAGTGATGTCATTTGTATGGAAAGTCATTACTCAAGGCAGCTTGGAGCACAAACTGAAACTGCAGATGATCAGGAGGGGCTCACTGCAAATAAATGTCTGTGAATCAATGCCTGATAGTCATATAGTGATCTTACCAGTTTTAAGCATGTGTTACAAGAGATCTGGACAGCTAGATTTTTTACAGTAGAGTCTGCTAAGACACTGCTGTGTATCTGGTACCAAAGAAGATATCTAAGGACAATTTTGAGCAACTCCCTTGACATGTAGTTGAAAACTATTCCCCATGATGTTGACCTTAAAGACAAGGAAGCTAATACTCGGAAATCAGGGAATTTTCCATGCACATGATCAGGCTTGAGTGCCTTTCAATTTCACCAGCATCTGGTTGGGAGATAAAACATTTGGGAAGAGAGTGGGAAATTTGTGGCATGGTTGTAAGATCTTGTGCTGCATAGGGCTGACCTACAAAAAACAAACCAGCAGCCATATGCTTGTAATGAAATAGAATTCCCCATATACCCTAATGATTTAGATGCCGCTTCAATACCCAGAATGAGTCCAGATGGTTTGTGATAAGAAAATCACATGTTTTGCAGATTTTACTAAACTGTTCAATCACTGCTGAACACATTGGTCTCTCAGCTTTCTGATCCAATCTGTTAGCCTATCAGAACTTAAATCCCTTTTGGACAGTGATTTCCATCTACACATTCTGCAATTCAATTGTTCTATTTGTCTGCCTGACCAATCAGAGAAAATGGACCTACAGTACACATATTTGTGAACAAGTCCTGCATGACTCTAGTCTTTGGCCCAAAGCAAAGAAACCGATTATCTGAGAATGGCGATAATTTATAGGTATAGGGTCCGTTATCCAGAAACCCATTATCCAGAAAGCTCTGGATTACGGGAAGGCCATCTCCCATAGACTCAATTTTGTCCAAATAATCCAATATTTTAAACTGATTTTTCTGTGTAATAATATAACACTACCTAGTACATGATCTAAACTAAGAAATAATTAATCCATATTGGAAGCAAACTCAGCCTTTTGGGTTTATTTAATGTTAACATGATTTTCTAGTAGACTTATGGTATGGAGATCCAAATTATTATTATTATTTTTATTAACATGTATTTCTATAGCGCCAACTTATTTTGTAGCGCTGTAAAGTGAATGTGATTATACAACTAAATCACATGAATTACATACATATAACATATGGAGTTACATACATCACAATAAATATGGAGTTACATACATCACAATAAATGCCGGTACAAAAGGTGAGGGAGGCCTTTACAGAAAAAGCTTACAATCTAAAGGGAAGGGAATGATACACAAGATGTGGGAGTGGGCAAGATCAGAGTAAAGTGGGTGAGAGGAGACTAAGGGGCATACGTGTTAACATTGGAGAGAAATATCACTGGTGATGTTGCCCATAGCAACTGATATAAGTTAGAAAACAAAAGCAAAGATCTGATTGTTTTCTACTGTCTACTGTATGTCTCCAATGATAATAAATACACCTCTACTCGTGGAAAACCAAATGTATGGAAATAACTTTACATTGGTGTCTGTGTGAATCATTGCCAGTGTCAACCGCAATTTCTGGTAATTGCGTGACTGAAACCTTGGATATAACCCTAAGGTTAATTAACTATATATATATTACATCTTGTTTTTATGGATATGGCCTGTACAAGTTTGGTTTAGAAGGCAGATTATAATAATGATTTATGAGGAGGAAATAAAGTGGTGTAAGAAAAAATGCACATGAAAATAAAGTTTGGTGCAGACAGTGATATTCTGAATTTTTGGAATAATTTCTTTAGCTCCCCAGTATGGCAGTTAAAGTGTAACTTGGTTTTTAAGATTCACAGCAACAGTTACTGTATACAAAATGTATTAAAAAATGTAAATATCGATCAAAGAAATCCATTATTTCTTTTGTGCTGATTAACAACAGTGATAATATCACAGTATTTTATCCTATTTTTACAAACTATGTAAAAGCTGCCACAGTAAATGTCTTGTTGATGAATAACTACACCAATTACAGACTCATATTTTGTAGAGATAATTTGTCATCTACATGGAAAATTCTTGTTTCAGCTCTTCAGACCATTATCTTTGATATTAATTTGCACAAATGTTGCTGGGTGTCTTATTTTTGTCAGTTGCTCCATAAAATGCTGAGTGTTAGAAACTTTCCTAGGAATCCTAGCCTTATAAATGCAGTCATTTGGCTGTATCAAAACATAGCTGTTTATTAGGTTATTGATAATACCGTATTCTTTTAGATTAGGGTCATCTTCATCCAAAGGGAGCTTGGTGATACTGCTGGTAGTGGTAGCTGGCCTTTGGTGTATTTAAAGAACATACGTGTACTAAATAATTACCACTATATGCACATGGTAGAGTCATTCTCACACAATATATTTAGCATTTCTTACTCTTAGGCACTGAAGTTATATCTTAGATTTTATTTATTCTTAATTTGTTATGAAACCTGCTAAACCATTGAATTATATGCTTTCAGAATTTTGCATGTAAAATGCAACAACACCAAATTATAAAAGATGAATATGCTCCCTATATCCTGATATATCATTTGTGGGGGTATTGTCATATTCAGAAGAATATTCCACATTTTCTGTGTCGTTTTGGTATGAACTCTGTCTTTTTTATTGAATTCTATGAAGAATTGTGTCCATCCAAATAGTTGAAAGTATGTACTTTTTAGAAATATATTGTTTGTTGGTGATATTCCACAAGTACAGGGGTATTAAACTTAAAAAGAAACGGCATGGTTTACATAAAGATATCCATGCCAAAATATTCAGCTGTAATTTTCCTTATTGCCTCTAATGCCAATAATCAGCAGATGAATTGTTCTACCTAAGATACTGTGTACACCAGAGGTGGGCCCAGCTGCACATCCCATGCCAGGGCCCACCCCCTGCTAGGTACGTTACTGAATAGTAACATAATAGGCATGTAGCCTGTAGCCTGAGAATAGTATGATATAATAATGCACTTATAAAGAACAAAACAAAGAACAGTTAATAACTACACATACACTGGGTAGTCATCTACCTTGCCTTATGCATATTCAATTTAGAGCTTACTTTGTGCCACCTTGTGCATATTGGAATCGAGTACCAGAAGAGTGACACCTGTGATAACATTCATCCCTCTGTTTTAATATATCTAGCAACTATTCAACCATTTTGCAACCGGAATACAAATTGCAAATGGGAGAGAACTAGAAGGAAAAGGTATAAACAACAAAGTATAAATGATGAAGCACATTTGAAAACTGTCTAGGAATATCAATGCCTACATCATAGTAAAAGTAAATTTTAACACAAAAGAACAAGAACCTGTTTAGGAAAAATATAACCCCCACATACTAAGGGGCAGATTTACTAAGGGTCGAAGTGGAATTTCGAAGTCATTTTTGGGTACTTCAACTATCGAATAGGCCAAAATTCAATTCAAATTGAAAAAAATTTGAATAGAAATTTAATATTCGACTATTTGAAAATGGTACTGTCTCTTTCAAAAATTTGAATTCGACCCTTCGCCACCTTAGGCCTGCCAAATTGCTATTTTAGCCTATGGAGGGGGATCTCCTGGAACCTTTAAGGAGTGTTTTTGGAAATTTTTTTAGCTTCGAAATTCAACCCTTAGGGGCAGATTTACTATTATTCCCCCCCAAAAAAATTGATAATCCTCAATATTCGATTAGTATTTGATTTTCGAATGCTAATCAATTCGCCCATCACTATATTCTACCAATCAAAATTTTCCTAAATCGTTGTTTGATTGAATTCGATCGATCTTCGATCTATTCACGTGAATTTAGTAAATCGGCCCCTTAGTACATCTGCCCCTAAGTGTGCTGACATAAACATAAAGATTCATTGTTCATTCCTCTGGACTACCACTTAAGCAACATCAATGCTTGCCTAGCTTTTTTAGGAAGCTTAAGGTGTCCTCCAAAAGAGGCACTATTTCCCACTAGAACAGTGGGCAGATTTGGGCAATAAAGTTTAACAACTACTGGGATAAATTAGGTTAAATTAGGTTAAAATATAATTTAGCTATGCACAGTGTAATAGTATTTCATATTTAATGTTTCCCATAGTCATAGCCCAGGGTACAGACATAGTCCCTCCCTGTATATAACTATAGCTCTAGGAATGATCTTATACAGGTCATGTATTGTTTTTACCTGTTATTTTGTACAGGTAAAGTATTGAAAGTTTGAAGTACCAATTTTACTCTGATCCTTTATGGAGATTATTTTTTATGGCCAGGATTGCTGCATTAGTAATTATTCTAAAATTGGAAAATATCATCACTAGTTTCATCTCTATTTTTTATTTGTCCTTGTGCACTGTTTGGAGAAAATGGGGTACCTGATGGTGTTGGTGCTGTGTAAATTGGTCCTATCGCAGCTTACAGATGAAACAGTGTCTTGCAAACAGTTGTCCTTTTCAACATGGTTTTTCTTTACTTCCCGAGATGCTTCATTTTCAGACTGCACAGAGGAAATATTATGGTTATGTTAGATGCACATTACACAAGTTCATTGATAAATATAACAATTAGGGGGGTTATTTATCAAAGGTCAAATTTGTGAGGTTTCTGAGTTTTTTTCTCACAAGTCAAATGTTTGCTTATTTATGAAAAACCCAAATGTAAAAATGTAATGGGGGGGAGGGGGGTCATATACTCAAATTGATATTTTTATCTGCAAAAAAACCTTGAATACCTCACATCGATCTAACTTTTTAGTGCAAACCACCATCTGCCAGTGACTTCTACATGACCTCAAAAGGCTTAAAATTGAGTATTTTTGGATTCAGCCTTTTTTCAGCTTTGGACACAATACATTTTTTTGGTACTGAAACTACCCTAGAAAAATAGATAACCCCCTTAATGTCACAGTTACCAAAGCAATATTAAATGAATCAGAAGAAAGTTCATGTTCCAGAGCTTTATAAAAATGTTCAGTATTCATTAAAAAAATGCTTTTTAACAGAATAAAGTGAAGTAAATAGATGATTACTCCAGCGCACCTAGACTACACAGAAAATAAGTTCTGCAATGGCCTTAACTCATCGTAATGTTGGCATTTCCACCAATTCTTGACTATAGCTCCCAGTCTTTAGTTTAAAGACTAACATTTCACACAAAAGACAACCCTGTTATAGTATCCATAACAGATTTCATGCAATCAGGTGGTTCACCTAAATGACTGATCTATGGCATATTTTGCAGGATATGTGGAGGACCAAATAAGCCATTAAAAGCCAAGCCAACCAATCCAATATTTTTGCTCCACAAATTCAGCTATTTTGTGTAAGGTTAAAAATAAATAAATAATAATAATAATAATAATATTGCTGATAATAACAATCTTTGCATGAGGCAGACACACCTGCTTATGAACTACAAGGGAGTGGCAAACAACACACATACAGCTAAACAAATCCCCCAGGAATAGGGTAATATGGGCAGACGTATGGGGGCAAATTCACTAACTTCCGAAAATTTGCTAGCGTTGGCTTCGCTAGCATTCGCCTGCACTTCGCCAGGCGAATGTTCGCCAGCGCTATGCAAATTCACTTAAGTACGAATTTATACTCACGTCGGCGAACGGTAGCGTGGTTGCGCTAGTGTTACTTCGCTAGGCAGAGCGCAGTTACGATAGCGAAGCCTAATTTGCATACGGCGGGAACTTTAACTTAGAATATAAGTATATGTTACAGCCACTACATTCCACTACACAAGCCCAGGAAACCTTTAATACATTAAATAAAGTTGTCCTATTGCCCTACATTTGCCCCCTGTATAGTTGCCATATCTAAGGGAATGTAGGGGGGAAGGAGGGTCACACCCCCCCCCCCCAAATTTTTTTAATCTTTTTCAGATTATCACCCTCCAATGCTAAAACACGCCAGCGTTTTTTTGGGACAGAAAAATTTTAAATTTTTTGTTTCAACCTCCCATCTATTGTTTTGAACTTCGCCTGGTCTGACCAGGAGAAGTAAAGTCTAACATAAATGCTAACGTTCAGGAAAATGTGCACTTTAGTGAATTTGCGAATTTATGATCCTTCGTCAGTGTGCAACTTCGCCTGGCGTAAAGGTGCGAAGTTACGCAAGTCTATCTACTTCGCTAGTGTAAATTCGCCAGAGCCGGTGTTAGTGAATTTCCGAAGTTACAAATTGATGTCACGCTGGCGAATTAGCGCTAGCGTTAGACGCTTCGTGCGTTAGTGAATTTGCCCCATGAGCTACCATACCAAAGTGCAAGTTAAAGGAGATGTAAATGCAAAATAATTAAATCTCATTTTTACTTTCTTTAATGGAAAAGAAATCTATCTCCAATATACTTTAATTAAACTATGTGTACCATTTTTATAAGAAACCTGACTGTATGCAGTGAAATTCCCCCCTTCATTTTACTTGTTCTGACAGCTGTGGAAAGGAAACTTCAGATGGTCCATAACTGCTTTGCAGGGAAACGATCATACTTTCAAACGGCAAGGGGGAGCCCCCCCACCTTACTTCCCAGAAGCAGCTTTGTTTGTTTCCCTGTAGAGCAGCTGGTGACCCTGGAGAGATTTGTATCCACAGACCCAGTGCAGTCTGTATATTCTGATTATTAATCAGTCTTGCTGTATCGGCTTCTATGGCAGATATTATTTGACTTGTGCTGTCTTGATAATTTATGATGATTCCTAAGCCCAGGCCACACTGAACATGTGCAGGGTCTTGGTCTTGCAAAGATGTCTAACAAAGTTACAAGATGACAGCCCCCTGCCGTTAACTTTGAAAAAATAAATCATTTGTTTAATTAGGCTTCTGGTGCAGTAAGTTCATGTTTATATTTAGTATACAAAATACAGCATTTCTAGCATTATTTGATTTTAGACTTGAGTTCCCCTTTAAGCTAGTTGTATTCAAATGATCCAAAATGCTGGCCTTGACAGCAAAGCGGTATCGATACTTTCTCATTATATGAACACCCGTGTATTCAACTGATGCTCACCAGTTAAGACATTATTCACACTGGACATGAGCATATTAGGAATAATTTATCTTTCTTATCTTTCACAGAGACATCTCAATGACATGTAGTGCATTACAATAATGCATAGCTTCTTTTAGAGCAAGCAACTGAGAAATGGTACATGAATAAATGCTGAATCTTCATAACTGTGAGTCCTCCAATCTAAAAATTCTGAATACTCTCCTTTGTATAAGAAGTGAATGTCCAAAGGAAAAGACTAAGGTATCTCACACTCCCTTGTGTACAGCAGAAAATAATTTAGGGGAGTAAGTATGCTGCCTTCTGCCCACATAAAAATTCTGAATATGGGGGAAAAAATCTAGGGGGAGCAATGACCAACTAAGCTGCTAATCACTAATATTCATCTGTGAACAAAATGTTAATTTATTCAGGTTATTAAGGTTTGAATTTTGAACATAGCATTATGCAAAATCCCTAACCACATCTTGGATTCAGTGAATCTCTAGAAACGATATCAATATCATGATATCTTATTCTTACATATAGCTCTCTCTGCATTACCCCATAACTGTATCTGAGGATATAGAGGCTTATTCTCATATACCATTTGCACTTAGCTACAACAGTACTACTTATTGACCCCCCCATATGTAATAAAATGCACAAGTTTGCCCAGGAGCAGTAACCCATAGCAAGTTGCTAACCAATAAGTTGTTTGCTTTTAAACAGGTGACTAGTTAATCCTACCTGCTGATTTATTGCTATAGGTTACTGCTTCTGGGCAAACTTATTGGTTTTTATTATATAACCCCATAAATGACTAACTTATCAGTTCAGTTCCAAATGCCCTTTTCTGGCAGACCGGAAACACCGGAGAGAGGCACGTTTTAACGTCCATTTTAGAAAAAAAACCTTAATATAAAAATCTGAATATGTTTCAGTTTCAGCCTGTTACCTGCTGTTCATTTTTGTTGAGAGGATTATTTTAAACAGGAAAATAAGTACCTTGCGTTTCTTTCTGGTTTTCTCCAAAGCTTTCTCTGATACTGAAGTGAAGCATTTATGAGTTGAAGACCTGTGTGCTTCTTTCATACTGGTATTCATGATTAGAGTCTCCTGTGGCAGTTCCACTGGTATTCTTGATAAAAGAGTTAAATCAATCCTGACCCAAAGAGACTTGACCTCATCATTGCCCTTTATTGAAAAGACATTCTCATTCCTGCCAAAAGGAACCAGTGTGTAATACTGTTCGTCCAACTCCTTAGCTACGTCAGTTGTGGCAGTGGTATTCGCAACACATGGACTGGATCTACTAATATTATTGCCTCCCAACTCCTTACGTCTATTGTTGTTCTCAGTTGCTGGAGTGACTGATGTGTTTGTAGAAAAAGTTGAGATTTCTAGTTCTGTTTCAATGCCAAGATCTGAAGACTGAGATGAAAACGGGATACATTCCTTGGCTTTGGAAACTGATTTGTTTAGCCCTCGAGTCCTCCTAATTTCACCCCCTAGTTTAGATGTCCTGGGTTCTCTTCTGTGGAAACCTCTACTTGTGCACAACAATCTGCTTTTAGTCTGTTCTGTTAAAATATCACTTACAGTTGCTTGGTTTAAGGAAGAATCCTCAGACCTATAGTAGTTCAGCTTTTCTCCAGTAGATGTCCGTTCTGTCCTCCTTGTTAGTTTTCTGCAAGCAGGCTGCCTCTGAAAAGTGCTTTCTGTTGCGGGAACTGCGACAGCTATTGAAGCAGCTATTTCAATAGAAGTTGATGATTTTAATCCTTTGTCTTTATTATTCCCTAGGTCTGAGCAAATACTCCATGGTCTTTTGTCTTCCTCTGTATCCTTAGTATTGTTATGGTTAGAATGGAATATTTGTGACAAATTCTCACTGTTTCCAGCATTCTCCTTTGAACCACCATAAGACGGGCAATGCGTATTGTTGAGGATCACGGCTTTGTTGGGATGAACCTTGTTGAGCCACTTATCGAGCTGCCATTTATTTGATGTTGGTTGCTCAGGCTGTAAAAGCAATGTGCAGGGTTAAAATACTGTATTATATAGAAATAGTAAGACTTAATTTCTACTTACTTACTAATAGATATGTAAAGCCACTCACAGGAATATAACAAAATTATTCCAGGACTGATAGAACTGTTTGGGAAATATTCAGTATCCCATTTTGATGAACATTTTTTGCAGTCCCAATTAGCCATTCTATAACAAACTGATGGTTAATTTAAATCACCTCTTTAAAGCAAGATTGACAGCCCCACCATACAAGTCATATGTGCAGATCATTTTGCATATGGTCTATTTAGTTCTATCTTGTTAATATAAAAGAGGAAAAATTGCCCTGGTTGTGCCCGTGGAATGTAATTTAATGTTGGACAGAGTCAATGAAGTGTGTAAAATCCCTCCCACTGTAACAAACAACAGCTGCATTTCTTACATTCCTTCCAGCTCTCTATATATCCAGAATTTTGCTCAATCACAACACTGTGCAAGAATCCCAAACCTTACTGAGGCGCTATTTTGCCATTCTTTGCACTATACCCCCCTGAAGGTACAGAAAGGCTTTTCAAACTAAAGAAAAGTCCTACTTATTTAGAGGAAGTGTAATGAGGTGAGGCAGTAAAGGAATGTATATAAAATAATTATATCTCTATAAATTCATATTATGTTACTGGAAAAAGCACATATGGGCAACCAGACAGACTTAAAAATTATGATAAGTGGCACATCTCTATAATAAACCCTAAATCCCTTAATGAAAGGAGTTTTATTTTAAAAGGGAATGGTGCACAAGTGGGCAGTGTCCGATTCTTTTTTAAAATATATGTACAGACATCTGGAATGAGTCATCTCGATAGGTTGTTCATGCGTCTAGGAAACCGCTACTAATGAAAATAATCCTATGTAAAAAAATTAGGTTAGAGATGTTAGATGAGATGTTAGAGGTTAGTAAAAGAGCAAATGGGCATACAAATAAAAATAGAGTCAGTATAGTCTCAGTTGCAAGGATTTTTCATTTTTCTTTTCAAATGTAACCCTTAAAGAACAAGTAAACCTTTTTTTTTCTATCTGTAAATTTGCTCTAAACAGCCCCCCAGATTAATGTACCTTAGTCCCTGCTGCAAGTCTGCTATTGTTTCTGTGTTATCAGCAGCTTGTTTCCCCTTCTTCCTGGTGCAGAGTGAAGCCCCGCCCCTTAGCTTACTGAACTGACCTTATCTCTTGGACTAGTCCAGGAGATCATTTGCATAATGTGACAGAGCAGAGACCAGTGTGTTTAGCAGCTTTTGCTTTGGGAAACTAGCTTACTAATGCACACACTGGCTCCCTCTTCCTCTCAATTGTGGAACAGCAGCAAATGGACTGCTCAGTAAACTAAGGGGCTGGGCTTCACTCTGCACCAGGAAGAAGGGCAAACAAGCTGCTGATAACACAGAAACCAGAGCAGACTTGAAGCAGGGACTAGGGTACATTAATCTGGGGGGCTGTTTAGAGCAAATTTACAGAAAGAAAAAGAAAAACATTTACTTTTCCTTTAAGCTTGTTTGCTGCCAAGTCTTTTCAGGATAGTATGAAACTACTTTTCATCGTTGGATAATTTATGCTTTTTTATGTTCTCCTAACTTTTGCTTGCGTGAATGTAATTTTCACAATTTTATCATTACCATTTACTGCTTCTTTAACCCCTTCATTGAAACCATCTGGGACTGGTGGATTGTATTGTACAGCTACTTACACTTCTTTACTGTCTCAGGGAAATCACTGTTTCTAATTATATCATTCACATCTGTGCAACGATCTCCAAGGAGTTTCAGACTACTAAGACAGAGCAGTGATTCATGATTCACAATCTGAGCATGGAAACTATAAAAGGGTTTGTTAGGCTACTCAGCCGAAACACTTAACTGTCTGGATGGCAAATTTCCTGCAAATGTTTTATACTGTATACATGAATAAATGTGTGGATATTTCTTTGTGCATAAAATATTTCCTTAAATATATTTCCCTCTTTCACTCTTTCTTTCACACTCTTCAAAGACAACAATGCAATCAATGCCTATTACCTACATATAATCATAAAAACTAGGTACACAGTGCCAAGTTCATAAACAAGCAAGACATGAGAATCCAGTAACACAAATCTTGTTCTACTGTAAGATCCCATCCCTTTTTTGTAAAATATAAATATATTAGAAGTCAACAAGAAGTTCCACAGACATATAAAACAGATTAGAGACTGCCGTCTAAGTGCTTTTGCACAGGTCATAGATCCCTAACTTCTAATATTACACCTCCAGTTTAAAATAAGTGGCTATTATTATTTTCTATAATACACAAGTCTTACTGTGACCACTGCAAATTGCTGAAAAACCTATATTTTTAAAGTTATTTATGGTTTCGTATTTCAGTGTACTAGGTTTTTCTCTAGAGACATAAATTAAGAGTAGGTTGGGCTGAAGACGAATAACACCACTGTGGGAAAAACAATGTTTTATCAAAGGGGCAACAAAAATTCAAACTTATATATGCACACTGTGCAGAAAGGCAGGGCAATGAAAATAATAAATATGTGAAATTTTTCCTATTTTGCAAGTATTTTTATTTTATTTATCAGAAACGCGTTAGATTTGTATATGAAATTGGTGACCCAGTCTTTAGCTACATGGTTTTCTTGAAAATTTGAATTAAGGAAAATAACTACACATTCTTGCACTACGGGCATGGTTTGCACAACGAGCACCCATCCTATCCAATTTTATAATAAAGTATATACTTTTGCTGACCTTCTATTTCCTGCCAGTTTGTATCTGCATACTTGCCCAACTCATATCAGCTGAGATTACATATTTATAAATAAAAAAACAGTTTTCCATGGTCCATAATGCTTCTTTCTGTGTGTCCCTAATATAGGAGCAGGGCAGCAGATGTAGGGGATCTAACATTTTTAGCTCTGTTTTTTTTGGGGGGGAGGGGGGTGGTTGTGCTAACTGAAGTCTTTATGTCCACTAGCTAGGAGTTTGTTTAGCCTGAAGACTAGCCTTTGTATACTCTTTAGCTGGGAATTTGTTGAGCCTGAAGGTTTGCTTCTGTATGTCCCCTAGCTGGGAGTTTGTGGAGCCTAAAGTCTTGACTCTGTATGCCCCTAGCTATGAGTTTGTGGAGCCTGAAGACTTGCATCTGTACCTAGGGAATTTGTACAACCTGATATTTGCCTGATGTTCAGCCCATCCCTATGGGTCTGTACAGCTGAAGGTATTGCTGATATGTATGCCTTACCTATGTGGTTGTACAAGCTGACATTTTGTTGCTGTGTAGCCCTTACCTCAGGGCTAATGTAGCCTGAAGGTTTGCTGCGTTCTACCTCGCTGGAACTGCTTTCGCTTTCAGAGTCCGACTCTGAGCTGGTGTCAGATTCACTGGAGCTGCTGCTTGTCAGTGTGGAGATTCCTGAAGCTCTTTTACTGTGATCCTGAACTTCCCCACTGCCAGCAAGAGGAAAAGAAACAATGTTACAACTTCATATTCTGTGTATAAGGTTACAAGACCTCCCATTTAAAGGGCCAGTGACATTAATAAAAATGCTGTCCATGTATGTACATAGTGTATAGTTTACAGTTACATAATTAAACATTTCTGGGCCAACCGTATAATCTAAACTTCTGTTAAAAAGGTGTTTTGCAAACAGAAATGGAAAAAAGACACATCAGTAAGGACCCTGCTGGCCCCTGTACACTGCTGCATTTTTATGTCTCTGATACAATGTGGAATATTATATACATACATAAAAAATGTGTAAAATCTACAAAAAATATGGTGTAAACGTTGGTATAAAACAAATATTATAATTTTCAATGCCATCTCATTTTCCTCATGTGTCAGTGACACCATGCAGTGTGACTGTAGAAATAATGCATTCAGCGCCTACTCTGGGGCTGCCGCCGCCTGAGGCAGCAGCCCCAATTCCGCCCCCCATTCCCACTCCGCGCTTAAATATCAGTGTTGGAGCGGGTGAAAAGAGGGTGGTATCGCTAATGCATTGAGTGCCATTGCTCTCTCTGCACTAGCGGAGCCAAATTTCCGGGTTAAAACCCAGAAATTTGGCTCTTTAAGTTACAAGAGGCAGCTTTTTGGCGCTCCTTGTAACTGGCTGCTCCGTGCCGCCTGAGGCAAGGTTCTCACCTTGCCTCATGGCCTGAGCGGCCCTGAATGCATTATGAATATCCTCTAAATTATATCCTTATAAACGGAGCTTACTGATGTCATTTCTGTCACATGACTCACTAAAACGTGTGTATTATAATAAATAAAGCACTCCTTTGTTGGAACATACGAGGATATTAGAAGTCACCTTGGAGTTATGTGACCTGTATGAAAACACGGTCATTGGTAATTTATAATATCCTTATAATTTACAATAGAGGGTACTTTATTCACTATATAAACGGCTAATATATATTTATACAGGTGTGTATAATGTTTATTTAGACTAAAGCTTAAAATGATGCCACTCTAGACACGGTGAAATTAATACATTTTGTGTAAAAAGGAGTGGAACACAATTCCAGTTTTTATGCAGCTTCACATTCACATTACATAGCTTTATAAATACATATAGTCAGGACTGACAATCTGTAGATTTTGGCAAATACCATTGACAGTCATTATTTATTGGCCATGGGCATGGGGCTGTGTATTTGAAATGCTAGGCAGGACCTGCTTATGATTTTTTTTTATCTCCCATGATGTTAAAGTGTTTTAAAAACAGTTTATAAAAATACCACTTTGCTAGTGTAGGGACCTATAGGATTGCTATGCCCCTATAGGGTTAACTACCAACCCTTTCTTTAGTTACCAGGCAAAAGCCTGTGTTAACATCAGTGTTATTGGCGAAGAGGTGTAATGTTCACTTCTTGCCACACGACAATATAGTGCTGGGAAAGGAGTGGCAGCTTCCTCTTTGCCTTCCACTTATGGACAGTGTGGATGTGTGCGATGAGCCTGGGCATAGGTCCAGTAAAGTCAGGGACCAGGCAACCCCGTGAATGAGGTTTAGCTATAGAAGGGCAGACTTGTAATAGTCTCTAGGAGAGAAAGGTAGATAGTGTATGCAGAAAGAGCAGTTGAAACTCCAACGAGGATTTGCAGGAGGGAGTATCTTCCCAGAGGCTTTTTAAAAACCTGAGTGCAGGGACCACAGTGAAGAGGGATTGTAGGGTAGAGGCTGCTTCCTGACAACTTCCTGGAGGGAATGGTTGTACTGAGTTACTGTAAATTCCTAATGGAGTATGTTCCTCAGCTGTGTTACCTACTACCTGATTTGACTGTGTGTCATGTGCGAAACCTCATCTGTGTACGTAAGTAAACCTGGGGATATTGTCTTCGGACTAATAAACATTGTTTTTTGCATCATAAGAACCTCCTGGCCTCCAAGTTTCATTTTTTGTGCACAGTAGCCTATGTGTTGTAGTTTCACTACATCTTGAAGGGAGGGCTTCCACCTGGCAACTGCTCTGACCCTGTGTGTAAGTCCCAGTGTAACCCATGCTTATACTGTTAGCTGGACACTTTAACTATCTGTGGCCAGGATAACCCAGATTATCTTTACACTAGTATTGGACATACATTCTAAATGATTTCTAGAAAGCAAGCCATAGTCTGCCTACATTGTGTAAATGACCCAAAACACAAAATAAATATTATTGATGGCTACATAAGGGCACAAAGGATTTCTGTGATTTTTTTATCCCATACATTTCAGATTATACTATTATAGTTATTATTATTATTATTATTAATAATAATAATAACTATAATAATATAGGGCTGGTTCACCTTTAAGTTAGCTTTTAGTATGTTATACAATGGCTAATTCAACTTTTTAACTAGCCTTCACTTTTTTTTTTAATAGTTTTTTAATTATTTGCCTTCTTTTAACTTTTCAGCTTTCAAATGGGGTCACTGGCCCCATATACAAATAAATGTTCTGTAAGGCTACACATTTAACTTGCAGTAAATTCTAAAGGAGCATTAGACATCTCCTTTCAGATTAACAACCTAATTAATAAGTTGGAACAGGTACAGTACTGGTTCCCCTAATGCTCAGTGACATGTTTTTGGCTTTCTATGATTTTATTTTTATGCTCTCTTTATTTTTAAGCAGAACGAGAAAATAAAGGACTTCACATGTCTCGGTAGGTGGTTTACCTAGTGATTAAACTAATTTTATTATAAGTATTGTTATTTAGCTCACAATGGTCCCAAAGCCTCACCTCTGGCCCCTTGCCCTGCTGTCAAGTGGTTAGGACAGCCACCCCAACAGTAAGGGGGCATAATTTTTTCTATATAGGTCTCCTGAGCAGAGGAGACCATGATATGTGCAATCTGAACCAATATTTTTCACATGCTTTAGTTACCTTATAATGACTTCAAAAACAAAACAGAACCCTAAACTAATTTGCTCCTTAAACTATTTTTAATAACATAGACAATCAAAAAGAAAATAATATCTGAAACTAATGTAATTAAAAAATGAACAAGGGACATTTTGAAAATCTGAAACGGCTTCTTTTGAAGAAGCTTTAATCATCGCTGACACCAAAAGATAGAAAAAAACAGAACCAAAATAAATAATAGTAGGGATTCTGTCTGTAGATCATACTGACTTCTGCCTGAACTGCTGTTAAGATGCAGTCACTCTGACACGTATCTTTAGTAAAATATACACGCTTTTCTCTAATCTCATGTTCTGACCTATACTTTGTGTGACATTTTCTCTGTGCCTTATTCATTCACTTCAAGGTGTTTCAAGCCAGCAAGCTCTTTTTCATGCTGGTTTTCATTACATTTCTGTCAGACAGCCCCACAAATGGATTAAGCAGCTTTCCATGCTAGATGAAGCACCCACGTCTTTCATTATGCCCTTACATATATATAATGTGCACTGAAATCTGTTGCATGAAAAGCAGCATTTTGCATGATCATCCAACAAGCTCTGACAGGTACGTTTGAACAAATGATGGCTTTTCTTAAGAAGTAGAGGGTAAAACTTTCTGTGGGAAAAAAATCACTAAGACTGTTTACAAAGGGACAATTACTTATTGGAGAACTGTATACTTTATTTATAAGACTTACATGATTATCCACTACATTTAAATAATTTTTTACCTTTAACTCAACATATAATTTACTGTATCTTCTTAGAGCAGAATCCATAATTCCCCTCCTCTCACTTTCCCACAGTAGTTATTGTGCTATACCAGGAGAAAGGGCGTTAAAGGGGACCTGTCACCCAAAACAAATATTCAAAATCCTATTTTATCACATTTCTCAAGCAAAATGAACTTTATTTACACTATAAAAATTATTTGATTCTTGTTTCCTTCAGTCTGGTCATTCAAAATTATAACAAGTCAGGGGCCATTTTGTTATTTAGGCAAGCCTTGCATCATCTCAAACTCTTGTTTGTGCTTCAGAATGGGGGAACCAATGTCCATCCCCATGTCCTGGCTACACAAGTAAACAGTGTAGAGTATGGGGAAAGTGTGGAGAGCAGTGACATCTAGGAAGTGCTGAATGGAAAGTGAAAGTAATTGTCTGCCCCGCCTCTATGCCCGTGGCAGACAATATTTGATTGACAGCTGATATTTTCAAATGAGCTTACAACAGCTTTAAAAGCTTTAATAAAAAATGGAAATTGGATTTCATGTTTAATTTGAAAATGACTTTTATTATACAGTTTTTTTGTGTCTGGGTGACAGGTCCACTTTAAGAAATCTCACTAACTCAGCTTACATTTACGTTATTATATTTTGGTCATTTTGCAACCCTTTGATTTTTAGTAAACATGATATTCTGTAAGCAGCATGGAATTGATAAAAAATATAAAGCACTCATAATAGATGCTGCTTGCTGGGCTGCATTCAGTGCAACTTTTCCAGCTAAATTCCCTACAAGTGTCCATGTTTTTTTTTTTTACACAAAAATGAAGACACAAAGGAAGATACATTTTCAATGCACATCATAAACATGGAGCACTTAATGGGCTTTTGAAAAACAAACATTTATTTAATATTTTAGTTACAACAGGGATCTTTCATCACAACAGTCAAGAGGAACCTTGCTGATAAAGGAAAAGAAACATCAACTGAAAAAGATTGTATTTTTTCACAAGACAAGTTTCCCTTTATGAAAACAGCCCAGAGTTCAAAATCTACAGTGTATTCACTTCAGTATACAAGGTACACAGTTTTCCATGAAAGTACAGCATTGCCTTCTGGACAGACTTGTTGAGGACCGTTGTCCTTCTTGTAACACAGCCTGCCAATTCCAGAGAAGAACCATCCAAACTGTGTTTCATTCTTTTATACCTACTCAAAGGATGATATGCCGGGAAAAGAGAAGTTGCATTTTGACAACAAAGAAAGCAGGTTGAAATTGTGATTACTGCCTGATTGACCTCGGAGGAAAATAGGAAGAACCTTATATACTGAAGGATGAGGAGGGTTTATTGGAGAGAATGTGTGCAATGCAATTTTTGGGGGCTTTGCAGAATCTGATGTTTTTGGGAAAAGAACTACAGAGGTTGTACTTCCTACAGATGGCACCTACAAACCCTCTGGGAGTTCCTTATACAGGCAGGTAGCCTTCTTGTCCTGTGTCCTGCCCAGACCTTCTTAATATTCTCACTACAATTAAATACCTATATGTGATCATAACCACTGAAATTAATTTTCTAGCCTGCCTATTCCTTCCAGAACCCTCCAGCATCCAGGAAAATTTTAAAACACATTCCTTGATGCTTACATCTCCCAGTATGAATAGCTGTAAGGGAAAACTTACCTTTTGACACAGCGGTATAACTAGCGCCCTCCAGTCCCCCTGCAAAAACATCTGCTGAGGGCCCTGCTTGTCCTTCCACCCATGAGCCTTGCGTCTCTCTTGTCCCCCTCTCCCCGCAAGCTCATGCTACTCACATCCCTTTCACGAGAGTGGCTGGGGAGGAGGATTTTCTACTACTCGTGCTGGAATCAATCAATTAGAGCAGGTGAAATCTGTGACTCATAATGTGTTTCTTACAGATGGAAAATATATCAGAGTTCATTTCTATATTTATCAATGTATTTGTAAGAAAACTATTAAACATTTTTTAATATTTATTATAGAGGATTCTAGAAGATTTTATTATAGTAGTGAAAAATGCTGTTGACAACCTGCAAAGTTTAAAAATCCACTCCTTAAATTCACTTCAAGAGTATAGAATATTCCCCGACTACCTGCCTTTTGGGGGTGCTAGCGGAAACCATACCTGCCAAATACCCTCGACTTTGCTACCGCATCTTACTCTTCTACGCAAAAAAAAATCCATAGCTCTACACTGGATGGGCAACTCTCCACCCTCCCTTAGAGCTTGGATACAGTTGGTCAACAAGGTAGTACCCCTCTATAAACTAACATTTGAAATCAGAGGTGCACCAAATAAATTTGATAAAATTTGGGGCCCATGGAGTGAGATCGACCCAAACCCCCATAGTACAACCATACCAGTGACCCCTCCCTCTAACCTCTAACTTAATACAAGGGCAGTGTGAGTTCTGCACTCAGACACAATCTGAAGACCTGACTAAGCCAATCCATTGCTTTGTAATAAAGTACTTGATGTGTCCTCCTATATTACTTTGCAATGACTGTTACTGCATGCTTAATTTAGTCATGTGCTCTTTTATGATTCTCTGACCATATATGAAATAGTGAGCTTTGTAATATCTGTCTTTATGTTGTTGTGTTTAAACTTCCTGCTTTAGTCATTTGCACCTAAACAGCTTTGATAAAGTCTATCACAGAAGCATGGCTGCTTTTGCAAGCTTGATTTCACTGGGATGGATCGTACTTTTAATTTTCTAGTGCTATGGAAATGCCAGCTTATATGGATTTATGCCAGCAAGTCTATTAAAGTCTGAAAGACAAATAGACTATCTATTATGGCTTCTAGTGTCATGACCGCACTTCTATCTAGTGTCAATCATTTCCAGTAACAAGGTCTTCTGACAATGCACAACCTCAGACTTCTCAGGCACAATTTATTCCTCAAGCCAGCACTCTGTCAGACACAATTAATTAAGTTAATTAAGGTGTGTGACGGTCTTTTAGGGCCCTTACACACGGGCGTTTTTACCTGCTCTCCCCTGCGTTCTGTTTTTCTGCATTTAGCCGCAGGGGAGCGCAGGTATAGACGCACTCAATTATTTTCAATGGGGCTGTACTCACACGAACGCATGTAGGCGCAGAACGCAGGAAAAATGCAGCATGTTGCGTCTAAACTAGCGTTCGGCGCTAACACGCGTCTCGTGGGTACAACCTCATTGAAAAGAATGAGGTGCGTCTAGACCTGCGCTCCCCGTCCAAAACGCCCGTGTGTAAGGGCCCTTAAGGTTTACTTTAGAAAAACAGTCTAATCTAACAATAAATTTATGAATATCAGCTGCAAGGTTGACATTTGGTCAGAATCTGTTTCACGCCCTTATGACTGACTAAAGCATGCTAAAATCAATAATGGAAACAAACTGAACTTCCATCTCTGAACTTCCCTAATGCCATTGGATGCAAATTACATTTTTAACCCACAGTGTGAAATTTGTTTTGCTTAACTCATCACCAAATCAAGCATTTGGTTCAGGATTCAGACAGAATTTGGCCTTTTTTTTAGCAGGATTCGAATTTGATCAAATCCAAGTGCCTTCCTGAAAGAAATCTGAATCCTTAGAATCACATGACTTTTTGTCACACATACAAGGAATTAAAAAATGTTTTAACTGCACATACAGTGAGCATTTCTATTTTCCATCATCAAGGCATCATCAAGGCATCATCAAGGCATCAAGCTGAATTGCAGAAGGCACAACACCCCACATGGCTGCAATTGTCCAGGAATTTGGGTAAAACGGAATTGTCTGTAAAAAACATGCCGATTTGAGTCTGGGCTTTGCTTACTTCACTGTGTTCATAAATGACCCTTACACTGTTTGAGCACAAGTATAGAGGAGCATGTTTAGGTACAAGTATCTTTGTGAATAGCAGTTGAATATATGCAGTTTTGCATTTGCCATTTAAGCCTGTTCATAAATGAACTTTATAGACTTTTATAGCTGGCTGCTCATGAAATTTTCAGTCGAATCTTTAAATTCACAAGAATGATTTAGCAGTTTAGTATCAACTGGGTTACCATTCGGAGAGTAGAAAACACAGCATTAAATTGGGTATGAAGTGATTATTCAGCAGACTGACAGCTGTGTGGGAAAAAGAGTCAAATTTCAATGTATGCTCTTCCCAGCTGTCAAGTCTTTGCTTCACTCACCAGATAAATGGGTATCAGCAATGTTTTTTTACCTGCTTGCAAGAAAATAAAGTGACTCTGGCTTTCATTTAATATTATTTTTATTGTTATTTACTTTGGCTTAACTTATTCTGGGCAGTAACAAGCCTCCACTTAAGGACAAAGTGAATGTGAAAGGCTTCCTTTATTGTATTCATGAGAAAATGTGCAAGGAATATTATTTGTTTGAAAACTGCTATCTATATTTCATTAGTGTAAAACTATGCAACCTTAGTTCATGTGCAGTATTTGGTGCACTGCAGCTATTTCTTATATTATGTGTCCAAACAGACCTCATATGAAATTATGCCTCTGCCCCTTCACTATCTTTGTATGAAGCATGAACATTTTGAGAAATCCAGGAACATGTAAGGAACATATCAATCGGTGCAAATTTGTGTATCTGGCACAAAAGTTTATAGTATGCGTAGACCACACCTTGATGTTTTGGACTTTTGGAATACAATGTAGCAAAGCAGGTAAAACATGTTAGTTTGCACCAGGTCAACTCTGACATTGTGGGCCAATTTTCAAACTATCTTTAAAAGACCCTAATTGTTCTAGATGTTTGCTGAAATGTCCACTCAGGCTTAACTAGGTAACCTGATTCCATCAGTGCATGAGGTATCTCATGCCATGTCTTATTAATAATATTAATAATGATTCACACTTCTATTTTGCTCGAAGTACTACTAGCAGCCTCTGACAACCAATGGAGTTGAACAACATCTAAAGGAATGGAGGCTAGACATGTGTATATAGCAATCACACCCACACTTCTTCTTAATCGCTTTTCTGTTGTGCCTTAGTTTCCTGAATGTCTTGGCTGGACATCACCATGTAGCACAAAGGTACAACAACACTCAGATATAATATTCTGGAACTTTGCCTATTATTTCATTCCACATACTTGTGCAGTGATACTCATTGTTTTTGGGGGAAGGGTTGTTTCTCCAAAACCTTAATTTTTATTGCACAATTTGTGTTCAATTTTTTTTGCCAAGTAGCTAAGATATAAAATAAAGATGGGATGGTCATATCCATGGACTTGTTAGTGTGAGAGGCTGGGACACTATGGTTTCAATTCATTTATAGCACTTTGAGTGAAAATATCTAAACAGAATTATGAAAGAGAGGGGAAAATAAAATCATGTTATATAACATGACAATGAGGTTCTATTTTATTGCTCAATGTTTGCATAAAAATCTTCTTCCCTCTTACAGCTCACCGTGTACTGTAATTTAAAGATAAAATATGCAGCTTGTTCTGCTTAATCGACAGAGCAGGGTCTATGATCAGGGATAGGAGAGAAATGTCGGCAGGTGGCCAAGATAAAAATCTCTGTTCTGCAGCATGATATATATAAAAAGATGCTCTCAGCATTTAAGCATCCGCACAGTTTGAAGACAGGCTATACAAGCACCTCGAAAGCTATTTTAATCAACTGAGCCTATATTTACTTCTTGTATTCTGTCTACCCAAAACAAGCATGGTGTGCAGAGATATATTTATAGGGTCCCAGAAAAAAACGGGCATCACATGAACTTCTGACCCTGGTACAAGGGAATACATATGTTAGAAAAAATATCACCAATGAGGAATGATTCAGGCCCTTCATACTAAACATGCCCTTCATATTCTGCCTATGCCTGTATGTAGTAGATGGGAAACTGTTCATCCTGGAACATGATGTAACAGACTGAAGACTCTAGAAGATGAGAAGCACAACTATTGCTTTCTGCTATGTGTACATTTATCTGCATGAAGTGTCTGGTCAAGCCTACAATATGTCCCCAAATGCATCTGTAGCACAATCTGTCAGGAAAAAGCTACGGTATTACTGTGTGCAGCCTCTAGAAAGGCGAAACCGGTCTGTAGTTGGGAATCTGATCAGCTATTATCCTGGCTTTTGCTTGAAAACCCAGTGGGTGAGCTCTAGCCTATAGGATAAACCCATGCAAATGGGATTTTTTTTTTGGAGCTCATTTTGAATTAATTCCCAGAATTCCTTTTGTTTATCTAAGTCTGTATGAGACAGTCTCCTCAACCTTTGTCACTTGTTTGGAAAACCACATGGTGGCTCTTCCTAAGCTGATTAGACAACCTGCACTACACTGATGAGTTGGGAATCTGATCAGCTATTATCTTGGCTTTTGCTTGAAAACCCAGTGGGTGAGCTCTAGCCTATAGGATAAACCCATGCAAATGGGATTTTCTTGGAGCTCATTTGGAATTCATTCCCTGAATTCCTTTTGTTTATCTAAGTCTGTATGATGCAATCTCCTTTGTCACTTGTGTTTAGCCCATAACTCACTTTCAGGAATGCCAATTAGAAAAGCTATACCATATATTTATGTTTTGTCTAAGTACTGGCAGATTTGACTGTTGTATCAGTGCCCTCTACCATAAATGGTTTCTTCTGTTCTAGCAATATCCAATGGCAGGTCATATCTGCCCACTAAGAAGCCCAACTAACCACTTTGTCTTTCAAGATTATTCTGTGACTGACTGGACAACTAGGAAGAACCTGCAAAGGTTGATATTCCCATAGCTAATATGTCCACAAGAACTACTATCCTAGTTGAGGATTCTTCTGGGCTCAAAGTACCAATGGACTGAAGGGCATATACAGCAATCAAAATATTTTTCGTGGCAACAGCAGGTCTTGTCTCTAACAATTTAGAAGAGGATATCAGTACAGGAGTATCTAGAAATGATTTATTAAATTGTCTTAAAGGAAAACTATAACCCCTGAACAATGAATGTTTCTATAAAACCACGAAATGGTGGTTCAAGGCAAGAGATGTAAAAGGGCAATATTTACTTAAATATATATTCCAGGTTGGTAAGTTTCTTTAATATGTCACTTAATTTGATATAAACTATCTGATGCTCAAGTATTCATTTTCGGGGTATTCCTTTAAGTATGTCAAGTTCACTAATGATTTTCTATTTGGCACAGCAGTAGAGGCTGTTAAATTGTCAGCCAGACTTATGATTTTATCTTCAGTAGAAGTACATACCTTATGGATGGAGGCATGAAAAGCAGCATCTGTATTCAAAGAATAGCCTTTGCTCATTTGCCCTTTGAACCAGGAATATTGATTGGGTCCATACTAGATAGGTTGATTGAAAGTCTTCAAGGTGGGAAAGGTAAAACTCTACCTCAAAGTAAGTACAGAGGTTCTAAAAGTCCTTTTATTGTCAGAGATCCAGAAGCAGGTGCCTAGAACTAAGTAGACTAGATACAGACACAGAGAATACTTGTGAAAATTCTGACAGTACAGGATCTCAGAAGTTGAGTGTGACAGAAGTAACACTAAACCCAAGGATTCCAGAGTCAGTTGGAGGCAGGCTGTCCTTCTTTTATCACCACTGTGAACAGACTACTATAAACAGATGGCTCCATGCATGTATAGAAGAAAGTTATAATAAAGAATTAAATGTTTATCCTATAGGAATATATTACCTACACAGAAACAGAGCCCATATTTCAGAAAACATTGAATAGCTTCATTCCCATGCACATTTTGGAGAATGTTCCAATTCTACAAGAAAGAAATTACTCAACTAGTATGAAAAGTGTTATTAATTATAGAGTTACCTAAACAGGCTCATATGCATAAGAGAATGATGTATGAAACCTATCAAATCTGCTCAATGAATAAATACAGCTTTTCTTGCTGCAAACTATACATTTTCCCTGTATGCAATCATAATTATTTCAAGCATATCTCTTATGCCTTTTTTTTTTAATCCAGAGTTGGTTTAACACCAAGCTTCTGTAAATTCCAGTGTAAAGAGTGAGCATTTTTATGTGAATTGACAACAAAACCCTGGATAGGCCTGGCAAAGTCCATAAAACTGTATGGGAAAAAATCAGTACTAGTGCAGTAAACATGCAAGAAACTGGTATGGTTATTCAAATTCCCTAAGCACTTACTATCTGCACTACTTTATCCAGCTTGTCTTATTTTGTATGCACATTTTTTACTTATGGTTAAACATCTGTCTGAAAGCTTTTAAGATGGCATTTCCATGGCAATAGTGTGTAAAATGTACAACAGAGATGTGTATTTCTGTTCCTCTTTTTGCACATTTATAAATGTGGCCTAAAAAATTATGCATACATATAAAAGAAAATTGTATCTAGAAACATATTTTCAAGCTTGGAATTCCTTTAGGCAGTATGCTATATGCTTGATACTCTCTGCATTTGAAAGGGTTCAATGATTTAAATAGCAGTTTATGGTTTCTGCATTTTTTATATCAGCTCTAAATGACTTAAATGTGCTCTCCAGGGGAGAAAAGCAATCAATTAGCTGAAAAATTCCACAAGTTATTATAAATATGGATGATTTTCCAGTTTTCCGCAGCACTAAAAATATGTTGCCAGTGTGCTTTTCTGTAGCCTTTGGATAATTATAATGCATGAGAGAAAGTGTGGAAGTCTCAGATTCTGCAAACACATAGCTGAGCAGTTTACTGTCAGCAAAACAGCTCAGTGTGTCAATAGATCTGTTATGCATGGGCTGCTCAAAATAATTGGATATATAAAGCCTAGGTAATACCTCCTTTTATGCAACATTATTATTTGCTTAGAGCAACAATTTCAAATTTTTTCAGAAATCACTCTTTTTGATATGAACATGGCATTACTGAGTAGTGTTTCATGCCTCCTCTGTGACAATATCCCTAAACTGTCGTGATGATCTTGCTGAATGCTCTTGTTAAAGGCATATTGGTCTATAACAGATTTTTTCACACTTTTTGTGTTAAGACTCACTTTGTGCTACAACATCTGACTGTGTCCCAGTTACTTATAACAAGGTTATAGATATAAAATAACATCTGCTAAAATGTGTAAGTATTTTAATATTAAAACATATGACATAGGTCAAGGAAAACCCCCCTACCCACTGCAGTGCTTGGAGTTCTAAAGGCCAAGTATGGGGTAAGGGTACAGACAGGGGAACAATTGATGTAGTTGGGGAGGGGGTCCTGTGAGAAGTGGCTACATTTTCAATTAGAGTTGGGGGGGGTTCTTTTAATGTCATAGTGTGATGTGTAAAATCATGCAAAATTATAGAGCTGTACAAAAACTTTATGTAAATTCATAAAAAGAAGGGTTTGTTTGAACTCATAAAAATTAGTTTCCATACTGTTTCCTCAACATTTTACATTTTCGAAAAGTTTTGCCAAGGGAATTTACCCCATTGACGGGTTACACCAGCAGTCCCCAACTTTTTTTCCACCGCGGACCAGTTTCAAGCAAGAACATTTTTTGAGGACTGGGGAAGGGGAGATGTAGATGTCTGGGTGCATTGCAGGCTTACCAAAAAAACTGTTCAAACTGTATTTTGGTCCTTATTGCGATCAACAGAAAGCTTCCCGGGATTCCCACCGCTGTTGTCATAGCAATGGCACATCAGGGAGTTGGGATTGCGGGTAATTAGGTCCTTTTTCATTTTTTTGCAGCTATTATAGACTGCATCTGGAACCAGAGGTGGCCCAGTTTGGCATAGCCCACGGCCTGCCACTGATCCATGTCCCAGTGGTTGGGGACCCCCCAGGCTATACCACATCTAGAATGCTTTATAGTAATAGTGTAATTTTTAGTGTTTTGTGTGAAAGCAATTACATATTTTATAAATACACCAATAAGCTCTGAGCAAACACATAAATTGTGTGTTTGTGATGCATATTATTAATTTAAACATAAAAACTACCTTTTTTACAACTGTCACTGCAGTTATGGTCATGCGAAAATGGAGGTAGCGCATTGATGCTATTGACTTGTGCCTAAAGAATCACAAGTAGAGTCACTTTGATGCAGAGAACCAGAAATAAAAATGTTCCAACTTGCATTGGGCACAGTGGTGTTGGATGCAACTTCCCCCTGCAGCCACTATTATGAAAACACGCCACATTCTGGGTAAAACAACATAGTGAATTACATCTGCAATTTTACTTTGCCCACTGCAGTTGATATACAGTAGAACACACACCTGTATAAATTAATACTTTATAGTTATACAGTGGCTGAACTATCGGGGGAGCAGAGGGTGCAATTGGGCCAGGGCCCGCACCCCCGCCTTGTTCCGTTACTGTAGTTATAGTTTCCTATTTTCCTATTTCTTGCAAGGCATTATCTTTCATGTGTATATTTCTGCGCAAGCTATTCTTGAACCGAAAGCATTCAGGGAAGAAACACTTCTATCCATGGTCATGGTCAGGCCTTCTGGTAGTTGTCTTATAGATAACTGCTTAGGGGAAATGGCTTTCAGTGTGCCAAATCTCATGATGAGCAATACTCCACACTAAACAAGACTATGCATATTTATGCATATTTTATAAAGCAATTTATAATTCGTAAAAGTGATAAAATGTACCTGTCACTTTGGACTCCAATGGCTTCTTCCTGAACTGTCTGTTGAGAAAAAAAGACCAAATATGTTTATTTTATATTGCAAACCAAAGTTAAAAGATTATTGTTTCTTGTTAGCCAAATTTTTGGTGTGAACTGACACATTTTTGCCCTCTTTACTAGGATGTACCAAAGTACATTTTTTATCTTTAAGTTATATACATAGCTGTGCTGAGACATTCCTTGGTTTTGATTCACCCTATTTGTCACTGGAAATGTTTTTTTTATGACTAATTGTAGTCAGAATAAAAGAATAGAAGAATATCCAGAAAACTTATCGAGGGTAATAAAAATTGCCGACCTGGCCTCTCCTGACTGGAGGGCACCAAAGGGTTCCTAGCGAAGGTGCCTGGGACTGGGAGGAGGGGTGGCCATATGGAAGCTGGGATTTCTGGGCAGCATAGTCCTGAATGGGGATTGGATCTGAAGGGGAGGGTTGCTTTAAAGAGAAGAAGTGCCTTACCCTCTGTATGTATGTGTATATTGTGTTATTAATTACTGTATATATATAAAAAAAATAATAATAATTATATATAGATTTTCATGGTGTTCCCAAGTGGTTGTATTTGTTTGTCAAAGCTGGCAGGGTAAAAACTGTGTCCTTGCCATTTGTTATCAATGCTGTATTAGCTTTACCTATTTGCCCACCACGGCCACGATGGCTGGCATTTGGATAATTGATGTGTGGTGATGTAATGGCAAGTTTTTGGTTTATGGTTAACGGAAAGAATAATAACATGTTTCAAATAAAAGCTGTGGCCAACCCTCACCCATTCAAATGGAAGTCTTTGTTTCCATGTGGCTCTTTATGTTAGTTTTAAGAGTAATGGTTGCACGGAGGTCACGCATGCATCCTCACAGTCCATGCTGGCACAACCATCAAGTATTGAATCTGTGTGTTTTGGCCTAGCACATGGCTACTTTTAGTGCAAACTATTTCTTCTAGAAAGAACACAATTTATACACATATATTAAATATGAAGAATTAAGGGTTATAACAAGCCAAACAAATAAAAACACACTTAAAGGCCATTGCTAGTGACTGAGACAGTGTCATTATACTTAGTTTTTGTGGTGTATTCTACACAGGCCGATTTATTTCTATTTCTGTTATTGTTCAGTACTGTACTTTGCCTCTATAAATGCTTTGCCCTGATGACCAGAATTTACTGCAATATTCTAAGCGCAGTTGCAAGGCGTTGCACCTCTATAAATGCTTTTACAGCTGACCAGAATGCACAATGCAACTTTAGAAATGGCAGACAATTCCTCTACAGGTTTACAGCAGTTCTGTGTTGGTAAAGATTTTGGGCCAGGAAGTGTGAAATTGGAAAAAAATCACCCCTTTCTATTTATTCCTTATCAGGTGGTAAACACTAACTTTTACCCATTGATTAATATGTTTTTAAAAATGCCGCAGGAATGAATAGAAAGTTGGTGAGTTTTTCTGTGAAGAGCTCTAATTTTACACACTGATAAATCTGCCCCATAGATATGTATCACATTACATTGTAGGTATGAATGGCAAAGGTAAGAATTCTGACAAACGGTAGCACACTCTCAACACGTTATCAGTACAGGGTATTCATTCTTCTAAAATTCCATCCATCAAAAACATTTATAGTGAGGAGGAAATACGTCTAGTGATGCAACATCTGCTTATTGATATCACTATGGATGTGTCCAAAATTCTTTATTCAGATAAACATCTCTCTCAAAGCTTGAAGAATATGAGGACCACAATCAATTCACAATTTAAACCACCTTGATGGTTTTAGACAGGAGTGCTTGGATACTCTTTACAAATAGGCAAACTATCAGTATAAATATTACAACTAAAAAACTGGTAGTAATGACAAAGTACGAGATCCATGACTGGAGGCCTGCCCCTAGACAAACCCCTTTAAATATATTAATTAAAAAACAGACTGGCATATCTAACCCCTACGTACAATGTGGTGACTTTCTAATGTATGTTTAAATTGTATATGATCAGTTCTTGTAATGCTATACTTTGTCATTGCTTCAATGACATAATATGGAATTGTATGACCCATCCACTATTGTCATAACAGTGCCTGTTCATGTTTAACTTTTGTGTTATTAAGAAAATGAATAAATAAAAACAAATTTTAAAGCTGGATTCACAAATTTTTGACTCTCTGCTATAGTCTGTTCCGAAAAGAACATCACCCAAACATTGGTGTCTGTTTATATTCAACCACCCAAAAGAATGAGATATAGTAATATCAGTCACTTGTTTCTCTACCAGCTTCATCATTTAAATGCTATTCAGAGTATGTGCCCACATATTCTACATTGTACAATAACTTTTGTAATCACCAACAAAGATGTGCAGAAAAGAAGAGAAAATGTAAAAAGATTTGGTTAAGGTCATCCAGCAGGAATCCTATACTTTCAAAGACCCCATTACTGAGTTTGTGAAATTCTTATACATCAACTTTGACTTTTGGGCACAGAAAAAAACGAAGAGAATGTGGTGCTTGTAAATTACATTTTCCTTATGGCCTGCCTAGAAGACTAAATTGAAAAGACCACGCTCTTTATATTTGAGACTTTCTGTCACATCCATCAGTGTCAAAGTACCAGCATGTTGGCTGACAAGCTGAATATGACTCCAGAAGAAGCTGAAAGGTGGGCTGTCAATTTAATTTGTAATGCAAGACTGGATGTGAAGATACATTCTGAACTGGGCCACGTCATTGTGGCAAACAGTGCTGTCTCTTTCTATTAGCAAGAGATTGAAAGACAGGAGTCTTACATTCTGTCGCCAATGCTGGATATAAATAAAAACAAAACATCAGAAGAAAGTCAACTACCTGGAAAGCTCAAGATTTTGTATCGTTTTGGTCAGTTTATCTGAACTTCATGTTAAATAAATAAATAGGTGGGGATAAAAATTTGTTTTTTTAAAAGTGATGTATACTGACATTTAAATCAATCTGTGCAAAACAAATGTAGACATGTAAACAAAATTCCACATCACTCTATATTCCAAGTCCAATCAGGGTGACCAATGTTATGTTTTGGTAGCGGAGGATGAGAAGTATAACAGTGCTTTACTAGTAGGTTCATGCAGTCATTACACATCAACAGTAACCTGAACTCTAACCCTTTTAAGCAGTGTAGAAAGTACTATGTATGCACAGTATACTCTTGTGCACAGTGACACCTACAGGCAGCTTGCACAAACACCACATATACCCCCTACAGTAGTAAAGCATTTGGGTAAATGTAATAAACAGAAAACATAAACTGTATGCATCTTAGCAAAATATTCTACTTTTTTGCAGTTGAGGCACTGTACAGCTTCATGTAGCATAATTTGCAGTGTGTTGTGCTGAACCACAGCGGTAGCAGTATTTTTTATTTGCAGTTGAATCCCTTTCCTTAGCATTGTATTGTGTTTGTAACTGTGCATTATTAGACCCCAGAGCTGGATTCACAGTCTGTACATTCCCATCAGTTCCTTGACTGAGAGTTTTAGCCTCTGCCACTGCTGTTTCAATTTGGTTAAATCCTGCTCTAGGAGCAGTCTCTCTCTAATGCAAGGTGATTTTGTTTTTTCCAATATTTGGTCTCTTAGCATTTCATCTGATTCCCAAACTCACAGGTAACAACCATCTCTCTCAAAGCTGCTACAAATTGTTCTTTGGATTTGCCATTATGTTGTCCACATTGGCGGAATTTATATCTTTCAGCAACCACATTTACTCTTGGCATGAAAAAGTTCAGGTAATGGTGATAGATATGTATAGAATATATGCTGTCCCTCTGCTCCCAGGCAGTGAATAAGTGAAGCACGCTTTCTAGCAGCATAAATCTCCCCTTGGTCAGCAACAATAATGTAGTTTTAAAACATATGGATCCAAGCAGTAAAAGGTATAGAAGGCTCACCGGGGTTTGGAAGAAAAGCTGCAGCATGCTGTAGAGGTAGAAGAGACACCTTATTGCCAATTTATGTTTTGGTAGCCGAGGATGAGCAGAGTATAACAGTGCTTTTTTAGCAGGTTCATGCAGCCATTACACATCAACAGTAACCTGAACTCTAACCCTTTTAAGAAGTATAGAAAGTACAGTATATGCACAGTATACACTTGTGCACAGTGACACCTACAGGCACCTTCAGTGTTGGACTTGGATGCCAGGGGCCCACCAGAAACCCTTAGGCTGAGGGCCCACTTTCCAAACTATTATACCTCCTCGCCTCACTAAAACTCATTATTCTCCTAGTTTCTTTTTTCTACATACTGTGCTCTATTCTAGTTTTTATTATCATTATTATTATTTATAAGCATCTTTGTTCCCACAAATAAATAGGGAATGACCTTAAAATAGGTCAAATGGTTGTACAAACACCATAAACAAGCCCTATCTAAAAAGTCAACTCAAAGGGATCCTGTCATAGGAAAACAATTTTTTTCAAAATGCATCAGTAAATAGTGCTGTTCTAGAAGAATTCAGCATTGAAATCCATTTTTCAAAAGAGCAAACAGATTTTTTTATATTTCA
>CM044433.1:111311936-111352067 GCA_024363595.1 Xenopus borealis | reverse complement strand
AGAGCTTTTTAATTCACCGCATCTTGCTGAGTCGTGGAGTGCGTGCCAAGTGGAATTGTTAAAAAGGGTATCTCTGAACTGTTTAGATACAATTTATCTAAAAAATAGGAATAACTACTCAATTTTACTGCGAGTGATTCTGTGTTTAAATCCTTTATAAAAATAAGAATGATTAATAATAAATATTAATAATAGCAAAGAGTAACAGCTCACTGGAATTGCTAACAAATGCAAACTGATGGATGTGATACTGACACCGCCCCATAATAGATAGGAACATGTCAGTATTGTAATGAACCATGGTTATGTTTTCAGCCAAACTGGGGCTAAGCTGCCCCTAGCCCATAACTACTTCTCTGGATGCATCCAGAGATTTTCTCAATGTCAAGAACAGGAAGGACTGTGGGCAGTTCAGACCCTAATTCAAGGCAAAATAATCGTATTGGATTTATTTAATGTTTTAATGATTTAAGAGGTCCCAAGAATTCCGTATAACAAGTCCCATAATTGTACTACAAAACAAAAAATGAAGAACAAGTGCAAATTGTCTCTGAATATCTCTATCTAGATCAGGGGTCACCAACCTTTTTTGCTCGTGAGCCACATTTAAATTTAAAAAGGAGTTGGAGAGCAACACAAGCATGAAAAAGTCCATGTGGATGTCAAATAAGAGCTCTGATTGGCTTTTTGGTAGCCCCTATATGGACTGGCAGCCTACAGGAGAGAATGTTTGGCAGGACATCTGTTTTTTTATGCAACAAAAACTTGCCTCTAAGCCAGTAATTAAAATATAAGCTCCTGCTTTGAGGCCACTGGGAGCAACATCCAAGGGGTTGGAGAGCAACATCCAAGGGGTTGGAGAGCAACATGTTGCTCGCGAGCTACTGGTTGGGGATCACTGATCTAGATCATGGTGAACTGCTCCTTTATAGTACCCACAAAACAAATTCATTGTGTACTTATGTAGCTTCCCACTGCCCAAGGTTTTGATTGCTACAACTTAAGTCTTAGGTGATAAGGAATTCACTGTAACTTGCTGTTTACTGAGGAAAGATCCTCTGAAAGTCTAGACTAATTACTCCCTGCATTTTGGACACAGTATTTTGCTAAAAATCCACTCTGGCTCTCTCTACCTACTAATGGACTTCATTCAGAATTCTTGCATGGCCAATAAGGAGTGCATATAGAATCAGGTCTCTGCCCACACGATGTTTATTCCAGATATTGAAAGGAGAAAATACAGAGATAAAAGAGCAGACTGCAATAATACGTTTATTTTAGTTTGTCCTATTCCCCAGAGGCACAAATAAGCCTCTGAGGACGTCGCAGACAAAATGCAAAAAGCTGGTGACGTCACTGGAGGGAGCCCTGATTGGTAACCATGTGGAAATAACGCTGCAGGCTGTTTTTCTACATCTTACTGCGTGTTCCAGAGAAAAAGACTGTGCAACACTCCACAGGGGACAGTCCCAACAGGACGGAACATAGATATGTTTTTTTACCATGAGATTCCATGTGAGTGCATTATACTGCTACATATCACTCAACAGTTATAGCAAAAGGAGGGCTGCAATAAGCGATGAGATTTATTCATGCAAGTTGAAAAGTTGTGTTTGTGAGTCCCCACCTAAAAATGAATTCAAGGAAAGTTTAAAAAGCCTCTTTCTTTATAATAATCAAGGTGGTGGTGAGAACTACAAGAGCCTAACACACAGTGGTGGAATATTTAAATTTTAATCTGAGCACAAAAGCAGTGCTGTTTAAAACAATATTACTCTATGTTTTGACTGTTGTTCTTGTGCCTGTGGTGCTGGCTCTTTTTTTTAGATAATACAACTTTACGCTGTAAAGTGACCATATAACTGCCTTGTGTGCCAAAAATGTCTTTGCATTCAACTAGCATAATAATATTTAGATTCTTCTTCTTTTTCATTGGCAACTACAGCTTTGCTAAGACTGCTAATTATGTTCTGTTTTATCAGCAATTACGTCTTTACATTCTTTTTTAAAGTTTTGTTACATTTCCTTTAACTTGCAGATTGCAAAATGAATACATTTTCATGTATAACTTACGCATAGAATCGTGAGAGAATAAAGAGGTATCTTTCAACCTCTGACATAAATCTGTTCCACTTAATGCCTCCAGGTGGCAATAAAGTTCTCTATCAGTTTACGCATTCAAGTGATTACCTGTTTTAAAGAGCAATTATGTGACACTTTTTAAGCACTATGGCAGTGAACTACAATACAGCAGAAAATTATATTGCTGATTGACTGCCAGGTTTTCTGATAACTCATTCAGACTGAGCCAGGATATAATTATCTCTTTGACTAAACCATCAGAAAAAAAAACTGGATGATCTTTATATTAGTTTGTACTAGGCCATTGAACTAGCAATTTATTGCAGATATCAAAGCAGTTGGCACTGTACTATGCTTGTTATATCTTTTTCAATGTCTTCTCTTGGCTACATGACAAATGCTGAATCTGTGCTGAATGTCTTCAATGCCATAAGGCTCTTACTCAAGGAATTATCTGCAGAATAAATTATAAAAAGATTCTTGAAGCAAATGCATAATGAAATAGAACTAGTAATATATAGCACCATTACTATTGGCACATTATGTGCAAACAAGTTTAACTCTGGTCAAATTATATAACACAACTTTGGTAGTCAATCATTATTACTCAGTTTAAAACACTGTACGTAGGTGTCATTTTCAATTGAATGGTGAAAGAAGTTCAGTGCTATATGTACTAATTCAGCAAGCACTTCTTCTCCAAAGCTGGCTGTGGTCTGCATCTGGGATCAGATAAAATATATGTGGTGCCTGCATTTATTTGAAGCCCTCTAAGTGTTTTTCGGGCAATAATCATTCTAAACAGTATAAAATAGAGTTTTATGCTAATTGTGGTACCCATCATGTGATTTATCTTATCACTTGCCTTTGTGGCAAACAGTATATAGGTAAGACCAGTCAGGAAACGCATATCCGAACATTTAAATTGTGTAGCACGCCAAGACTCTCGCTCCGCTGTGGCCAAACATTTACTTGAGCATCATGAAGGAAAACTGTGTATCTCATTTCAGATTATCGATAGGGTCACACCGGGTATCAGAAAAGGCGATATGGAACTCGCACTCCTTAGGAAGGAGGCATTCTGGATATACAAACTACATACCATCGATCCCATAGGCCTTAATAGGGAATGGGAACTTAACTGCTTTATTGACTAAGAGTACCGCATTTGGTTGCAAAGCTTCTTTCCTAACCCCACCTTGACCCGGGCATTATTATTATTACCCTTTTTGGTTGACTATGTCTTTTCCTTTTTCCAACCATCAGCTTCATTGGCTAATGTAATGTGTCTCTGCTTATTTATTCATTTATTTTTCATGTTTAATTTTTGTTTCAATTAATCAGAGACCTTATCCTAGACAAGATACTTTTTGATTACATGTTTCCTTTTGTGCAGCCTGTATAGGCAATATTGTTTAATTCAAGTTTAAACTTACTATATACTAATATAATTGCAACTGTGAATAATGGCTTGACAAGTATCCAATTGTGACCTTTTAAGTGGGTGTTACTGTTTTATTTTAGCTGGTGAGGTGAAGGCTATTTAAACTCTTCTCAACAGGGGGCGCTTAGGCTTCTGAGGAAGTGACTTGCTATGGTCACGAAACGCGTCAAGCCGCGTCCCCCTGCATTACTTGTTTTAATGTGAAGCAAATAAAGATATGAGATTTTAAACCGTTCCTCCGTGGATTTCTTCAAACGACCCGGATCCTGCTTATGCGCTATTTCTTGAGGATCAGATAAAATAAAATCTGGTGCAAGGTGCTGTCCACAGAGTCAAGGGCAGCAGGCCAGCCCTGTCCTTACCTTTAGCCATACACCTTATGAATACCTCATGAATTAAAAATAAAATGCACAGGTACTTGCGTTTTTCACTTTGTTTTCACTTCTGTTTTCCACAGATTTTTTTTCATTTATTATTTGCCCCAGGGAAATGCACAACCTCAAGCAATAAGTGATTTGTGTATGATTATATGAAGTGCAGACTAATTGGACTTGACTATCTGCAAACATGACTAAGAAATGCCTGACTCTATGTTCTTTGAATAAATGACAGAACAAAGGCATGGGATTGAACTGGCCACAGCATATTTATTCATATGTATATTTAAATTTTAAATCCCTAATTGTTAACATATATTTTGTAACATTCATACATTTAAAATAACATGTTTATCCAATTTCAAATGCTTGTTTTCACAGTACCAGTACCCTGCACCAGCCGCAAAATAAACCGGCTCGGTGGGCACGCAATGACCTCGCATAAAATCTGTAACCATAAAATAAACATAGGGACTACAGCCCTCCAAACCAGGAATTCCATCAGGTAAAAATCAGGTAAGTAATAATCATGTTTTATCCATTTTAATTCCAACTGCCTGTAAGGCCTTTTATATCTCCTAAATATGACCTTGTATTTTTAACCATCTTTCCAAATTGTATGCCTTACCGCCAAGAGATAAATGCATGATTACTTATGCATTCATCTTCTTCCACACTGCTAGGGCCTTCTCTAAACTTTCTTGAAGCCCCAAATTAAATAGCTCCAAACCGATCTCATTCAGATGTACCCCATCCTCTCTTAACAAATCATCCTGAAATTCCAAACTCTTATGTCTCACTACTATTCCTCCTTTTCCCCTAATGAAACGTGACATCTCCCTGTTAATGGTAATCCTTGTCCTGTCCAAAACCTCATGTGATCTAGCATATCTCCATACCTTCCTGGGAATTATTTCCGACCACACTAACACAAGTCCTTTTATGGATGAAAACAATTCCCAGATATCCCTTTTCATATCTTTTATTAGATGTTTCATTGGATAAGCACCTAAATCATTTCCCCCAGCATGTATTACTAATATATGCGGATAATTCCCCATACTAACTGCGTCCCATATGTTGGGTAACACAGCATCCCAGCACATGCCACTTTTCACCAGCCAGGTTATTTCCATCTCTTGTCTTGAAAACCCAAGCTGCCGCCCATCTTTTCTCTTTTGGCTGCCCATACTATAAAAGAATGTCTCACAATCCATGCTCTGCAGCATGCTGAACCTAAAATGGATAAATAAACCAAATTAGCAGTATGCAAATGCCAACAAAATTTTTTTTTTTTTATATCTGAACCATTCTTGGTCTGACATAGGTTTTGTATTTATTCGAATCCCATCTCCCAATTTTTCTTATTGCCATTGGTTCTAAACCCCACAATGATGCCTGCGTTGCGGCACCAATTCTGAAAGAATGCGATGTATATTCATTCTCCTCCAAACCCAGATTTTTCAAACATCTCCTGAAAATCTTAAGAAATTGATATGTTGATAATGCCTGCCCATTTTCATGTATCAACAATAATGAACCATTCTCAGGTCTTTTTTCCAAAAATTTTTCAAAACAGCTCACAGGGCATGTCCCACTTTCCTTTATTCTATTCAATGTTATCATCTTTCCCTTTCCAAAAACATCTGTCTTAGAGAACCTTAAATAAATTGATAACTGATTGCCTGAGTACTGCAAATCGTCAAACATCAAACCTCCTTTTCCTTTTTTATTCTTTGAAATTAATTCACTCAGTCCAAATGCCCCATAAAAGGCTAAAGAAAAAGCTAACCTAAAAAGGTTCTCCTCATATTCTGAGTGACAAACGATTTTCAGTTGATCAAATATTTTAACTAATAATGCCATTGAGACAGGCCTTCTCCTGTCCTCTTTCGCTTGACATTTTTTAAAACTCTTTAAAATTCGTTTTACTATGAATGTCCTAGTATCGTCCTTAAAGTTCAACTGTTTAAACAAAAAACTAAGTGCTGACACTTTTTTATTAATCATATTAAATGACTTCCCTTTTTCTTTTTCTTGCACCAGATACAAAAGCAATCTATCCAGATTTTCTTGGTTCTCCACCACTCCTACTATCTTTCCTCCATTTTTTACCCATTCCATCCAAACTGCTCGATAAGCCTTCCAAGTTAAAGGTCGCCAAAGAATTTTTAATTGCATCCTTTAATCCTTGAACCCAATTTTCCAAATGTGTTGTGGAACCTTGGTTCGTGCTCGATCCGACGATGGTGCCAACCTCCAAAAATTATCCAACTGGAATCGAGAAAGAGCATCTGCAATATTATTATCCAGCCCTGGTACATGTTTTGCCTTTATCCAAATATTCCTTTTCATGCATATAAAAATTAAGTGTCTCATTAAGCGTACAACAGGTATGGAGGATGCACTCATCTTGTTCAACACCATCACAACACCCATATTATCACAGCAGAATACTACTTTCTTGCTTTCTAACTTGTCACCCCAAACTATAATCGCTGCCAATATTGGAAGTAACTCCAGAAAAACCATGTTCTCTACAATTTCTGTGTTATACCAACAACTTTGCCAGGGTTCAGAAAACCATTTACCATCAAAATATCCTCCCATACCTTTTGAGTCAGACGCATCTGTGCATAACTCAATTTCCAAATTGGTCAATTCCTTGTCTTGCCAAATCGTTATTCCATTGTAATCTTGCAAAAACAGTTCCCAAACTCGCAAATCCTTCTTGTGTTCTTCTTTGAGTCTAATAAAATGATGTGGTTTCTTGACCCCAGAAGTTGCTAATGATAGCCTTCTTGAGAATATCCTCCCTGCTGGTATTATCTTGCGTGCAAAATTTAACCTCCGAATAGAGATTGCAGGTTTCTTAAGGTAATCTTTTTAAAAGTAATAGCAGCTCTCACTGCTTCGTACAATTCAGTCAACTTCTCCTCTGGTAAGCGGCATTGCATCTTAACGGAATCTATTTCTAAACCCAAAAATTTTAAACAAGTCGTCGGCCCTTCTGTTTTTTCTTTTGCTAATGGTATACCAAATCTAGCTGCCACTTCCTCCATTTTTTGCATCAAGACCGCACATATATTAGAACCACTTGGCCCAATAAAAAGGAGAAGGAAACAAGTAGTGGATCAAAGATGTAATTCCTGCTTCTTGCTTTATCACCCATTCCACAAATGAACTAAAGCATTCAAAATAAGCACAAGAAATGGAGCAACCCATAGGTAAACATCTGTCGGCGTAATACTTTCCATTAAAATGACAACCCAGTAATGGAATGCTGTCCGGGTGAACTGGTAATAGTCTAAACGCTGACTCAATGTCCGTTTTACCCATGAGTGCTCCTCTTCCAGCCTGTCTCAAAATTAGAATGCCTTATCAAAGGAAGCATAAGTAACCTTGCATAAGGTTTCATCAATGCTCTCGTTTACTGAAGCTCCCTTTGGATAGGATAGGTGATGTATCAATCTATATTTACCTTTCTCCTTCTTCAGGACAACTCCCAATGGAGATATACAAAATTCTTTGAAGGGAGGTTCCGTAAATGGACCAGCCATTCTCTCAAGTTCCAACTCTTTTTTCAGCTTTTCTTCCACTATATTTATGAATTCAATAGCAGATTTTAGATTTTTCACTGCCTGTACCTTTCATATTCGCTGGTATAACAAACCGAACTTAAAACCCTCCTCCAAAGTACAAGCGTCTTTCTTCTTAGGATAATCTTTTAACCATGGCACCATCTCTCCTACGATCACTGGAGTCCTCCCCTTTTGAATTGGGATCACGAAACTTTCCAAATCTGTTTTTCTTAAAACATCTATGCATTGGGTGACTTCCGTTGCAATGTGAGCACTCGTGTTTGTATCTGTATGCTGTCCCCCATTTACAGATCTTCTCATTGAAAGCCCAGCAAAAACCTGGTTTGTTAGTGACCAACGGGTTCCCAGCTCCTTGCCTGCCGGTCCCAGTCCGAAAGGGATCAGCTGAAAACCCCAAAGGCCCAGTTCTGTTTGAATTCATTAATTTTAACCACAAGCTGATATCCTTGTGATCCCATGCTAATGACGACCGGACAGCTAATCTTTGTCTAAATTGTTCATCATAGCGGAGCCATGCCGTTCCACCATGAACCCTGAAAGCTTCTAATATCATATCCATATAACAAAATAATGAAGAACATTTTTCAGGCGTCCGCTCACCTATTATACTTGCTAAAATAGCAAAAGCCTGCATCCAATTGCTAAATGTGCGAGGGATTAACCTAAATCTTCTTCTATCTTCATCCTCTTGTTTTCTCACTTCCTTTCCTTTTTCCCATTTATCCAGGTTCAATCTCTCCAGTGGTAACAGTGTAAAAATATTCATTCTTCCAGATTTTTTCTTATTTCTTTTGATAAATGAGTTCCCAAAGGGCCCTCAAAACATATATATGTTTGACTTCTCGCGTTATCCGAGATTGGTAATGATCTACCTATTTCTGGGTCTTTAATCTTTGAACTTTCTTTACTTGTTTCCTTCTCCTTCTGCCTCACATCACTTATTACTGATGCACTTACCTCATTCACATGACTCATTCCCTAAAACACTCTGTTCCTGTTTCCTCAAATTTTCATCACCTAAAACAGTATGGACATCTTCTCTTGACATACTTACTGCATTTTTTGCTGCAGAAATCATCTCAGCTACAATGACATCTAATCCACTATTGTTAAACAAACTATCATTATTTAATTGCCCTATATTGTTAACACCAGACCATACATGAGAGAGCCTATTCACATTTGTCTCCCTTTTCTCCCAAGATGACACTATCTCTTTCAATTTTAACATAAAACTCTCATCCATATAATTTGTGACATTCTCCATTCCACCAATTACCATTATTTTATGGAGTTTTTGGTGGTGTTTATAAAGGTGTGGCATCTGTTATCCAGAATCAAAGAAACTTTTTAGCACAAAACATAATGAATACTCTGCAAAATAACACACTGCAATAGAATAGTGGACCAGGTGCTCTTTGCCTCAGGCCTTCAGTTTAGGAGGCAGACAATCCGTAAGCAGACAAACATATATAGGTGCAAGGCACTCCAGTATACTACATATGGATCAGACCACAAGTTGATGGATAAAAAGTGAATAACCTTTATTTATACAAACATCTCTTGCCTAATGTGTTTCGTGTCACTGGGACACTTAATCATAGGCTTGGACACATACAGGAAAGAGTCACTATTTAAAGGCCTAAGCACCAAAAGACATACAAAATCTGTTCACAATTTAAAGGGATATCATACCCTATTACAAAGGATACATCTATCAAAGACAAATATCAATGTATAAATACAAAAATGGAAAACATCATAAAGCATCATAAAACCAGAGAAAAATTATGAGAGATTGTACAAAACAAATTTCTTTCAAGACAATATGAATATTTGAATAAATAGAAAAATATTTTCAGATGGATTATGTGCACGTGTAATATATATATATAATATTCAAATATATAAATCTATAAATATATGAAGATATAAATATATTAATACGAGAATAAAAAATATATATGAAAAAGTATAAACACCTGGAAGCATCTTTTTTTCTCATAATTATATGTTTTTATTCACTTAAGGAGTAAATGCAGAAGCTCTAAGAATCATCCTATGTGGCTTTATACAGAAGAAAAAAGTTAATAGGAACAAAGAGAAAGGCATTTAAAAACTACAAATCTGTTCGGACAGAAGCTACATTTAATGAATATAAACAATATAATACATGTTGTAAATCAGCAAAGAAAGCAAATGAAGAGTTAATCGTGGATGTGAAAACTAATCTTTAAAAGTTTTTTAAATATATTAATAGTAAAAAGATGCAGATTGAGAGTGTTTCTCCATTAAATAATGGTACCAGTATGGTTGTAACAGATAAGGCAAATGTGCTAAATCAGTTCTTTTCTTCAGTGTATACAATAGAGGAGTCTGAGTTCCCAGGCTCACTTCATATCTGCACTGATGGCTCAGCTCAATCTAGTCAGTGGCTGACTCAGGATATGATTCAAAAAGCTTTAATAAAAACTAATGTAGAGAACTATTTCTGATTTTCTCAATCTGGTATGATGCCTATGGACTGGAGAAAAGCTGATGTCATTCCAATTTTTAAAACGGGATTACGATCTCAGCCTGGCAATTGTAGGCCAGTAAGTTTGACATCTGTGGTGGGCAAATTATTTGAAGGCTTGTTAAAGGATCACATTGAAAAGTTTGTCCTAGAGAATGGCATTATGAGCAGCAATCAGCATGGCTTTATGAAGGATAGATCATATCAGACAAATCTGATCTGATTGCTTTTTATGATGAGGTAAGTAAGATGCTGGACAGTGGGGGGGGGGGGGGGGGGCAGTAGATGTGTATTGTAAGTAATGTATCATTGTTTACAGATGACACAAAACTATCCAGCCCAATTAATTCCATCCAGGATGTGGCATCCTTGCAACAGGTTCTTGACAAACTGCCAATCTGGGCAGCTAAATGGCAAGTGTTGATAAATGCAAAGTCATGCACCTGGGATGTAAAAATATCCAAGCCACTTATACCCTTAATGGGACTGCACTAGGTAAATCCATTATGGAAAAGGACCTTGGAGTCCTTGTAGATGATAAACTTGGCTGTAGCAAGCAATGCCAGTCAGCAGCATCAAGGGCAAATAAGGTCTTGAGCTGTATTAAAAGGGGCATAGAGTCAAGGGAGGAGGGGCTCGTTCTTCAACTTTATAGAGCACTTGTAAGGCCCCATCTAGAATATGCCATACAGTTTTGGTCTCCATCACTCAAACGGGACATTATTGTATTAGAGAGGGTACAGAGAAGGGCAACTAAGCTGGTAAAAATGGAAAATCTTAGTTATGAGGAAAGACTGGCCAAATTGGGGATGTTCACGCGGGAGAAGAGGTGCTTAAGGGGTGGTATGATTACTATGTATAAATATACAAGGGGATCATATAATATTCTCTCTCTGACATGAGGTCACCCATTCCGATTAGAAGAAAAGAGGTTCCACCTAAATAGTCAGAAGGGGTTTTTAACAGTGAGAGCTGTGAAGATGTGGAATTCTCTCCATGAATCAGTGGTACAGGCTGATACATTAGATAGCTTTAAGAAGGGGATGGAAGGCTTTTTAGCAAGTGAGGGAATACAGGGTTATGGAAGATAGCTCATAGTACAAGTTGATCCAGGGACTAGCCATCTTGGAATTTTTCCCCCTGAGGCAAATTGTAGAGGCTTTAGATTGGGTTTTCTGCCTTCCTCTGGATCACCTAACAGTTAGGCAGGTTAAAAAAAAAAGGTTGAACTTGATGGATGTGTGTCTTTTTTCAACCTAACTTACTATGTTACTATGTTGTAGGGTTATTGCCTGCAATTATTTAATATAGCAACAATTTAATTTTCTAAAGAGATAAATATCTTATCAAGTTGTATAAAAGAATATTAATGATCACATGGGGCAGCACATAACCAGTTCAAAAGTAAATATAAGAAAGCATACCCCGGGAAGTGTATCTAATGCTTGCAACAAGTCTCCACCCCCATATGGGGCTGTGAATGGTGAATTCCTTGTTTTCGGAAGTGATAAAGGTTTCCTTTAGTGAAAGACAAAAGTGTTTTGATACATTTGTAGGCTTTTCATTCCTAATATCGGAGATGTGTTCCTTAATGCGTTCCCTCAAACACTGTGAGGTCTGTCCAACATATTGCATACCACACTTGGTACAAGTGAATAGGTATATAACATTTTTTGTATTACAGTTAATATATTGTCCTACTTTGTAAACCTTTTTTGTTATATTGTAAAGGAAATTTTCTCTTTTTTTGTCTGTGTCACAAATAGCGATATGTGATAAGTTCTTTCCCAATGAATCACATTTCATAGTGACAAATCTGCATTCTGAGTTTTTTTTGTTATCTGGAAACCCGTTATCCAGAATGCTCCGAATTAAGAAAAGGCTGTCTCCCATGGACTCCATTTTATTCAAATTCTCTCAATTCTTTTAATTGATTTCCTTTTTCTTTGCAATAATAAAACAGTAACTTGTACTTGATCCAAACTAAGATATAATTACTTCTTGATGGCTTGATAAAGGGTCAGAAGGGCCCGAAACGTTGCCTTGTAACACTTGAAGTAAAATTTTATTTTTTCAAAATACCGGAGTGCTGCTGTCTTTTCGATATTGTGTCAAGTTGCCCAGGCAGAGGGTACAGCGTGCACCTGGGGCTGCAGAGAGCCTATTTGCCTACTCTAGAAGCACACATGAATTGAATCAAAACAGTTTATCCCCGTTTATTAAACCCGTTATCCAGAATGCTCCGAATTAAGAAAAGGCTGTCTCCCATAGACTTCATTTTATTCAAATACTCCCAATTCTTTTAATTGATTTCTTTGCAATAATAAAACAGTAACTTGTACTTGATCCAAACTAAGATATAATTACTTCTTATTTGAAACAAAACCAGCCTATTGGGTTTATTTAAAGTTGACATGATTTTCTAGTAGACTTAAGGTATGAAGATCCAAATTACACAAAGTTATCCAGAAAGCCCCAGGTCCCGAAAATTCTGGATAACAGGTCCCATACCTGTACTTAATAAATCTGAAATTTTTGAGAAATAAAAAAAAGACTTTTTAGAGAAAAAATATGTTCCCTGAAAAAAATAGAAATCCAAGTGTTAATAAATTGGCTCCTTAATCAGGCGTTGTAAAATTGACGTTTCACTATATAAAATATTTTTACTGTTTTTCAATGAACAATGCTAAAAAAGGCAAAAAACATGGAGCTTCAGAAAATAATAACCACACAAAAAATGCAATTTTTTAAAAAGTCGGGGAAAAAGAGAAAATATCAATTTCATCATAATTTGAACAGGAAGACAGATTTCAGCTGTTAGTAAATATGTCACTAAGAGATTCATTCCTGTATGTACAGAATATGTGTCAACTCCTTTAGAGACTACTCACGATATCCGAGGTTCACACTTTGTTGGGCTCCTGTCCTTGAAATCAGCATTCCCTTTAAACACAACAAAGGAAATATTTGGTTAAAGCATTAGGTGTGCTTGCATTATCTTTAATACACTCAGCAGAATAAGAAAACACCTCAATATTTTTCACCCGTTTCATAAAATATCTATTTAGGATTAGAACATTGGCCATTACATGTGTATAAAATAAAGAATAAAATATACCTTTACCCATAAAATCTCATACTTCCCTGTCAACACACTCCTTTCACCAAGAGTCACATGCAATCCCACATCAGTTCTTAAATCTATTTTATTTGTTACATAGCATTCTTGAGTCCTAAGCGACTGTATTTTACCATTTCTATACAACTTTAATATATATATGAGTCTTAAAATGTGATGTTTGCATCAACTGGATATGTTTACCTACTGTACGTCTATAATTCTAATAAAATCCTGTTATCCAATTTCTCCTGATTTACACTCTCTACTTTTCTCATCCCACAATTTATTTTCTTTCCAGTTCCTCCCTTTTTCTCTTGAATCCCTTTGGGTTGCACACACATTGCATAAGCATCACACCAACTACTGTTAAAAATCTCCAGGATTCCATAGATTAAACTATCTGAAAATATGAGGCAGATATTTAAAAAATTTTTAAACTCAAAATTTTCAAGATTTATGAAATCCAAATGCTGCAACAAGCCAAAATGCAAAAATACATAATCTCAAACCTGCCGATATTGTGTATAAGTCAGTGGCAGAGGGCCCTACCCTATTTTGAAGTTTCCAAAAATCCAACCTTTTTGCGCATAAAGCTGAAAAAATTCTGGCCTACCAGGAAAAAGCCAGAAAAAATGGTAAGAATCTGGTTTTTGCTCACTTTTATTGAGTCTTTACCTAAACTGATTAAATTTAGTTTTTTAAATAATAAATAAGATCAAATTTGTTATGGTCGAGTATGGTCGTGGTTTTTCACTGAAAAAATTAGATACATTTAGATTTTAGTAAAAAATCCTCTTGAGTGTTGGCAATTTGCTCTTAACTGATCCCTGCCCTAACTTTCTCTTGTGTTTGAGGGGGCTCATGCCAAAGTTAAAGGTGGGAAAAAACTTATCTTAAGGAAGATCTGACCTTAATGACACTTGTCAATACTTTACAGTTACATTTTTGTCTTTCAGTCTATTCACTGATTATTGATTTTTTCATAACATCCATCCCCATCCCCAATAAGCAATTTTTTTACGTTGCTTTAGTAGTATAGTTTAGCACCTCACACAGGCAGCTGAATGGAGATGAATAAATGATACAACCCAGGGAGTTTCGCTTATACAAAGCTGATCCTTTTGCTCTGGTTCAGTCACAGAAACACTAGGCAGGCCACACCACACTTAAACGATTGTGTACATGAAATTACTGCCCTAGCTGTAAATCTGCTTTTACAACACGCTGAATTTCATTATTTCTACACTGCACAAGAGGCCTTTATATTTACAACTAAATTTAAACTTTTACGTTACACATAAACAAACTTTAAATTGGCCCTAAAATGGGAATGTGTTATGGATGGGATTGTTACATTACTCTTCACTTTTTAATATCCACTGAAAGTAAAATGCATCTTCATTCCAGAAAATGATTGCTTTATTCTCTTCTCTTTATTACTGTTTACTAAATAAACTTATTTCTTGAGAACAAAGTTATCTTGAGAACAAAGTAATCTGAAGAATGAGTTAACTCCTTATGTTCTACCCATCTTGTATTTGGTCAGTAATACGCTTTGACTTTTCCATGAACTAAATCATAACAAGCAATGCTGTTTTTCATTAACTAAACTTACTCCATCATGCCATAGGTTCAGAATTAATATATAAGTAATAATCCTGACCTTAAATTTGTCCACAGAAGCTGCCTGTTGTCTGATTTTGTTAGGCCATCTTTTTTAGTGCCAGTGGCACTGCACATGCTCAGTTTGCTCTGGGCTGCTGTTGAGCAAAGTTTAGGTTCATTAGTAATTCACCAAACCCCAATCAGAAAGAGTTCTATCTGTCATAGTAGCTGGTGCTACTCTGATGCAGAATTCACCGATTTCTGAACTGTCACATAATGTCAGTCTGAATAAATTACTAATAAGTTGAGTATCATACATTTTATATTGTATGCGTAGTGTATATAATGCATTGGCCCCTTAGATCAGGTAGCATGAAAATGTGAATCAGCAGTAAGCAGATTGGCGTATCTCTGGAGCCACAAATCGTCAAAGCTACAGGGTTATCGTGGCCTTGAATTGGTAAAGAACCAAGTAAATAAGGTGCAGTATTCTAAGAACAAGTCTTTGTTGAGCTTTGCCACATGCTAGAGGTAAAACTGGGTCAGTAGAGAAACAAAACTCTTCATTCTTACTAATCCCCATTCAAATTAATTAAAAATGCACTGCCTGTGGTGATGTCAGGCAGGGTTTAATAGAAACATTAGATTGGGTGATGCTTAAATGTTTCCCATTTACAGTATCTGAGTGGGAAGCAGTACAGACTAGAAGGGTTTTAAATACTCTTATAAGACTTTGGTGGTCAAAATAATTGTTGTTGTCAGCAGTCAGCAGGAAACATCCAGTAAATATATTTGTAGATATTTTATTTGGCTATGATATTGCTATAAGAGAAGGGATGTTATCTTTACTATTTCTATTCCAGATACAAAAACATGACCGAGGCTAACCCCCATAATTTTATTCTCTGTGATACATGTCAAATAGATAATTGCAGCCCTCATAATTGTATTCTTACTGTTGTAAGATGTTAATATGTTATGTCCCTCTGATTATTTAGAATCAATAGTGTGCAATCAATAGGGCAATCCCTAATTCACCACCAGTACAGTGTATCACTGTATAAAATATACAGTTTTGAGTAATTTGATTAGGAATGGTTAGATATTACTATCTAATCCAGTGTTTGTTTTCCTGCAGGGTTCAGCAAAAGAATTCACTGCTGCACACCACTTACAGTACATGCTTGTAGGGTGCAATTCCCAGACTGCCTCCAAGTCTAACAAAATCCAAACTTTGCAAGGTGAAGAAGCACACCAATTCAATTGGGCTTAAGCCTTCATCTTTTTATTGTTGCAGAGATTTGTGGCACAGCTTTCGGGGACCAACCCCTTCCTCAGGTGCAATTACCCCGAAAGCTTGTGCCTCAAATCTCTGCAACAATAAAAAGATGAAGGCTTAAGCCCGTTTGAATTGGAGTGCTTCTTCCCCTTGCAAAGTTTGTTTTCCTGCAGGGACATCCTTCCCTTCTGAGCATTTTGGCCTGTTGTCTTTTATTCATCACTAGAACCCAGATAAAACTCTCATAATACAAAGTGCATTGCAAATACATATAAAATGCAGAAAGGAAGCAACATTTTTTTTCATGGAGTTGCATGTAGCATCTACAAAAGCAGTATGGCAGTTGTATACAGTACATTAGGGGGCAAATTTACAAATGTCATGTGAAATTCGATCGAACAACAATTGTATGAATTTTTCAAAAAATCGTAACGTGAAATTTGGCCTCTTCGATCATCGAATATTGAATAGATCGAATGATCTGATATTCGATAATTCGATCATTCGATGATTGAAGAAATAAAAATTTTAAAGTTATTCGACTGCCTACTTCGCCAGACTGAACCTACCGAATTGTAATAGAAGCCTATGGGAAGCTCCCCATAGGCTTCTGAGGCTAAGTCCCGCTCGAATATCATTCGTACGATCGGAGTGTTTGATGGTTCTAATTGTACGAAATTTTCAGAAGCTCGGATGAAATTTCACAATTTTTTCTTGAAATCCAACGATCGGTATCCGATCGTATAAATTCATCAGGAAATCGGATATCGAGCAAAGTGATAGCCTAAAACAATTCGATAAGCCTTCGATTGTTGAATACTTATCGAATTGTGAATTTCGTCGAGCTAATTTCTGGGAGTAATAGTAAATCTGCCCCATGTGTTTTTCATTGTATTTATGGAGTAGTATGTTCACATGATCTGTTTCTCTTTATAATCTACTTTTTATACAAGTATAATGAACAAATAAATGCTCTTACTTTCACTGGAAAATCCTAGGTTGATCAGATGACTCTCCTGCAAAAAAAAAACATACATGCACTTTAGATTCTGAGGTGAGAAAATTAGCATACACTAAAAAATAGTAAATTAGCATTTAAAGTACCAAAACACCAAACTGTATTTAAGATTACTTTTAAGCACAGTATCCATAACCTTGTGTTGTAATAATGCTGTTCGGATTGTGTGTATTGTATTATTTATTGTGAAAAAATTATTTTTTTTAATTTCATATTTTTCCAGGGCTGGAACTAGGGGTAGGCAGGGAAGGCGCCTGCCTAGGGCGCAATCTTTGAGGGGCCCACTAATTTTTTTTTTAAATTACATTTTTACTTTGCTGCATACTTTGTTGGCCTTCAATAACTGCACAGAGCCAGCCACCCAAACCCCCTCAGCCTTGTCATTTTTCCATTTTGCACTCCCTCTTCCTCCTCCTGCCTGCCTGTACCTTTATGTCAATTTGATGGAACATGCACTGTGGCTATGCATGACATCACATTATCAATTGCCGGCGGGACTCTGGATGCAGAACTTGTGCTGGCTAGGCTCTTTCTTACTCATACTAAAGAAGCGTCTAACGCTAGCGCTAATTTGCCAGCGTGACGTCAATTCACAACTTTGCCGATTCACTAACAGTGTCCCTGGTGAAAATTCGCTAGCGAAGTAGATAGACTTGCGCATCTTCGCACCCTTACGCCAGGTGAAGTTGCGCACTGAAGAAGGGACATAACTACGCTAATTCACTGAGATGAACATTTTTGTGAATGTTACTCTTATGCTAGACATTACTTCGCCAGGTCAGACCTGGTGAAGTTCAATACAATAGATAGGAGTCCCAAAAAATTCTGGCGTCTTTTACCTTTTGTAGGGTGATACAGTAATTTGAAAAATAGCGAACATTTTTTGGGGGTTATCCTCCTTCCCCCCCTACATTTCCTAACATATGGCAACTCAACTATACAGTGGGCACATGTTTAGGGCAATAGGACAACTTTATTTTATTTATTAAAGGTTTCCTGGGCTTGTGTAGTGTAATGTAGTGGCTGTAACATACACCTCTATTATACGTTTAAGTTCGTGCAGTATGCAAATTAGGCATCGCTATTGTAAATGCACATTGTTTGGTGAAGTAACGGTAGTGCTACTTCGCTACTGTTCACCGCCATGAGCTAAAATTTGCATCTTAGTGAATTTGTGTAGCGCTTGCGAAAATTCGCCTGGCGAAGAGCAGCGAACGCCAGCAAAGCTGTCGCTAGCGCATTTCCGTGCTTTAGTGAATTTTCCCCTTAGTGTGTTGACTATAATCAAAACATTAATGTTTTCAACCGGTTCCAAATGTCGGAACACTGACTTAACTTCTTCTGAAATTTTATGATGCAGCTTGAACCAACAGTACCTTAACTATTGCTTTTCTCTTATGACAACATGCCAAATACCCTAAATCATAGACCTAAAAGTCAGCAAGGTCAAAAGAGAGTGTAACAAAAATTCCATAGAACATTTTTAAAGCAGAATGACATCAAAATTCTAAGCATATACCAAAATCCACATAACAGATGAAAACTGAGGCAATGATTATGTGTTGTCACCCAAATGCTTTCATGAATATGTTGGTACATTTCTTGTTGCTGTGTTAAAAGTGATACTGACACTTCTAAAATAATGGCAGAATTTTATTATGCATTTTGATTTGTTTTTATGCTCTGACACTTCTTACAGAGTGTGCTTTCTGGTACGTATGTAGTGTGCTAACTCATCAAAGATGTCTTCAGATATTTAAATATAGGGACCGCTGGCACTTATTGGAGTGGAATAAAAAAAAAAAACAACCAACCTTTACTATCATTGCTCGTAAAAAATAATACAATATATATTTAAAAATGTAAATATAAGTGCTATATAGTAATAAAAAAACACAGTACGAAAGTGGCCAGCATTATTGTTTTGCAGCACTGGGTTATTTTTCAAACACAGCACTATCTGCATAGAGTTCTCACAGAGTGTTTGCATTTATTTCCAAATCTCCAAAAACACAGAGAGAGTGAGATGGCCCACTGGCAGAAAGGAGGCAAAGCAAAAAGGTTGGTGGTCCACTGGTTCAGGCAGTGGGATGGCTGAAGGACATCAGGAACAGCTAGACCAATGACTATTTTAAGATAGCCAGACAATCTCGCCCTGTTTTGAAGTAAAATGGGGGTAGTGGTTATAGGACAGTGTGAAGAATCTGTTATCACAGCAAAAGGAATAGGACAAAGACTCACAAGAACAGCTGGTTATAATTTAGGAGGTTTCACAGTTTGTGAATTTCCATTATGTATTGGGGGGGGTCACTTTTCAGTGGAGGTCTCAGGTGGGACAGGAGATGACAGAGACCTTGTCATTTGCACATGTTGGGAAGTTCTCTTATAGTGTTTGTTTTGTTATATGGGGACAAAAAGGGGGAAAGGATTGAAAGTGGAGCAACCATCGACACTATTGTTGCCTTGGCTCACAAATAAACTTGAACAGTTGAAGCTTACACACACCCTTAACAAGTCCTCTTCTGAGTAGCCTGGTGCTTGGTCTAGGAGGATTTCCTATGTGCTAACTATACCTCCCCTTCTTCTACAGATAAGGAAATTACCTTGATTACACTCCAGGGACAGGTAATTTACCCTTTCTTTGTAGGGTTAGTTTGCTACTTTGTAACTCTTTAATCTGATTTTGTATATATACATAACAGCAGGGGTCCCCAACTGCTTAACATACTTGAACTGGGCTGCCGAGTCTGAATTTGACACGGCATGCACACAATTTGATGCTGCATGACTAAATTTGACTCGCTGTGCATGAAATTTAAGCGCCACGCATAGGTGACACCCATCCTTGGTCCTTGAAAAAAATTAGGACCCTGGGGCAAAAAAAGTTCAGCCTGGCTATTTTGTATCAATTTTATTATTTATTATTACTTAACCTGATTCTATACGGACTATTGCTGGTGATTCAACACCAGCACATTGCCATTTAAATTCTTCCACATTCGACTTTTTTTGCATTGGACTGTACAACTTGTATTATGAATGCTAATTGTCTTGATTGGTCACCCTTTATATAAGTACTGTCTGCACAATCATTTTTGTATGCTTGCTAAATGGGCTTGGCCCCAAAACGTTGCACTTCTGCATTAATAAAACAGCAAGGGTAAGCCCTCCAACCATATGCCTTGAGTGCCTTCCTACTCACAAATAAACTTACCAATGTGTATGTGTGTATGTAAGCGTCACTGGTGTGAATTAATAAGTACAGTGTAATGTGCCAGAAAAACTGTATATAAAGTATAGTAAAATAATTTTGAAAAGAGGTTCAAATGATCTTGTTCCAAGTCCTTCCTTGTCTAATACAAGAACTGACTAGGAGAATCAATGAACAAATGTAATACATTGAATTGTATAATTGTACTCAGTCATCTTGTCATTTTATGTTTATTTTTAAGGCACTGAAATTGTTTAAAAAAACACACTTATGCTTTATATCTTCATTCATGCAGAATGTGGCTGCTTTCTAGCTGCTTTCTAGCAATCCCCTTGAGTCATTCATAATGAAGGTCACTGTAACCTCCTTCTTTTGTATGTATTACACATCCCCCACAGCAGTGGAATCTCCAGCATAATGTGTATGACCTTCTTGGTTCCATCCCAATTGCAACATGGTAAATTAGCTTTGTAAAACTGTAAGGTGGCCATCATTTTCATGTGCACCAGAAGGGAATGGAAGGGCTAATTTACAGATGCACATACACCTTGTTAAAGCCGAGAGAGACCTGTGTGTCTCCATATAGATGCACAAGTGAGTAGAGTGAAATACTTCACTTTGACAAATGTTGCATATTGGAAAAAGCTGTTGTAACTGTTGCCTCTGACCCTAATTAGCCTTCAATTTATATTGATATTCTAGCCAACGTTTTACGCACAAGCTTACCAAGGCATTATTTATTGGAACTCTACATACAGCAGTATTAACACAGCCAAATACCTGTGTCAGGTCTGGAGGGTATCATTAAACTCAAGTACTGTTCACGGAAAGTCTTAATGAGCATTTGAATGCTTTTAAATGAAGGGAGCAATTCTTTTGTCATTTACAGCCTCATTTAAAAAAGCATCAGCTTCAGATATAATGTAATTTTGCTACTGCACCTGAAGCAACTACTATAGGTCCCAATTTCCCTCTGACCTAGGACCTATTCCTTTGTAAATCCACTCACGCAAAGGGTAAAGCAGCATGCTTTTAACAGCACCCTGTATTTTATGTCAGAATGTTCCTTTACAGTAACTAAACAAAGTGTGATGAGCCAGGCACAAACTAATGATGGCAGCTAATGTTCTTTGTTGCCGGCACTGACTCACTTTAAGTAACTGTTTATTTCCTTTTCAACTATTGACACAAAGCTCAGTCAATAAACACACAAGGAGCAATGGGAAAATCTATATCTCAGCTAATTTAATACAATCCAAAAGCAATATGTTCCTCTTAAGGATAAGCAAACACCTTTGTAATGTATTAGCTCTCATGTGTTGCCTAGCAACAGTGGATGGGGGATTAACAGTGCTGGTCTTGCCTTTACATATACAGTATATATTTATATAATGTTTATACTGGCAGTGGCTGCCCAGTTAGAAAGAACCTTGCCATTGTGGAAATAGAATCCCATGAGATAAACAAAGGATATATCCTACTCCATTCAGCTCTCTAAAATTAAGGTTATATACAGGACTTAGTACTTTACGGCAATTAATTTATTTAAAAACCACTTGAGGTTTTAGACTTATTCTGGGGTGCTTTGTAACTGCACAATCTTAAAATTACTGTCTAGGCAGGAATTTATTGATTCCACCTATAAATGAATTACCTTGATTAAGTGGCACAGCTGGATGAAACAAATGGATCAAGTGAGCTTGACAATGCTAGCTTTCTTGGTCTACAAAGTCATTTTTAGATTAGAGATATTTTATAAGTATCTTCTTGTGTAGCAATAGAATCAGACTGCAAAAGCCACAGTATCATTTTGTTGTGGTCTGATATAACAAAAGAGTGAATACACTCAATTTATTAGCTTCTTTATAAGAATGGAAAACTCATTATTCACAGGTTGCACTTTATACTGCAATTTATATGTGAAACAAAGGTCCTCTTCAGATGTTTGCAGTATAAGTCTACGGTTATTATTACCGGTGTCTACAAGTTTCTCATTTAAATAATCTCATTGTACCTTTTTACAATGTAAAATTTTTGCTACAGGTCTAAACACTTACAGGAACCAATGAGCAGGTATCATTACTGGTCACCACTTTAAAAGCATAAAGCCAATTGATGTTGCTGAACCTGGGCAAACTTTTTGCTTTTTATTATATATGCGGATTACTTTTGCAGTTATTCGTTAACAACAGATTGTTTGCATTCAGTCAAAAATGGTAAAAATATTGTAACGCTTTTCTGGGCTAGGCAGCACAGATTAGTTTAAGAGTCCAGCAAGTGGATGAGCATGGGTTACACTGTGACACTACACAGCAGGGCAGGGCCTTCCCTAAGTGGAAGCTTTCCCTTATAAAATACAATAATACACAGGCTACTGTAATAAAATAGATGTTGGACGCCAGGAGGTTCTTGGTGAAAACAGTAACAAAGGTTTATTCTATATGCACAAGGCAATGAACCACAGGTTTATATTACTCACATAGGAGCTTGGAGCATAGTAGATGAAGAATACAGGAATAGAAGATGTTAGCAGACTTCCATTAATGGTATCACAGTAGGAAATATTCGTCCGAGTCAGGATAGTCAAGGTACATCAATCCCATACAAAGTGCCTGTGGCTATATATGTGACTAAATAGGAATGCCAGGTAAGGCCGGATAGCTGCTGCTAAGTCCTAGTCCCTAGCACAATGATATCCCTGCACTAAAAGCATCACAGGGGAGCTTTGTAAGGAAGATTTCTTCCTGCTAACACTTCTCGTTGGAACATAGAATTGTTCATACTAAGTAAGATAACTATCTTTCTCTCTCTAGAGAGACTATAACACATACTTTCCTGTTCTTGCTAGCCCTTGTTCACAGGGTGGCCTGGTCCCCGACTTAGGTCTCTAACAGTACAGATCCTGTTAGGGCAAGTGGCTTACTGGGGCCTTGGTGATCCCAGGCTCAATAGAAACACCTAGCTGCACAGACACCAGGAGCCAAAGAGGCAGAGGTCCCTCCCTACACAGATTATTAGGCTATGGCCAGATGGGGAGATTCAGGGGAGATCTGTCGCCTGGCGACTTATCGCCGCGATGAATCGCCCCCGAATCTCCTCATCTGGCCTTGCCCTAAAGCTTTACTGCCAGGGAGTGGTCATTGCACCCTTTGTCCAATAATAACTGGTGTTGAATCAGAACTGTTACAGGTTGTCACACCCAATAACAGAAACATTATAAGGGCAGGGGATTAACTCCATAGATGCTGTATAGAATCTATGGGTCCCTACATTATATATGCTTTCTGAGGAAACACTAAACCATTTAAGGTCATCTACTTATTTATATATGGCACAGTTGTATGGTCTCAGCAGCACTGATTAATTCTTGCTTCTCCATGTCCTTAAAAAGTATGCTTTACCAAGATTGAAACCAGGTATATCAATCTGACAGTTAGGGGCTAATTTACTAATACTCAAAGTAATCTATTTTTTTATGAAAACAAATCTGACCAAGCTCCCTTCCACAATTTTAACTCATCTATATCAAATAATCAACTCTGAAAAAGTCGGGTCAGGAAATGTCTTGTCAAAATCTAAATCGCTTGGATTTGCCGCCGCAAATTGTTGCCTGATATCCACAAATTTTTCAGATTATTGGACAAACTCAGTGCAGATCACGATATCTTTGAATTGTAAAAGAGACGTCTGCCATTGATTTATACATGAGCTAGCAGATTTGAGATGGTGTATTTTCGGATTTGGATTTTTAGCAGGTTTGTGGTATAACGAATCACAAAAAATTTGAGTTATTTTTTTTTCCACGAAAAATTCTAGTTTTCCGCCTAAAAACCTTGACCAGAAAAAAATCAAGGTTCAATAAATGGGCCCCTAATACTATGAAAATGAAAGCCAGCAAGTGGTTGAAATATGGTCATTTTTAAACTGTATTTTAAACTGTATTGTTTTTGATGAAGTATTTGATGGCAACATCGCCATCAAAGCAGATAGGCAGATCTCTCCAGTCAGCACTTGATCCAGGAGGGGTGGATGGGAGATGGCATAATATTTTTGATCTGGCACAAAAGTGTCCCAGGCCCGGGGCTGAAGGGGGGCCCGGCTCTTCGAAAAAAGTGCAGCACTGCCGGGCCCCTCCTTACGAGTGTCAAAGCTGTGCCGCCAAGTGCAATGTCAGAAATACCTGAAGTCACGAAAACAACTATAAATGAAGTCCTGAAGCCACGAGTTCAACTCTACTGACACCAATGTGTTTTTTTTTTAATCCCCTGGCCACCAATGTTTTATTTTAATACTCTATAGGTCCCTGCACCAATATTTTTTTTAAATATTTTTTGGGGCCCCAATTTTTTTTAACTTGTGAGGGGGGCCCTGGGGCCAATGTTTTTTTAAAAATATTCTTTGGGGCACCAATGTGTTTTTTTTTTTAATCCCCTGGCGACCAATGTTTTATTTTAATACTCTAAAGGCCCCTGCACCAATATTTTTTTAAAAATATTTTTTGGGGCCCCAATTTTTTTTTAACTTGTAAGGGGGGCCCTGGTGCCAATTTTTTTTTAACTTATAAGGGAGCCGTGACCATCAATATGTGTGTGGGGGGGTTACTTTTTTAGCGCTGATATCTGTGTGGTCTTTTAACTTTAATGTGGAGTAGGCAGGATTAGGGGTGGGACTTGGGTATCAGTGTGGGCGGGGCCCAGGGGGCCCTGAAAATTTTGTTGTGCAGGGCCCCGTGGTTTCTAATGGCGGCCCCGGGTTCCAGGGTGCAAGTGCTCTGTAAGTGAGATCTCTTGCAATCGTGCCCTCTGGGTAAATAAATTACCCCTGATATGTCATGTTTTATAGTCTTTTTCAGAAATTACTGCTATTTAAGTAAAGATATCTTGCAACTACTAGTTTACTATATCCTACCAAATATACAATGTCTTAAAATAAACTCTGCACAATATCTATATGAATTACATTAATAAGCATAACACATAGAATTGTTTGGGTTTGCTCTTAATTTAGTGAAAATTCAATCTATGGGTTGAACTTAACGTCAATGATAGCTTTCAACATTAGTTATATTTGGTTAATGTGACAACCAGTTAGAACAGAAGTTAGACAACTAGCTTATGGAGAAAACATGACTGTTTTAGTTGTACTGATAATTAGACAATCTTGTTCATCAAAAGGAAGCTCCTAAACAGACTATAAACCAACCTGACTTCAAGCTTTGTGCTTTTTTTATCAGAGGATTTTTTATAACAATTCTAATTAATAGGCTGAAATTGAAAAGGTTCAAGATAATATGCTTTTCTGATGTGTACAAATACATTTGTAAATGTAAACCACGGTGGCCATAAACACACAGATAATATTGTACGAAACAAATTTTCGTACGATATTCGGTGTGTGTATGGTGGGAAATAAGCCGACCAATATCATCAGAAAATTTAGATATTGGTCAGCTGGTTGATCAGGCTGGACGGAAAATTTTGATCGGTTGCCTTTGAAGCCACCCTTAACATCGGCCATTGTTAGTGCTGAATCGTCAGATATAGGTAGAATTCTATTGTTTCTATTGTTTCTTGACAATTCAGATCTACACGTGTGTGTTGAAAGGAAAGATCTTTCTTGGAAAGATCTTTTCCGAGAAAGATCGTAATTGTTATGTCTATGGCCAGATTTAGTAGACTACTAAACTGAATCTGAATTTGATCAGATATTGTGGGTCAGACTTTATCTAACCCACAAAATCCTGTCATGTAACAACACAACATTTTGTGGGATAAAACAAAATCTGATCCCCCCTGTGTAAGGTAATGTAAGTCAGATCAGATAAAGTCAGATGGTGTGTTTTTTGAAGGAATTGTCATTTACCTCTAGTGTTTAATTGATTGAAGTGAAGAAGCTGTTTGTGTGATATTGTGAGATATAATGTTATCATCCATTGAACAAGGGAAGAATGTTATTGTATTGCTTTTGTTTCTTCTTCATTAAAGCATCATTCCTGTTTAATTACCATTGGGTGCCAACCTGCAGGCTTGTTCTGGTGTGGCTGGCTCATAATCCTCTGCTTTCTTATTGTGCATTGTGTAAGTAATTGTGTCCTAAAATGTCCCTAAAAAATTCCATCATATATTTATTTATATGATTTCTATATTATTATATTATTTTTATATTATTTCTTTGTATGTCTCTCCATAATGCTTTAATTTGTTTGATAACGATATCTCATATATATATATATATATATATATATATATACATATCTATACATTATCCACTATATATATATATATATATATATATATATATATATAAATATATAGTGGATAATGTATAGAAATATATATATATATATATATATATAATACACAAAAGCTGTGAATATCCTGTAAATTATATCCTTATAAACAGTGAGTTCTGATGTCATCAGTTATAAGCAGTGAGTTCTGATGTCATTTCTGTCACATGACTCACTGAAACTTGTGTATTATAAGAAATAAAGTACCCCCTGTTGCAAAATATGAGGATATTAGAAGTTACCTCGGAGTTACATGACCTGTATAAAAACACTCGGCCTTCGGCCTCGTGTTTTTATATGGTCACGAAACTCTAACTTATAATATCCTTATAATTTACAAGAGGGGGTACTTTATTCACTATATAATGTACCCCCTACTGTAATTTATAGAGATATTATTAGTCACTGAAGAGTTACATGACCATAAAAATGCTTTTAAAAAGGTCACAGAACTGAGGCGACTTTTAGCAGGGGGTATATTATTCATTACAAACAAAAAATGCTACAAATGTGGCATAAGGTATGATTTTCCAACATTTTGTTTTACAAAATAATTATGTCTTATGTTATGCTTTTGGACAAGTGACAGACAGTGTGCAAGGGGAGGAAGTTCTAGAAGAGCTCAACATAACATAGTCCATCGAAGTATAGCACTCAACAGTTCTTTTGCAAACAAAAATTAGGTATTTTAAATGTAATTTTTTGTAAAAAAACATTTTTATTTTGTTTGTAACTGGGAACAAGGCATTTCTGCGCATGCGCAGTTGGAGCAGTTTGACGGTTTGCGCAACTGCACATGCGCAAAACTACGCGGAAATTGCAGATCTCCCAGTCAGCTTACAGAGATCGTGGAAGATAGCGGAGTGCAGCTCCACTGGAAGAATCTACGGGAGGGGTAAGTATGGAGTATGGGGCAACTCCCGGGGGGTAGTTAGCCTGGGGGGAGGAGGGAGGGGGGTCCACCTGGGGTGGGGAGTACGGGTTTTTTCCCCACAGGTACTTTAAACATCTACCCCACTATCCCATTCCTGTAGGGCCAGCCACAGGTAGTTTGGCACCCTAGGCCATCAATATTTCCTCCAAGGCAGCAGGCCCGTCCAAACCCCCATGATCTGTAACTGTGCCAGCCCAGCAGCAAACAATGAGCCCAGCCATACTACTACTTCTGTCCAAGCCCACAACCCCACCTGTGCATGTGCCAGCCCAACAGCCATTAATATTTCCAATTCCCCAGGCCCAATCCCCCCATGATCTCTACATGTGCCAGCAAGCGTCAGTAAGAGTCAGAGGAGTAATAAAAGAGCCCAGCAGGACTGGTTTTCACATATCCTCTCTGCTGCTGCCTGATCCATTGCACTGACGTGACTGATGCCCAGTGTATGGACGCGTCACACGTGTGCATGTGCAACGGCAAGTAATCATCATGGGAGGTGCCAAGTCAGACTCCAGGGTGGGGGGCACCTTCACAATTAATTTAATTGTCTGAAACAAACCCCAGAGGGGGTTGGGGCATGTGATTTTGAAAAAAACATCATGTCATTAATAAAGGCTAAACAAACTGAAATTAAAAATGAAAAAAAAAAAAAATGAAAGAAAAAATTCCCTGAGAAGTGAGCCCTCCCCCGATCGATTGTGCCTACCCTGCCTACCCCTTGGACCGGCCCTGCATCCCTGATTTATTTTGTACTTGCCATTTCCTCTTTTTTTTACTTTTCCATCTTACTGTATATCTTCTCTGCTCTTTCTTCATCTGCAACTTATCTTCTAGATTTACTTCATCTAATATTACTCACCACTACATATTTCCACAATTCATGAACCAATTTTCTTACAATACCCTCCAATACTCTTTTTACTCTTTTTATGATTTTGTGTTCACTATAAACCTATGTATCATTTTTGATTCTGTAACATTTTCAAACCGTTTTTTTGACTTCTTGAAGCATCTACCATGGCAGTGTGCAAAAACAATATATTCAAGTCCCTCACATAGCATGCCACCAAATAGGAGAATGTTTTTTTTATGTATTCCTTTGGAATTTTCTCAGTCAACAGAAAGGTTGGCAGAATAGCAATGTTCATAATTTTCTGTTTTCTTGCTTTTGCCCTAAGGGTGACTTGTTTCATTTATAATTTTTCCTTCCATGACATTCTGCCATTATAATTTCATGTTTTCAAATTGGCCCCTTACTTTAAAATATATTTTATAATTTTCCCTTTCAATGGTAAATTATTTGTTCAAGCATTTTATCACTGCTACAGTTAATCACGTCTGCATGTTTGAAACCAGCTTTTGTTTCTTTCAGTTCCCAAATGAAATTTTATTATCTTGCATTATGTTTTCTGACAATACCACATTACATATATTGTGTTTCATTTACAACTGCAGTTTGAAAAGCTACAGAATCTGCTTTCTGGTTTTGTGAATAAAAAAAACCAACCAACACACCTTAAATTTGGTGAACATCTAGGAGGCTAGAAACAACTTTGTTTTAATACTTGGAGTAATCATTATCCAAGAATATCTATTTTTTTTTACCATTAGCCAAAGATACACAAAAGCACTTCAAACCCTCCTGGAAGACCTATTATTTCATGTATAGATTTCCACACAAGTAACTTCTCTGAATATGTGGATTTTCCTCTGCAGTGCCTGAAGTGTAAACAAAAATCCTATATCTGGGACACCATGGATCTATAAGGTTGAAGATAATGATTGGAGGGAGTCTTTCTGGTGGTTTACATGTGAAGTTGGGGCAATGCAATGGGTAGCAAATTTGCCCCATCATATGCCAACCTGTGTATGGTCACTTGGGAAGATCAATACATTTGAAGACCAAACAACTGCTTTAGGGGGATAGTCACATATCTGATATTCATAGATGATCTGCTTTTCATCTGGGATGGTGACCGTAACTCCATTGATGCTTTTATTGATTAAATTAATGTAAATGATTTTAATCTTGCTTTTAAAGCAGACGTAACCAGAGAGGAGATCAATTATTTGGGTGTCCTCCTGTTTGTGAAAGAAGGTAAAATAAGTAAACTTTACCATAAACCCACTGACAGGAATGGGCGTTTACATGCATCCACTGGCCACCATTAGTGATGGGTGAATCTGGGGCATTCCGCATCTCCGAATTTATCGCAAATTTCCTGAAAAATTAACGAAATGCCGCCAGCTTCTTGTTTTGGACACAGGCGTCCGTTTTTGAACTTGGCCGTCCGTTTTTGGCGTCGCCAGGTAAATTTTTCCAGGCGCTTTGTGAATTTATTCGCTGGAGGGGAATTGCAGAAATTAATATGTTTGTACAATGTAACACTGGATAACTCTGTATTATGTAATACTGTATATGTAATAAGTTGGTTTATCAGGATATCCACAGGCTCTATTAAAGGTGAGACCTGACTGTATTTTTGAATATTGTTTCACATAATTTCAATCTTATTTTCTCAACTTCATTAATCTTCATCTTGAAGGGGTTGTTACACTTCCAAACTCTTTTTTTTCAGTTCAATTGTTTTCAGATTGTTCACCACAGGGCCATGCTGGGGAGCCCTAGGCAAGCCAGGTGGACGCGGTGCCAGGTTAGCATGAGTGCACATGCACGAATTGCCACTCACGTGCAGTCCACTCTCTGCCCGACTCTCTTTGCCCTTTTCTATCTAATGCATCATGTTTATGAGTATCTAATTTATTATGCTTATGAAATGAATAAATTTACCATGCTTATGAAATGGATAAAACAGGTATGGAACCTATTATCCATAATGCTCTGGACCTGGGGCTTTCTGGATAATGGGTCTTTCAGTAATTTGGATCTTCACATCTTAAGTCATGTAAACATTGAATAAACCCAATAGGCTTGTTCTGCTTCCAGTAAGGAGTAATTATATCTTAGTTTGGATCAAGTACAAGCTATGGTTTTATTATTACAGAGAAAAATTAAATCATTTTGAAAAATGTGCATTATTTGCTTATAATGGAGTTTATGGGAGACAGTCTTTCTGTAATTCAGAACTTTCTGGATAACGGGTTTCCGGATAACGGATCCTGTACCTGTACTATCATGACATTTCATGCAATATATATAAAATATAAATTTAAATGCCTGCAATTTACCAAAGGTGTCTGTTTACATTCCCATTAAGATGTTTCTTATAAGTGATGTAACAACTAGGGGTGCAACTGCACCAGGGCCTGTACCCCCTTGGGGTCTAATCACAGGTGGCAGGGCAGGGGGGACTTTTCGGCATGAGCAGCAGGGAGGTTTTGTAGAGTGTCCTCCACCGGGGCCCACAAATGGATAGGTATGCTTCTGCTTCTCATGCAAATCAGTAGAAGCAACACCATCTGTGTATAAATACTGTCAAGACTGCAATGTGTATCAAAATGTTATGAGAAATAATATTATAAGATACAATAAACAAAGTGGCGGTTAACACAAGAACAATTAGGACTACATACTGTAACTCTGTTAAGATCATTTCCTTAGGAAATGTAGCATTACCTTTGAAATCTACAAATTGTACCATACCACACCTTATAGCATAGCTTATAGCCACCTGTTTCAAACAGCAATAACTTTTTATCATGGAGAAAGAAAGGCATTTCTATCTGAATGGTGCCTAATGGCATTCTAGCGTTTGCTATAAAGACCCTACTGTTGCTTGTAATCATTCATTGCGGATTACATTAGAGCCATGCTAATGATCTTTTTCTTCTTAGACAATAGTTTTTGATGTGATTACCTTCCAAAATAATGGCTTGAAATATGGTAATGTGAGGTCGTAATGGAAAGTAAACACGGTAATTGTATTTTCTTCCTTACTCCGATAAATAAGTAAATGAAACTTATAAATAAGTAATCACTTTTTTTTTTCTTTAAACCCAATCTAACCTTTTCTTCACACACACGCCATATAAGCAAATTTGTGCTGAATTACAGTTCAGGGTTACAGTCTCCAACAGCAATCTCTAGATGAACAGAACATTTTGCTGAAGGCAAAATGCTATTAATAAATATGACAACCCAAGAAAGTAGTGCAGCCGGTAATATTTAACATTTTAACCTAGTGCAGATATCTGCAGATATTTTGAGGGTTTCTCGTTGTTTTTACCTCAGCTATTCTATTTGTAGGAAGAAACTATTTAGTTACCTCTTGTAATGGTTGATGGTTGTTTTGTATGTTTTCATGTATGCTACATAGACCCATTTGTTTTACATTTCTGTATACTATGTTGGCATTTTACAAATACAGGTTAATAACAATAATATTATTAGAATTGTCATGTACAGGAACCAATTGGCTCTAAAGCAACAGGGAGGCCAGATCCCAATTTTTGGTGAAGACTAGCTATACCAAGTCTGGGGAGTTTGTAAAATGTCACATGGTTTTTCATTTATCATAATCCATTCAAGTTTAATACTTTCCACATTAATCAGAGACACATCAATATCCCCTTTATATGCTCTTCAACTGCCACCCCAATATATATATGTATACATATATATATATATATATATATATATAGCAGCAGAGCAGATTTAGTACAAGAACGAACCATGTTATTTGCATAAGTGAGTGAAGATTGTATAAAAATATAAAATATAATATAAACAGCAGTGCAAAATATGACAGTGTAAAAAAAACACAGCAGTACAGGACACCAAATAACCATGTGAAATAATAACCACAGTGATGGTGAAATAAAAGAAAGGAAAATGGTGCAGTAACAGTACACAATTAAAATGCATAATATGTGGCTTGTATAGTAGTGTATTTTGGTGACATAATGGGTCACATAGTAGGTGCAAGTGAATAATCCTGTAAAAAGCTGCAGAACAGGTCTGTAACTGAGGGCAGCAGTGGGGCACAGTTCAAAACCAAATTCAGCATCAAATTTATTGTAGAGATTAGGAAACATTCCTCATAAATGTGGAGAGTGTCACTATCACTTTAAAATTCGAAATATTTTATTAGTATAGTTAGTATAATTGTACAAGTTGGTGGTTTATCAGTGTTTGGATATGTTGGAATATGTATAAAAACAGGATACATTATTGTGATTAATGTGATGGTTATAAGCAAAATCTGAATCCTGTATGCATCCACCATTTGGAGGACAAAGGATTTCTCATTATAGGGGCTATCGTTAGTAGCCGAATAACATCTAAGTAGAATGTAACCCAAATAGAAAGGGAATGTTTCAGCATGGGGGTGCACATGGGGGAACAAGCCAGAGCTCATCACCCATTTAGGTTGGTTAACTACATGTAATTAATAGGACAGAATTGGCTGCATCAGTATATTGTGGCTAGGCAGCACCATAGTCTATTAGTGTACATACTTTGTTTGGCTATTCTAGGATGTAAGAGTTTATCTTGTATTTTATATGTAGGATCTAAAGCAGCATACATCGTTAAATTATTTAAGAGGTCCATGAGAGGTCAATTTTTCAAGCTGTTTTACCATTTTCAGATGTATTTTAATAAAGGGGAAGATAGATTATAATTATGAATTTATTCCAAGGTATTGAACATATGTTGCTTTGCAGTTAGGTCATTTAACTGTCACACTGACACTGTATTAAAAGATTCAGACTACAGTTAATAACTTTAACTTTAAAACTTTAATGATTTTCAATATGCTTGATTTTCAATGCCAACCAATATCTATGTACTATGCATTTTTTAAAAACTGCCATAGTGTTCTCCCAAGACTGGTTTAGCCAGGGTCTATGTCGAGCATTTTTTGATAGCTGCGCAGCTCTAATGCACCTCAAAGCCTTCCCCAGTCGCGTCCCATATAATATCAAGCTCTTCACCAATGCTGGTAGGACTGTGCACTTCAACAAAAACACAGCATTTCGAGTCTGCAAAAGTGTACTGTCCTACCAGACCTCTGAAACTATTTCTGTAATTGGGGTAGAGGCAGAAGCAGCCTGTTAAATCTATTTTAGAAAATGTATTAAAAATATCAGTGGAACAAATACCTTGAGAATATTTACTGTGTATTTGTTTTCACATCCCTCCTTACTGGTCTGCAACAGTTTTCTGTTCATAAAGCTTGGTCAGAGCCATAAAATTTTATATGCTATGTATTAAACACCTCAGGGACCAAATTTTTTAATTAGCAATAAAACAATAAAATAATTTGACCGAAAAATCAATTACATTCCTGTTTATGTTATTTAAATCCAACTCTCTGTATTGTTCTTGACTGTAATTAGTCTGCCATAAAACAAGCCATAAAATGCACAATTTAAAAAGGAATTATGAGCAGTTTGCCTTGGATAATTTGTATGTATTTCTCTGTTACTAATGAAATCACAGCAGATTTTAAAAGCAACCTGGTTACAAAGATGAACCCCTCAAGGGAACACATCTCAAACCTGAAGGTAAATTAACTTCAGAAATGTATTCAAAATGAAATCTATGGTCTTTAAACAACCTGTTACCGTAATATAAAACCCTCCACAGTAATTGTGCAGAAGATACTACACATGGTGCTGAATAGAAATTTAATGGATGGATGTACTTACGTGATAGAACGTATGCTGCAATAACGCTAAGCAAAGCAATTGCTGTTAAATCTGAATAAAAATGAAGTGATAAAAATATAACATTAGATCAATGGTTATTTGATGGATTATTTAAGTCTTGATGAAGTTTACAGTGATAATGGTAAAGCTTTACTAGCACTTTAGGATTAAAAAAATATTTTCAAATCTTGAAACTGTCAAAACCAAGACTGCTCAGCCCCTAGCTCTATAGTCTGGATCCAGCATCTCTGCTAAATTTGCGTCTTTTAAATTCTTCTATAAATGGGCAGTACAGTGTATCTGGCTTGCTGCTTTATAAGGAACATGGGAGCAGAAATGTACCATGTGCCATAAGGCTTGTAGATGGGAGTCCAATTAGGAGGCTGCACTCTAATCAACCCTCTTTTTTATGCATGCTAATGGTTTATGAATGTCTGCATTCATTGTCTGTCACTGAAAGCTGCTACCAACCTTATTATTATTCCAGTCTTTTTTTTTTTTTTACAATTCATTTATCTACATTGATTTCATTTAATCTATAATTAGCTTGCATGTTACTGTGGAACTAGGTACATGACCTTGCACTTATTCACACAGTCATTTCCCTGCTCACTCCACTATGGCATCCAAGTACTGCTTTAGTGTGCAATTTTAACAGCTTTGCATATTCTGCTTTAATCTGTAAGAATAGAGAACATCTTTCTGGGCTGTCTTTCGGGTAATCAAAATGGAAACTCATACCTGTATTTAAAATAAGCAAAATAAATATGGCTTGCATTGAAAATGTGATCAATATCTGTTTTGCCAATTATTCTACACAAAAATACATATTCTTTATTTATAATGCATTAGTAAACCTTTGTTTTGTTTCAATCCTAAAAGCAAAGAGCAGTCCCCTACACAGGGAATTGAATTAGGAGGGCTCTTATTAAATACAGTACCTACCTGCTCGTTACTGTTTAACAATACATTGTTTAATTAAACAATTTGCAGAATGCATTTCTTGCTCTTTAGACAACACAGTACTGCATTAATTTGCAGTGTACTTATTATCACACAGTTCTAGGGTGGCAACCAGGGCAGTATTTCACCAGCCTAGCCGGTAAAACACCTGCCCAGGCCGGGGCCATCCATCTTCTAGCTCTAGTGTCATTACTCCACCATTGCCTGTCACACAGCCTGTGTCTAAAATTTCACCACAATGCAACATTTGACTAGGCTGTGCAAATAACTTTGTGCAACACAGCACAACACCTTTCAAACTATGCTAAATGTCCTGCAAAAGCTATACAGTGCTGCAAATGTTTAAAGTCAGGTCACTTTGCTATGGTCTGCCGTAGTTCTACTAAAGATGTTCATGAACTCATTACTACAAATGTTGGCGTTAAGTTTTGGATAAAGCTGGTACATTTATTCCAGACACTCCATTAACCTGATGCTTGATACAGGTTCAGCTGTTTCTATACTACCAAAGGATATTTTCTTGAAATACTTTGCAAAAGAGATGCTTGTGGCACCTGTCCTGAGACTGGTCAGTTACTTAAAGGATCCAATCCCTGTGCTTGGTTGCTTGTCAGTGACTGTACAATTTGAATCAAATACTTCAAAATGTGACTTTTACATTGTGAATAAAGGTATTGCTATACTTGGAAGGGATCTCTTTGCTGCATTAAACCTACAATTAATTGGTGGTCTCATTATTACAGCACCAGTGCCTGCCACACAGCCATTGTCTAAAATTTCACCACAAAGCAACACTTCACTTGGCTGTGCAAAGAACTTTGTTTAACAAAGTTAAGTTGAGGCCAGATGTAAAACCAGTAGGCCAGAAATTGAGGTGATTGCCCTACTCTATAAGGGAGACTGTCTCACAGGAACTAAACAAACTGGTAGAGCAAGATGTGATTGAAAAATCAGAATCCTCTGAATGGGTTTCACCAATTGTTGGAGGTATTTGATTCTGTGTTGATCTCCGTGAACCTAATAAAGCAGTTGTTATGGATGATCATCCCTTGCCACACATAGAGGAAATATCTGCTGAACTCCGAGGAACAAAGTTCTTTTCCACCCTAGATCTTCAGAGTGCTTATCATCAAATATTACTGCATGAGGAAAGCAGAGACCTCGCTGCATTTATCACCCATGATGGTTTGTTTTGGTTCAAGTGTTTACATTATGGACTGGCTTCAGCACCGAGTTGTTTTCAAAGATTGATATCTTCTATACTCCATGACATACCTGGTATTCAATGCTACTTGGATGATATAATTGTCTATGCTCCAACTATGGATCTTCATTACAAGTACCTAGAAAAGGTTCTGAAAAGCACTGATTCTGCAGAACTGAAACTGAACCTTTACAAATGCCACTTCAGACAAATACAGCTGTCATTTCTGGGTGTTATAATTTTTCAAGAGGGATTACTGCCTGACCCTGATCATGTAATTGTTAGAGTATTCCCAAATATGCCTCAGTAGTGGAGCCACTTAGAGCACTAATATGGTTTGCTCAGAGACAGCTCAACATAGCTTTGAAATAGTGAAGCAGTTAATTGTGAACAGTCTAGCATTAGCTAAATTTGATCCTGCACTACCCACCACTATGGTTACTACAGATGCTTCAGACTATGGTGTTGGTGCAGTTCTCACACAGATCCATGCTGATCATTAAGAGAAAACTGTTGCATTTGAATCCAGAACACTTACAGAGAGCATAAGTATTCAATTGTTGAAAAAGAAGCTCTAGCATGTGTTTGGGCAACAGAAAACTGGAGAACCTACCTATGGGGTAGAGAATTTACCTTATGCACTGATCACAACCCTTTAACTACACTGCTTACAATAAAGGGACTAGGAAGAGCTGGAATGCGTATAGCTAGATAGTCAGCAAGGCTACTGAATTTCAACTACAAAATGCAATACAAACCAGGTTTGATATTATGTTACCAATTGTTTTTCACGTTTACCTTTACCTGCAGGTTACTGATACACTGGATAGTAGTTGTAGCAGTTGTAGCACTGACTTATTTACTATCATCCAGTGGCAGAACTACCTGGGGAGCAAGGGGTGCAATTGGGCCAGGGCCTACACCCCTTGAGGGCTCCCCGGCGGCACGCACACTGGCGATTTACCCCTTTTACGGCCAAACAGTTGTATACGGAGGGGGCAGGGGGGCCCAGCTGCACATCCTGCACCAAGGCCAGCCCCCCTTTAGTTATGTTACTGCTATCATCTACAGTTACAGCTGCCCCACATGTCCAATTCAAGTAAAACTATGGGACATCTTACAAAGCAAATGGCCGAATGCTGAGAAGAAACTCAGTTCTGATCTTCAACCTTACTAATGGATTAGACACAAACTGTCCTTAGTAGATGGCTATGTTGTCCATGGAGACCAGAGACCAGAGACCTTGTGAGAAAGGCTCATACAACTTGTACGAGAGTCATCAAGGAATTGTACGTACAAAACAAATACTATGAGAACTATACTGGTGGCCAGCAATGGATGCCAATGTGGTAACTGCCATTCATTCTTGTGTTACTTGTCAAAATCATGACAAAACAGCTGTCACACATACACCACCACTTCAGCCAGTATAATTCCCCGATTCAGCATGGTAAAAACTGGCTATTGATATTATGGGTCCTTTTGCAGATGCTCCTATGGACTGCAGATTTGCTATAACATTGATAGACTTTTACAGTAAATGGCCTAAAAAATTGTTTCTCATATAACATCAGCTACAGTAATAACATTTCTGTTTTCAGCAGAGAAGGTAATCCAAAGGAGTTAGAAGAAAGAGAAGAATATTGCGCATAGGAAGTCTTCAGTGTATTATCCAAAAGCAAATGGAGAAATCAAGCGATTCAACACAGGTCTGAAAGAAGCACTACAGACAGCAAATCTTACTGGGAAATATTGGAAAGTATTTACAACAGGATTCCTACATAACTACAGAGCAACATGCCATGCAACAACCCAAGCATCTCCAGCTGAATTATTACATGGCAGACAGATGCGCACTAAGTTACATGTTGCAGACATCAAACTTCCACAAAATACTATTCCTACAAAATCATCTACTGCTGACATTGTCACAAGTCAACAAGCACATATGAACTATCTGATGAAGTGTCCCGGGGCCCCGGGACAATAACACTTTGCCTATTGGATTACAAAGGGTTTATTTAACCCATGGGAGTATACCTGGATTGAATCTACCAGGAAAGGATTTTATATCATCATTGCACCAATACCCATATTACTTTAAAACATCTTTCTATCCTGACTCATCGTTCGGGGGTTAAGGCTGGGTCCTTTTTGGGGGAAGTTTTCCTTGTACTCCTGTAGTGCTGTTTGTTTGTTTTTAACTTTTTCATACGGCATGTTGGTTAATAAATATTGCCTTTTATTTAATTTAATTTCTCCTTTGTACATATTAATACCAGGCTATCACTGGGTATATGGGTCTTGGTGGTTGAAGTCCCATTTGTTGGTTTAGTTTCAAATGCTAGACTTTACGTTACTGTTGTGTAATGGCTGCATGAGCCTGCTAATAAAGCACAAAACACAACAGGTCTAGAATACTAAATCAACTTAATGTTATTATTCTGCAGCAAAAATCATCTTTGGAGATTTGAGATATGTTCCACATGCCAGTCATTCTTAAAGATATTAGGCTAAAAAAAACAGCAACAGGTTGGCTGTCTTTTGTCTTGCTTTAGCTCTTCTGAGTTGTAACTTGCATTTCTGGTTGTAATTCAATAGGGCAGAGGCACCAGTGGACCAAGAAAAAAATAATGAGAAGGATTAATTCAAGGCATTAAAGGGAACTCAACAAACCTGCAGGCTATCAGCCATTCCTACCACAAGTACCGCTGTGCTGAAGAATGTCTTTAAAAGAGTAATTGGAAAGGCTGTCTCTCATCTCTATTATTTTGCTTTTGATTGGAAATATACTGCATTATTTATTGAAACATAGGCTTCTCTAACATCTTGATGCATGCCAGATTATGGTTGCTGCATAAGTGCAGGTAATAGAGGAAATGTTACACCATATCAGCAGATGCCCTCATGGTGAGTCAATCAGAACAGAACTCACATGTAATGACATTTATACTAATACCTAAAACAAGATGCAATAAAAAATCATCCACAGGAAATGGAGCTCTATCCAGAGTGCAAGGTGTACAAGCTGTCATTCAGTCTGCAGGAAGCTCAGAATTTATTTACCTTTAAGTAGAATGTCGATACCTGGGGAAGTTTATCAAAATGTGTTTGTCATTAAACATGGTTGGGGGAGCACAAGAGATTATTTTATATCACAATGCACCAGACATGGGTGCTTTTTATATGTTGATCCAGATGAACTTCTTTGAACTGCTTGGAGTCTCCTACTGCTGATGTTGTGGAAGCTGTAGAGGTGCTTCTCCCTTGTTTCTACCTGTACAAGGATTCCTTCCTTTATCTCACAAACAACAGTTTTGTCATATTTCTGTCATGGCTCTAGAAATACTGAGCAATAGACCACAGTGCCCAAATATGATATCTGAAATCCAACAGCATAATGTTGGCATTGTATGTAGGATTAATCAACAGACCGATTTACATAAATCACAAGTTGTATTCAAGAAAATGCCACCACTAATCAAAGGTGCACAACAAATTAAATATTTTGAAAAAGGGTAACATGCATTTACCAGTAATGGTGAGGATGGGCTCATATATTTGGGACATTCCACCTCATGAATGACACTTGGAGGTCTTGAGTCAATGATCCCTGTGGTAGAGTCCTGTGCAGTCCTGTGATCTAAACTGAAATTACTCACCCACATTGCCTCTGGTGTCTCTTCCTACCTGAACCCATCTGAAGAAGTCCCTTTCTGAACTCACCCCACTCCTGCCAAATGCATCAATATTTTGGGGCAGAACAGACCTGTGACCAGCAGTGACTTCACAAATTGCTATGAAAACTGCAGAGCTTGGACATTTTTAGGTTTTAAAGTTGCCTGCAACTTTCCAAATGGCCACCCCCCCCCCCC
>CM044433.1:111212486-111311817 GCA_024363595.1 Xenopus borealis | reverse complement strand
CCCCCCCCCCCCCCTATTCAATACATGCGGTCTTTTTTGCCCAGATCCTGGCTGATTTTTCAGTATTTCATGGGTACCTCACCCACTGCAGGACTCTACTCTGCATCCCAACTAGTGGTGACCCATACTCAGAGAGTATCAGAGAGCAAGTAAGGAAGCATTTCAGTCACATAACTAATGCTGTATATTACTGGGATTGCAGTTAAGCATTGGAAGAGGGTATTTAAGCCCCACACCTATTGCTTCTCTCTCTCTTTTCTTATTATAGGCTCTGCTGCATGCATGGAAGAGATTAATTCCTGTAAGCACATAACTATTCATTTCACTCCTGATCCCAGTCAGGATTCATGACAGATGACAAGAGCTTTTATACTGACAGGAATTAGGTCAGGTTTGCTCTTTAAACTAAGAAGCAGAGTAAGAGTGATTGCAGAGCTGAACAAAGACAAATCAGGCAAGGTCATGTTATGTTAAATGGTAACAACCATTATATGAAACCAGTATAATTATGGACATTAAAGTTATACAACATTATTTAAAGACAATGTATGCCCACATTTGTATTACTTTACATTATGAAAGAAAATGTAACCAGTTTCCAATTAAAACAGTATTTGATTTTCAATTTATTTGTCAATGAAATTACTGAAAATATTGATAACTGAAAAAATTCTGTTTGTCACTTGCTATTGCCGTCTTAGTTTGCATGCCTACAGATACACTATATCAATAATCAACTTTCTTCTAGACAAAACTCCAGTCCCCCCAATACCTTGCTCTCTTGTGTTATTCTCTTCCTTAAGGTCTATGAATTAGAAAACACGCAAGGCATTGTGGGATTTGCATTCTTGACTGGAGGAGAGCTGACTGAGGAAGTGACTGTTGCAGTCACGAAACGCGTTGAGCCATGCACTCCCCTGCCTGATTCATCCTCCTTCCATATGTATGGATTCACAGTTCAATGTTTTTAAGAGATCTATAATATAGGAATTTTTATTTTTCACTACCTACTTACATTGACCCTGCCTATCCTCCAGCCCAATTGCCATTTCTTTTGTTTGTTTGCTTAACCACGTGACCGAAGTGGCTTGCTGGAAGAGGTTTGGCGTCTTCACCCTGCCTCGTGGAAAGTAGGTTTGCGCAACATATCCTATAAATACAATGTTGCAATGGTATGTGTATGAGTATGTGTAAGTAACAAACAGACATAAACTGCTTCCAATAGCAATTACATTTACAAATAATTTTAAAATCACTGAAATTGTTAAATTAATTTACATTTGAAGAGAAAATTCGAATTAAAAAAATTTAAAGTACTGTCTCTTTAATTCAAATTTGACCCTTAGCCACCTTAAACCTGCCGAATTGCTATTTTAGCCTATGGGGGAACCTCTTGGAACCTTTAATGGAGTGTTTTTGAAAATTTTTGAAAATTTTATTTTTGGGGGGGGGATCAATTGAACAATTCAAAAAAAATGTATTCGATCAAAAACGGACCCATTCAATCGAAAGTGGTCAATTTTTTAGCGAAGAACCCTTAGATGGTTGAATTTCGACGTTTTTTCCACTTCGAAATTCAACCCTTGGCAAATGTGCCCCTTAAAGGAGAAGTCAACCCTCCCAGCACAGAACTGTAGGGAGGCCTTCGGGGTAGGGGTTTTGCGCTGGAAGGGTTGACTTCTCCTTTAAGGTATAGTCATCCAAATTACTTATCCAGATTACCTCAGGTCCTGTTAATTCTGGGTAATAGCTCCCTTACCTTTACCATGTAATTTAGTCATTTGTAGCATAAGAATCATTGCCTCCTAAATGGATATTGGGTAACAGAGTTGACTTGTTCTAACTCTCATTCCATATAAGTAAAAACTAATTGCTTTTGGAATATGAGACTCTAATCCAAAAGCCATTTCCAACACATAATTTAAAATAGATTTGTTGTGATTTATACATAAATATTGTGGGGGTGCTTTTATCGGAGTGACCACTTGGTCACATTATGAAGATACCAATAATCTGTCTAGTTAAGGCACTGGAACTCCAGAGACTGGTTATCCCATGTCTGTTGAATGACAACTCCCAATACTAAGCAGGTATCACTGAATGGGTGTTACGTTTTAGCAGGCAGGAACCCAGAGCAATGACTGTGTTCCTTAAGAGAATTAGAAGAATTCAACCCTACATTTAAAAAAACTCCTACCCCCCATCCCCACCAAGACCCGTCTCCCTCATCCCTTCTCCCCCCCAGCCTAAGTGATACCCAGGCAAATGCGCCTAAGTCCATATATACCCCTCAATGCAGATTCAGGCATCGGACTTCGAGGGTTCCATCTTCAGCTGCTTTGGTAATCTTCAGAACAAGACTGGAGTTTCTTGGTGCATGTGCAGTTGGGGCGTGCACCGAAATTCACAAAAATTGACAAAACGCCAGTCTCATTCCTAAGATTACTGAAGCTGCTGAAGATGGTGCCTGTGAAGTTGATGCCTGAATCTGCATGGAGGGGTAAGTATGGCCTTAGGGGCATTTGCCTGGGGTATTACTTGGGTTGGGGGGAGGAGGGAGGGGGGTCTTAGTAGGGATGGGGGTAGGGGTTTTTTAAATGTAGGGTTGAATTCTCCTTTAAAGCAGGAAGACCCCAACTGTCCCAGTCTTCACTGATGGCCTTATGGGCCCCTGGCACCTTTTGCAGTCCTAGCTGAGAACCTACTAACTTCAGAGATTAGAATGTGTAAGCAGAAGCCAGCTTTGGCAATGTATAAATGACAACAATGTGTGGAAACGACTTCTAACTGGAAATATTAAAGCCCAGATTCAAGGATGGCAATTTTGGCTTCGGACATACTGGTGCTCACATGCACATGAATGGCCAGTTGAGCTGGCCATAGACGTAACGATTATGATCTTTCTTGGAAAAACATCTTGTTAGTTTCATTAGTGTAGAGCTGATTCGTCAGATAAGCAGGTAAAAACAATAGAATTCTACCTGTATCTGACGATTCCACACTAAGCAGTGGCTGATGTTTGGGTGCCTTCAAAGGCCTTCAAAATTTTATGTCCAGCCCGATTGACGAGCTGACTGATATCCAATTCTTCTGCTGATATCAGTCAGCTCATTTCCCACCATACACACACCAAATAATGTACGAAAATTTGTTTTGTATGATATTATCGTTACATCTATGGCTACCTTAAGACGAGAGCAAACCCATCATACGGTGTGCCAAAGGTAAGGTAACATGCTGGTCCTGCAGTGTGTCTCACAAGAAGTAATCCATCTGTCCAGCAGGATTACTGGATTACCTGTACTACTCAGTCAATTACAACTGTGAAACAGGCATAAGAGGGTAATGTAACAAATGGTCTTATGTTTACTATATGTCTAGTAACCCGTAACAGGTGCATTTACTGGTAAGCTGTTTGATAGCAGCCATCTCAGCTGTGGCCATGGGTTAATACATTTTATTTTATTATCCTGTCTTCCAACCATTCTTGAACAGTGTTCATGCATTGCAACTGGCTACTTTAGCTGCACTTCAACAGGAGTGCCACAGATAAGCAATGCTTTGCCCAGTCATAAAAATGCTAATACAATTTCTCTTTGTGGGACTAATTTTAAACATCTACCTCTCCGCTTCTATTTTTAAGTTATACTAGGTAATATCAGTCATGTTATGGTGATCATAGTAGTATCCAATAGCAATAAAATGATTACAATTAAACTTGTAATGTTCTTCATGTTTTCATTTATATCCCATGTAACCTTGGAAATCAGATTTATACATAAATTCTGCAAAACAGCTATGTGAATATAATTGTATTTATGTATGTGTGTGGTTTAAACCACAGTATTCTAAATCATAGGTGACTGGTTTCACAACAAATAAACACAGATCCACAGGCAAGCCCAGTGTACAGTATAATCGATAGAGTGAAAATCTAAGCTGATAATGAATTCCTGTTCAGTTTGAACAAAGCTCTGTGTTGTTAGTATTTACCATAAGCCACCAGAGAATCAGATATTTCTGGAGGATATCGATTTTGCAACTGAGGTGTGACTAAAAAGATAAATAAACTGCTCTTGGGGTCAATTGATCCATTAATCTTCTCTGACAATTTACGAGGAAAAAAAGAAACAAAGCAAATTAAACTTTGCTGATTTAACAGTACCGTGATAAATATATAATCACAATTTATGTGAAAGTGGAAAATTGCCTTAGACTGGCAATTTTTTCCCAGTCTGTAGAAGGGATTTTTTTTTAAGAATGTGAAAATAAATGGCACTCTTTTGGGGTAATATTGCAAATAGTATAAGTATATGACTTTTGTCATAATCAGTAATCTTATTATTTGATACTAGTGATTCAATGTTTTTCATTGGATTTCTTAAATCATAAATGTTTCATCTTTGTGAAACCTCTAAAGTTCTAGCAGTGATCGACAAGGACAAATTATATATATAATAAGAAGGAATCAACACTCACAGGATATGCAAAACAGGGAAGAAAATTACATTTCACAAGAAATTGTTTTAATTTTTTGCCCTTTTTTCAAATCCAGCAAGCGTGCATTTCTTCCTACCACTGATATTGAACTACAACTATAATTATAAGGAGCCATTGATAAAGACTTTAAGAGTTCCAAAAATATAAGATGCATAGGTCAGTGTATTAACCTAACAGGAAGAAGGTTTTTGCTTTTCTCCATGCTTGGCAAATTTGTCAAAAATATAGAACTAGGACCACTCTACATCTGAAGGTAAAAACTTAGATATAACTTAGTCTGGTCGTTTAGACTTTCTGAATTGAAACCTTCAGGAATCTACAGGTTTTGCATGTATTATCCTTCTTTAAAGGGGTGGTTCACCTTCAAGGTAACCTTTAGTATGTTATAGCATGGCCAATTCTAAGCAACTTTTCAACTGGATTTCAGTATTTATTTTTCATAGTTTTATAATTATTTTCCTTTTTCTACTGACTCTTTCCAGGTTTCAAATGGGCATCACTGACCTCATCTAAAACAACAAATGCTCTGTAAGGCTTCAAATGTATTTTTATTGCTACTTTTTATTATTCCTCTTCCTATCCAGACCTCTCCTATTCATTCAATGTAGGGTAATTTGAACCTTAGCTACCAGATGGCTGAAATTGCAAACTGGAGAGCTGCTGAATAAAAAGCTGAACAACTCAAAAACCACAAATAATAAAAAATGAAGACCTATTGCACATTGTCTCAGAATATCACTCTCTACCTCATACTAAAAGTTAACTCAAAGGTGAACAACTTCTTTAATGGTGTGGCCTAATTTTGAAAGAAACATTGTTTAAATTAAAAGAACAGATATGTCTGACATGATTTTGAAGGAACACACCACTATTTCCATTAAGGCAGTGAATATAAATTAAACACAAGAGAAGCATTCTGTTATTTTGGGTTTTTTTATTAATGCCTTACATTTTCAAATTTAAGTTTCTTGATCCTAGTAAACTTTTCTTGAGAAGCCAATTTTAATGTTTATATTGGTTGGAATGGATCTCCTGAAATGGTCAGGTGAAAAAAAAGAAGACTTGAGGAACCCTTGTTGTTGAGGCAGATCTTGGGGAAATCTTGGCTTAGTGGTTGTAATTGAGTTCTAAAGACTGCTAAGAATTTGTACACATTTTACACCTATTGGCTGATGTGTTGACATGATTTGTCTATTGCTCCACTGAGGGAATTCTTATAATGCATGAAATGGCAACACAAATGTTAAATGTTCCTTTGGGCTTATCTGTTTTGACTAGGTCATTAATATTCGTCACACCTCAAATAGCACAGGTATTAATGTAAATAAATAGCCCTTCTTATATTTGTATTAATGACATACTGCATACTATAGATTGCTTGTTCACCTCTGCATAAATGAAGGCCAGGTTTTACATCTTATTTTTACAAAACTTGTTTTCATGACGTTGACCTGTGGTTGGATATACAATGTACAATCTATATTATATTATGTTGTAGATGCAGCAATTACATTTGCAGCTCTAATCTTTTTTATTGATTGATTATCCCCATGATGCCATAAATGCTTCCAAGACTCATTTTCACAGACGGAAGAAAAATTAGAAGAAGGAATTGATAATCCATGTAACTTGGTGGAAGTAGTAAAGGACTGTCACATACAAGAAAGACACTAAATGTCTCATGCCTTTCTAAAATCTGTGTAATATTCAGCATATACCTCCTTAGCTGGTACCTGTCCAGGCATCTTTCATGTGACTAATAATGTACTGACGCTAGCTGCCCAGCAGGTGCTGGATGTTCATTTACATGTTCTTTAATTGTGTGAAATTCAATATACTAAAGGTTTAGATGGTACTAAAAATGGGGAATATGCTGGGAGGCACTTAACATAAACATGTTAACTTTTGTATCAAAATATAATATAAATAATTTGTTCACACACACATATATAATCATTTATCTTACTGCATGTTTCATAAAAGGGCTTACCAGCTTGAATAACAATAATGTGTCTATAGGCACAAAACACAAACTGAGCCCTGTAAGCACACCATGCAAAATGAGCCCTGTACTTACCACCAAGGGAGATGTTAAGTACAGTTCTTCCTTTGAGCCTTATTCTTAATTTTCAACCATTTTCTTTAATGGATTAATGGTGTGTGTCACTCTCCTAGGACAGCAGTATAGTACAGTGTCACACTTTGCTGTCTGATTAGCAGGGGTGCATTAATGCATAATGTGATCAGTGGCACATCTAACTTTTCTCAATTATTATTTCTATTTTCTTTTAATATGAATATGAACATATAAGTTTGTGTTTGCTTTACCTATATATTTGGGCCTGTCTGGTATCACGTATGGGTTAATTTCATTCTGACCATTTAATGATGCCAAAAAAACTGCCCTGATATGAAAAGTAACAACACTGAACAATTTGCACAAGCATGCTTTAAATAAACCAGGGCCTAAACATAGGCATAACAAATTACATTTCTGTGGTCGGATGCATTAGCAAAGTGTGCAACTCCAACCTTCAATGTGTAATATGATGATAATTCCATAAATGTAATGAGAAAGACTTATACAAAGGTAAAACTGATTGAATAATGAAGGCTAATCCCAGTGTGTTTACACACATAACACAGGATGAAAAGGCACCTTAAAATAGAAAATAGACACAATTAATACACTGGATTTATGTTCTCTACGGTTAGGAGCAATCTTGATCTTGTGGTTGCACAAGAAAATGAAAAATGTAATTACTTTATTGAAGCCTTAGCTTATTATACCTTTTCAGAAATGATTGCCATTTTAGTAGATGATGTAAAAAAAAACAGGACTTTCTGTGAAACAAATTTCATTACATTTTATCTTTTTGGTTAAATATTTAGTTATGGTTCAACCTCCTCTCTTCAATAACTCACTTCTCATTTATTTATTTCTAACACATGATGGAATGATCCAAAGAGAGAAACAGATAGATTGTAACCTACTTCAGATATTAATTATTTTCTTTAATTTGTACTTTTTTTAAAGGAGGGGTGTAAACTGAAAATACATAATATAACTATACATAATATACAATGTTATTCTAAGCAAGTTTCCAATAATGTTGAAATATGCTTGAAATGCTATTTTGTAAATGTAGTTACTATATTATTGTTATTATTATATACTATAGAAAGCAGTATCTGTACTTTTTATGAACTGCTAGTTGTGTCTCTTGTAACAATGTAGCTTTGCATGTTTCTTCACTGCTTCTTCACCTGGCATAGTGAGAACTGTGGTGTTTATACAAATGGCCTGTAGGTGTCACTGTGCACAAGAGTTATGCTGTGTATACACAATACTTTCTATACTGCTTAAAGTGTTAAGAATTGAAGTTCCTGTTGAAGTGTAATGGCTACATGAACCTGCTAATAAAGCACTGTTATACTCTTCTCCTCCTTGGCTACCAAAAGATAACAAATTGGCATCAAGATATCTCTTCTACCTCTGCAGCACCCTGCAGTTTTCTCCCAAACCCTGGTGAGCCTACCATACATTTTACTGCTTGGATCCGTATGTTTGACATTGACTATTGCATTATTGCTGCTGACCCAGGGGAGATTTCAGCTGCTAGAAAGCATGCTTTACTTATTCACTGCCTGGGAGCAGAGGGACAGTGTATATTCTATACGTTACCATTACCTGATGAGACCTATGAAACTGCTCTTATTGCTATAAAGAACTTTTTCATGCCAAGAGTAAATATGGTTGCTGAAAGCTATAAATTCCGCCAACGTGGACAACGTAAGGACGACTCCACAGAACAATTTATAGCAGCTTTGAGAGAGCTGGTTGTTACCTGTTAGTTTGGGAATCTAATAGATGAAATGCTAAGTGACCAAATAGTGGAAAAAACAAACTCACCACGCATTAGAGAGAGACTGCTCCAAGAGCAGGATTTAACCCTTGCAAAGGCTGTTACAATTGCTAGCCAAATTGAAACAACAGTGGCAGAGGCTAAAACTCTCAGTCAGGAAACTGCTGGGAATGTACAGACTGGGGCCTAATAATGCACAGTCACATGCAAAGTACAGTGCTAAAAAAGGGATTCACCTACACTGCAAAACCATGCAGCAAATACAACTAAAAAATACTGTTTCCGCTGTGGTTCAGCACAACACACTGCAAATTATGCTACCTTGATAAACTATTACAGTAAATGGCTAGAAATTGCATTTGTTTCTCATATTCTCATATCAGCTAAAGTAATGAAATTTTTGTCTACAGTCTTCAGCAGCAACGGTAATTCAAAGGAGTTAATCAGACAACGGATCACAATTTGTTTCATCTGATTTTAAATTCTTTCTGCATAAGAAATCTTCAGTGTATTACCCACAAGCAAATGGAGGAATCGAGCGATTCAACAGAGGTCTGAAAGAAGCACTACAGACCACAAATCTTGGAAAGTATTTACAAACAGAGTTCCTACATAACTACAGAGCAACATGCCATGCAACAACCCAAGCATCTCCAGCTGAATTATTGCATGGCAGACATTGTCAAACGTCAACAAGCCAAATGCAAGGCTTATACTGACAGAAAACGCGGTGCAAGAGAAGTGCACTTTCAGCCTGGATCTTTAGTCAGAATTAAGAAACCAGGACCACTGAAACAAGGACAATCTAAATTTACTACACCACTTAAAGGGAGATGCCAGTGAGGATCATACACATATCAACTGTCTGGTGGCGCATATGGAATGCAAGGCATCTTGCTCCTGTTGGATAAGACTTTGGAGAAGCTCCATTTCATGAAGGATATTTTCCTACTCCTGATGCCAACTGCAATAGGTCTGAAGAAAGTGAACCTATAATGTGTACTGAGAGAATCAGAAAACTACCTGCATGGACCAAGCACAATGTCATGTGAAGAATGTATAATATTGCCTTAAAGAGATTCTGACACCTGAAGTCAAACTCTTTTTTACCTCTATTATAAAAACTGGCTTTGAAAGCTACTTCTAACTTTGCCATAAGGTATTTGCATGATGCTTTTACATTACCTGTCTGATCCCCCATGTTCCTGTATGAGGGGGCTGCCATATTTGTGCACCCGGCATCTGTTATCATTACAAACTGTAACTAACAGACTGAGATGGGACTGTTAGGTTGGCAAAGTAAGGGTGTCAGGGTGTCAGAGAGTCAGGCTTAGAAATTTCAGCTAACCGTTATATACAAAAACAAACCTCTCAGCAAAAAATGATCAACATGACCTATAGGTAATAATTAAATAACATTCATATGTTAAATTTCATTTTTTAGTGTCAGTATCACTTTAAGATGCATACTATTTCATTGTTGTTGTTTATGACATTTGTCCAAATGCTTTCCTACTATAGGGGGGAATGTGTAGTGTTTATACAAATTGCCTGTAGGTGTCACTGTGCACAAGAATTATACTGTACATACACAGTACTTTCTGTATAGCTTAAAGTGTTAGAGTGAGTTACTGTTGAAGTGTAATGGCTGCATGAACCTGATAATAAAGCACTATTATACTCTACTCATTCTCGGCTACCAAACCATAACAAAAAGCCCATGGTCAATGAATAGAAAGGAACAGACACATACTGCTTTACATAGCAGTTATATTTATAAAGAACTGTTACGCTACTGCAAATGTGTAATGGATGCATATTAGAAAAATTCCTTTCATTGGGCCAAATTTTATTTTTGGTTTTACATCTCATTTAAAGGAAAATGTTATCTCCAAAATGAGTACTTAAGAAACAGATGATGTCATATTACGTGGCATATTAAATATTCTTACCAAACTGGTATATATATTTAAATAAATCTTGCCCTTTAACATCTCTTGCCTTGAACCAACATTTGGTGATGGTCTGTGTGCTGTCTCAGAGATCACCTGACCAGAAATATTTCAACTCTAACTGTAACAGGAAGAAGTGTGGAAGCACAAAATGGTTTATTTACATGAAGCAGGGTTTTACATATGAGCTGTTTTATTCAATATATTTTTATAGAGACCTACATTGTTTTGGGGTATAGTTTAGGGAAGACAGATAACATAGTTGCCTCCTACAGTGAAAAAAGACATAAAATATAGATGGAAGCTGGGCAGTCAATACGGTTTGAAAATTAGCATATTGTGAGTGCATTATACCCAGAGATCAATGTTGTGCTGTGCTGTGCTGCACAGTCATTAAATATGTCCTTTGATTAAGAGTATGCTTTAATATTAACAGTTCACAGTTAATGCCACTCGCTGCTTTTGTACTCTCTTGTAGATAACAAAGGCTAATTATTATAAAACCTAAAAAGGAGGTTTAGTACCACCCTCCTACCCTACAGCATAGGAAGCAGATAATTATCCCTGCCTGTATACAGTCTCCACACTCTACTAGTGGGGTAGCATTAAATACTTTCACTTGCATTATTTATATTAACTCCAGTAGAGCAAACATTCAATGAACCTCACTTCCTGGAAGTCCTATTCAATAGGCTCATTAGATTGTTTCGATTTAATACAAAACTGCAAGGAGGAACACAGAAGCAGAATTGTATTGATTATGCACAGTCATGAAGGTGTTGCACTTTATCAAGTGTCACAGGAACCATTACATTACATTACATGGTTAGTAGTATTCCCGGATTTACATAAATGTAACTTCCCCATGAACATAGCAGCTTAATCTTTCTTGTGTGATACAGTGGAATAGAAAAAGGTCCCTATTTCTAAAGTCTGCTATGAAAAGCCCATCAGACTTTTCTCTCTTATTAAATTGTATTTTAAGTATGAAATTTGTTGTTTCAGTCTCTAAAAAATCACATACAGAGAACTATCTAACTAATTCCATACTTGTGCATGTAGTATGTCCTTATAATTACTTGAGGTTAATTGGATAATTAAGTGCAAAGTATACACATACAGAAAGTCCTTTCTCTAAATTCTTAATACTGAACATAGCCAGCCATGTATTAAAGTATTAAAATAGACAAGTAGAGACTTGAAGAAAAAAATTAACATTTAATTCCCTAGGAATCTCAGTATAGATAACGAGTTGAGTGCTTATTGCTGTACTACGAAGAATTTAACTTTTTTTACTTTATCAAGCATGTAACCCACACTACTCTCTGCAATGCCAGCATTGTGCATGATGGAGGCACCACAGTTTTATCATTGGCCTCTTTTGGTAACAACTCAAGGTTATTATTTATGTAAAACATAAATAACATAAAAATGCACTGAAAAACATAAGAATAATAACACATTATGGGTTTGTATCTATAGGCAAACAAATGGAGAAAATTTTGAATCAAGAACAAGTTATAACACAACATACCTTTAAAGACAGAAGGAATGTGACTTTATAGGGTTTCTTTGTACTGCCACACAAAACCATAACAGTACTAACAATCTATTCAGCTACTGCTGGTCAATTTACAAGGCTATTTAAAACTGCCAGCAGCACTCATTACTTTGTAAAGTAGTACACCATGCAGGCCCTGCCTTATGTTCAGACAGCTACTGGATGAGAGGTCCTGTGTAACGTAAGGTACATATCCCAAACTCAGAACTAACCTAGTTTCCTGATTCTGTACAACATTAGTTTGGTTTGACCTCAACCTGTGACCTTGACTATTATTCTGCTATCTGATTCAGTATAACAAAGCCTGTCTGGTATTGACCTTGCCTGTTCCACATCTAAACACGCAAAGCAGTTGCTTATAACAGATCCTGTGTGCCGTTGGTCTTCTTTTTTCTGGACTGTTCATGTGAGGTTGCCGAGCTTCTACCTTCGCGCACCAGGTAATTACCTATTGTATCTGTAAGAGGGTGTGCGGGAGTCTGTGTGGATTCTATTGTCTAATCGTACAGAATCAGAAACCAGATAATAGTCAAAATACAGGCAGTGGTCGGTACAGGCAGCAAAATGGCAAAGTCAGGGACATGCCAGGGTCAGGAACAGGATCAGAGAAAGGCTCCCAGGAACTATAGGAACAAATCTTTACATCGGGCAATTGAAAATATGACATTAGCACCGAGCGGCACTAAAACCTGGAAGCGACAGAATCAGGATCAGTGGAAAGAAGAAGATGGCTGGCGTTCCTGCAGTTATCATGGTGGACAGTCCCCACAGTGAGTGTGGGGGGCATCCCCATTGTCCCACTAGACCAGGTTCTCTTACATCCTGACAGGTAACTGTAGTATAACTTGCCCTATGCTAGTATGCAGTAATATTAACACCATGCGAATTACTAAAGGTTGCCAAACCTAGGCAATGCTTTCAAGCAGGAATAGTGGAATGTCAGCCAGCATACACATACCAAAAATTTTTTGTACAATTTTATCATTTTTACAAGTACATTAGATGACATTATAGAGAAATAGCAGGGGACCTTTTTACCCATAAAGAGGATTACCGCACCAGAGGACACCCTTTCAGACTAGAAGAAAAGGACTTTCATTTGAAGCAGCGTAGGTGGTTCTTCACAGTGAGGGCAGTGAGGTTGTGGAATACACTGCCGGGTGATGTTGTGATGGCTGATTCTGTTAATGCTTTTAAGAGGGGCTTGGATGATTTTTTGGACAGACATAATATCAAATATCAGTGCATGTATGGCCAACTTTAGTTTCAAACTCTACCAACTAACTGTTTTCCAATAAAGGTGTATTTTTATTAATGGTAATTTAATACATTTTAGCCTAAATATCAGCCACATAATATGATTTATCACATGCTATAAATGAGGGTAATTTTAACCCCTTTCCCTGCTGGGACTCATGCATTGCCAGATAAAATATACTGAGCCACAGACAAAAGAGAAATACAGAAACATATGGACATATTTATGAGAAGTTGAAATTAGAGCTTGCCATAGTGACCCTGTTCATTTGTATTGGATCAGAAGCAGTTTCGGACTGGCCCACAAGGCTACCAGGAAAACAATCAGTGGTCCCAGGCATCAGTGGGCCCTCCTGCTTCTAAACATTTGGCCTATTTTATGGTCAGTCCCTATTTCTATTAGAATAAAAAGCTAAATTGATGGAAAAAATTGTTTATAGTATGTAAAGGAAAGAGACTAAGTGAATAAAGGTTGCATGAGTAGAGGAAGAATAATAGTATTGAGAGTGGGCACCTAGTCTAAGGTTTTTTGGTCGGCCTGTGGTGTCCTCTGATCGGAAGACATATTTTTCATGGTGAGAGTTTACTCTTGATACCATCCTTTGATACAGTAAATGTGCCCCTAAAATCCCATACAAGTGAATGGAAAGTGGAAAATATTCATTCTAGTGAACTAAAACCTGTCGATGTCATGTAGGAGTCAATGGCAGAGGTCCCTTGAACATTTGAAGATATTAATAGCCTTCATGATTTTTGAGTTTTTTTCGGAGGGTTTTGCCTGAAATCTTGATCAATTCAAGTAATTCAAGTTTTTTTGCTGAAAACTCGATTCATTTAATTAACAACTCGATGAGTCAAATTTTTTCCATCTGAGTTTTTTATTAAATTAGAACCCATTCGAGTTATAAAAAAACTCTAACATTCGACCATTGATAAATAACACTTATAATGTCCATTTGGAGATTTTCCATGGCTACTACCAAGAACTAGTGTGGTCTAGAAGCTAAGTCTGAAGAGTGTGCAATTCAAGGAGAAAAAAAACGTTTTTTTAATTCAGTTACAGATTTTCCACAGTCATTAAATGAGTTTTTATGTGTTAAACCATAGTTCAATAATCCAGGCTGGACTGTGGTTAGCCGTTTAAATATGTACAAATTTGATTAAAGATACAGTAACATCAAAAAATTAAATTGTTTTAAAGTAATAAAAATATAATGCAGTGTTGCCCAACACTCGTAAAACTGTAGTATTGCCCAGCACTGGTAAAACTGCAGTGTTTGCTTCAGAAACACTTCTATTGTTTATATAAATAAGCTGCTGTGTAGCAATGGGGGCAACTAGTCAAAGGAGAAAAGGCTCAAGTTACACAGCAGATAGCAGATAAGCTCTGTAGAACATAATGTTATCTGTTATTCATTACCTATCCTGTGCCATATAGCTGTTTTTCAATTTCCGCCATTGCTACTTAGCAGCTTGTTTATATGAACTATAGTAGTGTTTCTGAAGCAAACAGATCAGTTTTAACAGTGCAGGGCAACACTACATGATATTTTCTTTATTTTAAAACACTTACATTTTTTGGTGTTACTGTTCCTTTAAGCAGAAAACCTAAAATGTTGAAAGAAAACAGGGGCCAAGTCCCCATGACAAAATAAGGGATGATCTCCAAAGGTTTTCCTTAACAGGTGAACACTACCTGCTGTTTGGTTGCTATGGGTTATTGATTCTGGACACATTTATTACATAACTTTTTAACATTGGTAACATAATTGATAGAGTGAGTGATTTAATACATTGCTTACTCTTTTTTAACTTAAAAAAATCTCTTTTTGTCTGGACCCTTTTTTGTGTTTCTCTTAACCAAAGCGGAAAATCTGGGTGCAAAAAAGACAACAATAAGTAATTAATCCATTATTTGTGTCTGAAACATATCCCAATTTGTTCTTGACTACTGCATCCTTTTTCTTGACATAATTGCAGGTGTATGGTTTTGCCTGATGCGGTAAAAACATGTTGCTTGGTGTCTCTTTCTAATTTTTGCCACCCATGTTAGGGAATGAAAATTTTTTTGTCAGTGTGTGTAAGGCTCTGGAAATTTAGGATTTGAAGAGGGTTTGATAAATAAAGTAAAGCTGTTCAATTTATGTCATGTAATGTCTATATCTACATTTTTTAAGAATTAAAAGCATAATATCCCATCTGACTTTAAATCTTTGTTTTGTTTTTGATTTGTATTTTGTACTTTATTGTAGATATGCTGCAGAGTAAGTTTTGCCTTGGGCTTATGCCTTGAGATATTTTTTTTTTAATTATCTAACTATTAATACGTAAAGTATATCCATAGCTCAAAAGCATGTGTATAAAACTTTACATTCGTTTCCCAGATGGCAAATTTCAAACAAGGTAAATCTTTGTACTTGTATGCATTTTTCTAAACACATTTATTTACAAATCTCTCTAGAATAAAGTGTCTTTCAGAAACGTATCCCTACATTTCACTACAGATAGTAAACATTTTTTGTACTAGCTGGTAAGGAGCTACATCCTCCAGCACATCCTTGCCAGCAGACATTAAATGGGCAGTTTAAACTTTAAGTTAACTTCTTTGGTCAATATAAAATAATACAAATTTATTCCCCCATAAAAGGGGTCTCAATTTATCAATGCAGTACTTTCTACCTTATGATGTATTTTCACCTAAAATGTTACTATCACCCACCAGTTTTATCAAGCTAAACCCAGCATAAAAACTCAATATTTGACAATAGGGTACTTGGTACTTTTTAAAAATGGTTTAAAAACATCACAAAGCAAAACCCTTATGATTCTATATAAAGCATTAATGTTGAGAATGTTGATCATTTTTTAAAACTAAAAACTGCAAACAAGCTGAAGTAGAGAATAAAAATGCATTGTATGGTGAAGTTAAATTAATCCAAAAATATTTTTAAATAAAATATTGTATGTAAAAAAATTAACACAAATATAGGTTGATGGAGGGCACTCCCAGCATTAGAAACAGAAAGAGGTGCATATACCCCAGAATAACCCAACAGTTGGTTACCCAAACAGTATATAAAAATGAGAAGGGGATGCACACTCAATCAAAAAAAGTGATGCTTGCTAGTCAAAAAATTATGTTAAATTTTATAACAAACAAATATACATAAAAACAATTGGTATATTAAATACAGCCGCAGCAGCTCAAATGTATACATACCACCAAGTTACAAGATCAAGGCAAAAAGGGACAGACCGCAGAAAGCAGATGCACTTGCCAAAGATGAGAATACCCCAATGTTTTGACACTATAGGGACCCTTACTATCAGAAGGAAATGTATTGGTTGCTGAGAACAGAGAAAAAGCACAGCTTGCGAACTGTTATATAACCAACGAACCAACTAATGAAGGTTTCCTTTTTAAATACCCAAAAGACCCAGTTCTAATAATTTAACTATTTATGCATGGGTGACAAGTCAATGTAAAGGTAAACAAAAATCCAGGACCAGATGTATTTATCCAAGGTTACTAAACAGGCTTAGCTCTCTGATTACCTCTTTACTTAATCTTTCAGGACTGAGGTCTGACAAGGGTGTAAAATATAATCAAATTGCTAATGTGGCTCCAATATTCAAGAAGGGATCCCATTCTCAATTTAAAAAATATAGACATCAGTGGTAGTAAAGCTTTTGAATGGGGTAATAAGGGAAATATACTTATACATTGAAACTCACAGTTTATGCTAGCATGGTTTTATGCATTATAGATCATTGTCTTCTATGAGGAGACAATGTAAGTCATCCTCTGCTACCAAGCTTATGGTCTGCTTCCGCTACATTCATGATCTTAATAATCTGGATAGCAAGTGAAGATGAACTCTTGTCTTTCCACAAGAACTACAGCTCCTTACAACCCACTATAAAATTAAAACTGAACTACTCGAAACAGAAATCAATTTCCTAGACACCACAATCCATATAAAAAACAATACTTTGGTAACATCCATTTACTGTAAACCCACAGACAGATGTACAGTCCTCAGAAATGAGAGTTCCCACCCCAAACATATAAGGAAATCCATAATTTACAGCCAAGCAATAAGATATAACCACATTTGCTCAGACCCCACTGATTGGGATACATGGCTGTCTGAGCTCCTGAGGGACTTCATCCAACAAGGATACAGGCCTGGAATGAGGGACAGGCAAATAAAGAGAGCAGTTACCATTCCAAGGGAAAACCTCCTCAAATACAAACAGACAGACAACAGTAACCGTGTCCCCCTACTTGTTACCTATAATCTGGAGTCTGTATGCAAAATCGTAATGGAATTACAGCCAATACTACTTAATGACAAGAGGCTGCACAATATAATTTCAGAACCTCAACTCCTAGCATACAGACAGCCCCCAATCTTTTGCAATCTTTGCAAGGCCCTGCAGAAAATGGCACATTTCCTTGCCTGCAGAAAAGGTATACCATCAACAGGAACATCAGATAAAAGGTGCATTTACCTGCAAATCAGACAATGTGGTAGACCTAATAATGTGTTTGAAATGCCTCACTACAGGACTCTGTGCCAACAAATGAATTCCCACAGGTTTAATCTCCAGCATGGCAACACAGATGCCCCAGTGGCAGCACACTTCTGCAGCAATACCCACAGCATCAATGATCTTTGGGTCACAGTTTTAAAGGGTAACTTCAAGACGCAACAGGAGTGGGAATTCAAACTCCCTAGAATTTGGCCTGAACAGAGACAAGAGTTTTATGTCCAGATATGACTTTAACTAAGGGATATGACACCAAGAAGAAAACACAGCTAAGGACAATCTACATCTGTAAAGACACTTTCTTTAAGGTCCTGACTGTACTAGTGTTTGCTTCCTTGACTAAAGCTAAAGTGCTCACCCTTGGGGCTTATCAATATCTGGGCTGAAATATTCTTTTCTCTACAGGTCACTATTCCCATTTGCAGTTTATTTGTTGCAGTCTGGTAAGGTAGTGTGAAGTGGATAAGTTCTGGTTCCATATGCTATCCAACCCATTGGAACCCTTATCTGTATCTTCACTTTTTTCTTTTCCAATTCCTAATTATGCACTGTTGTGTTAACTTTGCCCCATTCTGTCTTGGTCTAGTTCAAACTATGTGACCTGACTGAATCCAGACCCCTGGACTGTTTACAACCTACCATAATTACTTTTATTACCTTCTACAAGTTATCTCTGTCTATCTGTAACTTTCCAATGCATTGCCCAATAAACCTTTTTCAGTGATCTATTAGTATATATAATGTGCCTGTTTCATTTGCATTTTTCCTGACGAAGGGGCCTGTGTGCTCCGAAAGCTTGCAATTGTTACTTATTCAGTTAAGCAATAAAAGGTATAACCAAACTTTACATCCCTAGACCCTGGGATGGCAGTGGATGTCATAGATTTTACTAAAGCATTTAATAAAGTATCACAGAAGGTTACTGGTTAATATTGGCATGAAACCTAATATTTGTACTTGGATAGAGAACTGACTAAAAAGATTAGTGGTGCTAAATGGAACATTTTCTAATTGGACTAGTGGAGTACCACAGGGGTCTGTGCTCTGCCTTTAGATTTTAACTTTTATTAAAGGACCAGTAACATCAAAACATTAAATCGTTTTAAAGTAATACAAATATAATGCAGTGTTGCCCTGCACTGGTAAAACTGCAGTGTTTGCTTCAGAAGCACTACTATTGTTTATATAAATAAGCTGCTGTGTAGCCATGGGGGCAGCCATTCAAAGGAGAAAAGGCTCAAGTTACACAGCAGATAGCAGATAAGCTCTGTAGAACATAATGTTATCTGTTATCCATTGCTTATCCTGTGTTATTTAGCCGTTTTTTCAATTTCTGCCATTCTGCCACTTAGCAGCTTGTTTAGGGTAGGGACAGACAGGGAGATTCGGGGAGATTTTGTCGCCTGGCGTTTTTAGCAGGCGACAATCTAACCGAATTTCCTTCTCCCTGTCTGCCGATTGCCCTGGGACAAAGCGCCAGCGCCTGTGCAGACGCGGCGCGGCGATTTCCGGAATCGCCCGAAGATACCTCTTGAGGAAACTTCGGGCGATTCCGGAAATCGCCACGCCGCGTCTGCACAGGCGCTGGCGCTTTGTCCCAGCAACGATCGGCAGACAGGGAGAAGGAAATTCGGGGAGATTGTCGCCTGCTAAAAACGCCAGGCGACAAAATCTCCCCGAATCTCCCTGTCTGTCCCTACCCTTATATGAACTATAGTAGTGTTTCTGAAGCAAACAGATCAGTTTTAACAGCGCAGGGCAACACTACATGATATTTTCTTTACTTTAAAACACTTTCATTTTTTGGTGTTACTGTTCCTTTAATTAATGACCTGGAGGTGGGTATTGTGAGTACTGTCTATATGTGTTTTGGCACTAAATTATGCAAAACTATGCAGGATGCTGTTATTTTGCAGAACAATTTGACTATAATGGTAAACTGGGAAGCAAACTGGCAAATGAGGTTCAGTGTTGATAAATACAATTTTATTCACTTTGTTAGAAATAACATACATGTTAGATAAACTAAACAGTGTTCTGGGCTCAAAGATGTGGCTAGGATGAGGGGATTTTTGTGACTATCAGTGATTATATTTAATTACATACAAAAAATCCATAAGTTCAGAATCACTATATTAGTAAAGATAATTACAAACAATTCGACATCAATGAAAAAAGGCAATATTTATTCAACACCATGCCAATACACCCTAATTAAAAACAAATTAAAAACAAGCAGCGCTGCATGTAGGAGGAGGGATCCCTCTAATGATGATAAACTAAGCCCAACCACAGATTCAAAGAATCCGGTGTGTGGGAATAATGAATGACCTGAATATACCCCCTGGGTACTAGCTATTTATGAAACAGGATACTTGATGCATGAGCAAAATGATAAATTGTGTTAAATACCTGTTGATATTATAAGGAATAAGTCATGAGATCTGTAGCAGTCATATGAGAGCAGTAAATCCCAGGGTCTGTGGTGCGCAAAATCCCAAGTGATGTAGGGAGCCAAAATTATCGACAAAAGATCTTAGCATCCTCGGTGCTCTGATATCTGTACTGGAATTGTGTGGCCCAATTGTTAGAGTTTTTGGGTATTGACTGTGACTAAATCCGTATGTGCACAAAATAATTCCCAATAGTATGGCAAAAAGGTCAGCAATTAAATCCATATAACAGGGATTAGCAATTCAAGGATCGCCATGTTAGCAAACAACAGTTCGCTGACTGAATGGTAAGTCAATGAAAAATTTCAGTATGAAATTCATTACCGACCGTATGTTCAGTGAGGTCACCACCGCGACTCCATGTTGTTTCTGAATAGGGTGTCACGGTCGGCACCCAATACCAGAACAAACGGCAAGCACCCTGGTCTCGGCTCGTGCTTCACCAGTAGTGTGACCGCCTTTGGCTTCGGGAGGAGCCCTCAGCTACTCAGATGCCACCTGGACTTAAATGAGAGGTGCAGAGCAGGAGTTGTGGTTGGCAATGGGGCACGACTGTAGTAGAGTCAAATAAAGGCTGAAAGGTCTCGGTACAAACAGGATTGGGCAGATTCGTGGTCAGACAGGCTGGATTGAGGCAGTCGGATAGCAAGAAACGTCAGGCAGGCGAGGGTCAAGCCGGGTAATCAATCAGGTAAGGATGAGGCAAAATCGGTGGTCAGATAAGAGGCTCAGGTCAGGATAAAGATAGCAGCGAAGTCAAGAGTCAGGCAGGGTCAAAACACAGGATCAGGATCAAGTTAACAGAAGCTAATAGCACAGGAGGCACCAGGGATAACCTATCACGGGCAACTTACAAAACCTCAATGCCCCTTTAAATACATTTGAACTTCGCGCCGTTGCGCGCTGGCGTAAACACGCCAGCGCGCCTGCACTATAAAAAAAATGGAAGTGCACGCCGGCACGCACTTTAGGAAGAAGAAATGCGGCGCAGCGGGCGTCCCCGCCGCACCACTAGACCACCAGGGTGAGTATTCGTAACATAGGGTTGCCACCTTTTCTTGGAAAAAATACCGGCCTTCCGATTTATTTATCTTTTTTTCCTATTAATAACATTCGAATCTACCATCACAAATACCGGCCAGGTGGCAACCCTACTTCTGAATCGCCCACACATCCGTGGCTAGTTAAGTTATTGCATCACAGATATCCAATATCACACGATATCTGTGATGCGGTAACTTAACAAGCCATGGATGTTTACTTTTACTAATTTTTACTTAATCTTTACTAATATAGTCATTCTGGATTTATGGATTGGGGGTTGAGTCCCATTTTTTTATATAATTCAATTGGTCCGTTTGTGGACACCCTAGTTCCCTTAGCCCAGCACTATTATCTTTAGTGCATATCGATATGTACACCCCACTTGTAACATTTTGCTAGTTTATTACATATATTTATATTTATTTATTCAAGGTTCAGACAGTGTTCATGCAGTTTATCTAAGCCCAAATGAATGAGCTTGTGTCAAAAGTGGGGGTATATATTCTGGGTTACAGCCATTTAAGCAATTTGTTTTTGTATCGATAATTTTTAATCACCCCATAAGGTTTTCTAAAGTGGAAATAACCCATGAGTACTGCCTACTTCTCAAATCATTTGTAGCTGCTATAGATTAAGTACTATGATTTTTAATTTACTGTGTTCACTCTCGGTAAACAAAGCAACACTCTATTACAATGCTTGCAAGAGCACTGCTCCTGGATTCATCAATCACATTTGTTATTTTTTACCTTTCTCCTGCATTTTGCTGCCAGTGGTGCTCAAGGGATTTCGTACCTACTGCCAACCATACACATTTAACATGAAGTAATTGAATAAAAATGATGCATCTTCGCTGGGATAAAAGATAATATGATTCTAGCTACTGAAAAAAACATTCTTCTCTCTTTAACAATTTTAAATTGGCTTCCAGAATGTTCCATTTGTCATTTTTTCCCCTGAAATAGTATGCAATTAAACATAAGAAAATATATGAATCTATCAGTGAGCTATATTTTATGTACTTTGAGAGTTTGGCTGATTATGTTTATAACCAGCAAGTACAAGAAAAATGATGCAATCTGGGGGAAAATAAAGGCAAAGTCTGAGATTTCCATTAGCAGCAGTTAGTCCTTTGGTGCAGTTATGTTCCCATTTTCCCATGAGTGGCTGTTGTTAGAGCTGAAGTTCTGGTACAGAAAGAATATTTTCCTTTTGTCACATAGAATAAAAAGATTTGTTAGGTTTAGGGCTGGGGAACAACTTTTGACCTTTGTGTTTCAGAGTTTATTATGCCAAGCTATTGCTATTCCATATAATAGTTTTAATAATATAATAGTGTATATATTCCAAATCTTATTATATATTTTGAAAATGAAGTTGTTGCGGTCGGCAACCAACACCAGAACAGATGCCAAGCACCCTGGTCTCGGCTCGGCTACACCAGTCGTGTGACTGCCTTTGGCTTCGGGAGGAGCCCTCAGCTACTCAGATGCCACCTGGACTTAACGAGAGGTGCAAGGAAAAGGTTCTGGATAGGCAGAGGGGCACGACTGTTGTTAAAGTCTATTAGGCCGAGGGTCACGGTACAAACAAGAGTAGGCAGGTTCGAAGTCAGACAGGCTGGATCGAGGCAGGCAGATAGCTAGAATCATTAGGCAGGCAAAGGGTCAACAGGGTGATCAATCAGATAGGAAGAGGCAGAATCGGGGTAAAATAACAGGCAGGGGTCAAAACCAGAACGTCAATCAGGAGGGTGTAGCAGAATCAAAGTTGGTTTCAGGCAAAGGTCAGGTTCCAGAGATCAGAGTAGTCAATATAGCCAGGCAGGGTCAAACACAGAAGAACAGATCAAACTAGAAGCTTAGTGGCAAGTACAAGGCACCAGGAGAAAAACCTATTACGGCAATGACACTATACCAAATGCCCCTTTAAATATGTTTGAATTTTGCACCACTGCGTACTGACGTCAGCGCGCTTGCGCCTACATAGGCAGGAAGTGCAGGCCGTGCGCACTCTAGGCGTCCCCTCCACACCACTAGACCACCAGGTAGGGTTGCCACCTGGCTGTTATTTTACCAATTACTGGCATGGATCATGAAACTGGAAGTGACTCAAGCAAACATGGCAGCTGCCAAATGTACTGTGCAGTTCTACATTGGCCTGTCAAGTATGATGGAAGGGTAACTTTTTAAGAGTTGTTTTGATGTGGTAGGGAGTGGATGGGCTGTGGTCAAAAATTAATAGGAGGCTTATTTCCCCTTTAATATTTCCCTTGAAGTGTCAGGGCCCAAATGAAGCAGCATGAGCTTGACTAAAGAATGGTTTGCCTCTGGAACAGCACCCATAACTTTTGTGCTTTAGTCAATGTTTGGAATGGCTAAGTTTATATACTTTATAATAAATTATATTTTTCAGGTAGAATGGAAATCTTTAATGACATCTATTGTCATGCAGTGGTTTCTCAACAGAGTTTCTCCACCAGCAGAGAAATTTCTGATTTGCTCCTGCCACCCTAAAATAAGTCTTTCGATTAGGGATAAAAAACATATTTTCTCTGCAAAATTAAAATAATGCTGTATTTACTGTTGTTTATTAAAAAAAGAATAGACCAATAGGCAGGTTTCCTTTAAAATATAATATTGACCCATCCTAAACAATTCCAATTCAATATCAAAAATAACATCTGAAACTAATGCAGAAAATACATCTAGTTAATAATTACATAACACCAATTAAAGGCAATTCATTTTATATTTGCTAATAAGATATTACCACTACATAATATGTTCCAATTAAACATGTATTAGTGAATATGCCATTTCAGAACAATTCACTTTTCTGTTTTATGGATAGATAACTTGGCTTGTGATGGTATTATTTTAATGAGGTAGTTTCCCTTAATTTACTTTTTGCAATGGATAAGACTTAGGTTTTGTGTTATTATGTGCTGCAGGGAGGAGGAGAATCCTGCTGAGAAATATTCTACAGCCTTGAAGAAATACATTAATGAGGCACTTTGCTAATATGAGTGCACATCAGGCTTATAATCAGAGCACAAGAGACACACAAACTGACAGATACATACATTAATTTCATGAACTGTCATTTCAAATCATCATCCAAATGCAATTCTCTTAGGAACCAACCCTTAGCAAGGATTTGGAGAATGCAATGCTGAATGCACTTCTAAATTAAAGGAGGTTGGGGCTTCTGTACATGGAACATGCAAAGTGTTATTATTATTTGTATAATTATATTTTTGCTATGTTAGAGGTAAATTGTAACATTTTTATGTTTGGTTTGTTATTATGTATCTGTGGAAATATATATATGGTTGTTCTTGTTATTTCTTCATTGCCATCTGGTTTCGACATTATCATACTAACAGACATGTATAGAATTGCTTAAAGGGGAAGTATACAATTCGCCAAGTTCTTTAATACTTTAGGCCAGGGGTCCCCAACCTTTTTTGCTCGTGAGCCACTTTTAAATTTAAAAAAGAGTTGGAGAGCAACACAAGCATGAAAAAGTCCATGGGGATGTCAAATAAGAGCTTTGATTGGCTTTTTGGTAGCCCCTATATGGACTGGCAGCCTACAGGAGAGAATGTTTGGCAGGACATCTGTTTTTTATACAACCAAAACTTGCCTTTTATTTAATTAATTAAAAAATAAGCACCTGCTTCGAGGCCACTGGGAGCAACATCCAAGGGGTTTTTAGAGCAACATGTTGCTCGCGAGCTACTGGTTGGGGATCACTACTTTAGGCTATGCATTAGTTTAAAATGATGGATTTAGTGTTGGAAATGAAAATAGCTATTTTATGCTGCAAATATACATTGATACTGGTGATAAGTTACAGAGGTGGGCCAAGAAGAACTGACATAGAAGGCAAGGACCTCTTGGAATCCTACTTGCTTTTGATTATAAACCCAGACCCCACCACTCGCCACCCATGTCCCTCCGCTGCTTGTTTACCCAATTCCACTTATTCTTGCCCTTTCAGAATCTTGGGATGATTTGTAACAGTCATATATGCTTCAGTGCATATATTTCAGTCATTTTCTTTTTTTTTCTGAATTGTGCCCTGCCACTGTTGTGTCCAAGGCAGCTGCCACTTCTGCCCACTCCCAGATAGTCGAAATAAATATACTTTTGTGCACAGTGACACCTACAGGCACCTTGCACAAAAACCACAATTTCTGTCTTATCAAATATATTGTATTTATGTTTGTGGATGCAAACAAGTAGTATGTCCAAAGGATCACATCTTACTTAGTCTAACTTCAGACAAACAAGCTTTTCCACAGAAGTGCAAAGGCCATGTTTTCATTTTCATTATTTTCCCAATGGATTTGCCTAATGAAAACATTAAAGGGATACTGTTATGGGAAAACATGTTTTTTTCAAAACACACCAGTTAATAGTGCTGCTCCATTAGACTTCTGCTCTGAAATCCATTTCTAAAAAGAGCAAACAGATTTTATTATACTCAGTTTTGAAATCTGACATGGGGCTAGACATTTTGTCAATTTCCCAGCTGCCCCTGGTCATGTGACTTGTGCCAGCACTTTAGGAGGGAACTGCTTTCTGGCAGGCTGTTGTTTCTCCTTCTCAATGTAACTGAATAGAACGCAGTGGGACATGGGTTTTTACTATTGAGGGCTGTTCTTAGATCTACCAAGTAACTGTTATCTTGTGTTAGGGAGCTGTTATCTGGTTACCTTCCCATTGTTCTTTTGTTAGGCTGCTGGGTGGGGAAGGGGAGGTGGTGTTATCACTCCAACTTGCAGTACAGCAGTAAAGAGTGATTGACGTTTATGTTTATGTTGGCCAAATGTTTTCATGTTATGGGGCCATAACCTAATTGATGATATGTTTGAAAGCTAAATAGTACAGGAATGGTATCTGTTATCGGGAAACCCGTTATCCAGAAAGCTCAGAATTACATACAGGGCATAGACTCCATTTTATCCAAATAGTCCATAATTTTAAAATTTATATACTTTTTCTCTTTAATAATAAAACAGTAACTTGTACTTGATTCAGACTAAGATATAATTAATACTTACTGGAAGCAAAGCCAGGTTTTGGGTTTATTTAGGGGTTAAAAAGCTTCGACATTTGACCATCAAATTTTTTTAAAGTGCATTTAAATATCGTTTGAATCATTCGAATGCATCATTCGATTCGAACGATTTTGCAAAAAAAAACTTAGATTTTCAAGGACTTAGAAAAAAACTCAGTAATGGTTCCAGGAGATCCCCCATAGGCTACAACGGCAATTTGGCAGCTTTAAAGTGGTGAAGTGGCAAATTTGAAGTTTTTTTTAAAAGACAGTACTTTGAAATTCGAATTTTCTAATTTCTTCAATTTGAATGCAAATTTGGGCTATTCAATAATTGAAGTAGCCCAAAATAACTATGAAATTCAAATTTAATTCAAATATTCACTTTGACCCTTAGTAAATCTTAGTAATTCAAAATATTCACTTCAACCCTTAGTAAATCTGTCCCTTAGGGGCAGATTTACTAATCTTCAAATTTCAAAGTGAAAAGACGTCGAAATTCGACCACCAAAGTTTTTTAAAGGCTGTATTCGATCGATAATGGACCTATCGAATAAGTAAGTTTTTGATCAAATAAAAATTGTTCGAATGCATTGTTAGATTCAATTTTTAAAAAATTAATTATATTTTCTAGGACTTTTCCTTTCAGGAAAGGTTCCAGGAGATCACCCATAGGCTACAATGGCAATTCAGCAGCTTTAAGGTGGGGAAGTATTGAATTTGAAGTTTTTAAAGAGACAGTACTCAAAATTCAAATTTTATTAAATTTTGGGCAATTCGATAGTCGAAGTAGCCCAAAATTACTTTCAAATTCAGATTTTAAAAATCCAAATTTTATTCAAAAATTAACTTCGACCCATAGTAAATTTGCCCCTTAATGCTTATAAGATTTTCTAGTACAATCAAGGTACAAATATCCAAATTACAGAAACATTTATTATCCTGAAAACCCCAGGTATGGAGTATTTTGGATAACAGGTCCCATACCTATATTAAAATTGTTGTCTAAATCTATGAAGTAGAATTTGGCCTGAATGCCTTCAGTTTTACATATCTGTTCTAATGCAGACTGTAGATTAAGTTCATTGTTTTTTTTAATTCTAGCACAGGTTTAAAAACTCTTTTCTGATGCCACTCTTAGGGGTAGAAGTGTGGCACTTGAACATATCTGCAATAAAAGGTTTGCACAAAATGTGCATTTATGGATACATTTATTTAGATTAACTCCTTGCTTGCTGTAGAACATAAACTCTGCTTCATTGGATGTCAGGGAAAATTTAAATTTCTGGCTTGTTCTTGATATAAGAGGCACCATGGGTTTACTGGTTGTTTGCACTGCACCAAACAAGCTTTCTCAAAGCTAGTTATATTGCTCTAAAAAGAAATATCACCTAATGGGCAATCTTAAATAATATACAGAATACCAGATGCACATACAAATGGGAGAGATGTTATTAAACCACCTATAATTAAGGGATGCTTAATTACATATACCTTATTAAGTGCAGTATTTGGTTGTTGGTAACCCTAGTTGCAGATATGTCTTAGCAATATAACAGTTATAATCAGCACAAGTTTATATTTGTTATTTTTATGCAATGACTTAAGCCACCAAACCTCTACCCCAACTGGAGCTTTGAACCATTGCAGAGATATTGTCTGGGACAATAAATTGTATTTCACCTACAGGTTCTTTATTTGCTAGCCTGGGCCTTGTATTTCCTTAATGTAATAGATATTGCATTTCAGACACTAACACTGGCCCCATCAGCTAGCTTTTACTGTTTGAGAGTTAGAACACTGAAATCAAATATCTGATGGTTTTTACACATTACTGAACCAGGGCAAACTGTTTCTGTGTTATTACATTACTTAATTTGTGCCCTGTTGTTTTTGTCAGCCCAGTAAAGTCATTTGTGCCAACTAGATGGATTATCATTAACAGGACCTTAAAAAAAGTAAGCAAATTGGAAGATATTTCAGCTCATTCAGTATTGTTCAAAGGTTTGCCTGATATCCTAATGCAAGACTTGGCAACTGAAGCGCGGCTGAGTAAATTGGGCAGTACAACACAAATGGCAGCGATGCAAACAGCTGTTATCATAATTACAAACAGATTTCCTTCACTGCCATGTTCTGCAATTTGTCTCAAGTTAAATAAATACACAGATGTGCTTCATTATCATATTGAAATTGTGCTCTGTGTAGCAGAAGAAAATGGCCACAATTTCTTCCCACATGAGTATCTGAAGCAAAGCGTCTAAACAATGATGGAAGTCACCTACAAAATATGATATATGCATTGCCTACATAAAGGATTATCATAGATAATATCAATGTAGCTTGGCCGCTATTTTTATCTGTAAATGGAATAACTGAAGGAGAAACCAATATAGTTTCAGAATTTCTGATTTTTGATGGATACTTCAATGTTTCTCACTTCTTGTTTATGACAATGCATTTAATAATGACAAATAAGTTCAAACATATACTGTATTGATGTTTTCCTTATCATATTTATAAAGACTTTTAATGGACCCAAGCTATATATTTTTAAAGCAAACTTGTTGTAGAACAAACACAGCAATCTATTATCATGTTTACTCTTGGCCAAACTTGTCTTTACTATAGAAAGTACAGTCCTGCCCTTGATACCTGAACGTTTATGAATGCAACTGGACTCACCTGGAGGAGGTAGAAATACAAAATGTATATACTGTAGCTCAGTGGCTGCCAATTTCAATCTCATTTCTGAAGGAACTGGTTTACATACTGCTAATTGGATGGAAAACTTTCATACAGTGAATGAGACGAAAATGTATTACAGCTATATTACTGAGGGTGTAATGTAGGCAAATAACACACTGCATAGTTTAGCCATGTACTTCCAATGCTCATATTATCAATGAATTATAGATTTAAGAGAACAAAATGAATAAACCAGCCATTATCACAGATAAGCACTTTATTTCATACACAATTAAGGCTGGGGACAGACAGGGAGATTCGGGGAGATTCTGTCGCCTGGCGTTTAATAGCACGCGACAATCTCCCCGAACTTCCTTCTCCCTGTCTGTCCCCAGCCTAAAGCATAAAGGAAAACACTGCAGCACCTCTTGTTTGAAGATGTGAACAATTTATTGCAATTGGTCAGTAACAGGTCAGTAAAAAGCCTGTTACTGACCAATTGCAATAAATTGTTCACATCTTCAAACAAGAGGTGCTGCAGTGTTTTCCTTTATGCTGTACAATTGGCCCATGGCAAGGGCCTATACACTGCTCTGCACTCTGTCCGAAAGGAACTGACGTGAGGTGGTTGAAGCACACACAACTGTATACTCTGTCCCCAGCCTAAAGGCTAGATTCAGTTCAGTGAGAAACAGTTATCTCATGGTTTATCACGGGAAAACTCATGGACGAGATGAAAAAAATTCTCCAAATTGAGTTCCAGTTTTTTCCCACAGACTTCAATAGAGATTTCACGGCATAAAAAGTGAAATATATTTTTCTGAATTGAATTGCAACTCAAATTGAATCTCGTCCATGTTTTTTCACGTGATAAACCTTTTTCTCACTGCATTGAATCTGGCCCTAAATGTGAGTTACAGAAATAGTAATTTAAGTAAGTCTTTATTTATATAGTATAAGAAGGTCGCTTTAGCTAAACCCAAAGTGACATACAAGAACTCATGAATTTAGATAGGAATCCAGTTATTATCCAAACATTTATTCATATAAGAAGGGAAGAAATAGCTAATCTGCTTACTCTAATTTTGTGAAGTTCAATCATATTTCTGCTCTCAGCAGTGACTGCTAAATTTGTCAGAATAATTATATATGAGCAGTAAAGAAGGACTCTAGAATGGCTATGAATACATTATGCTGACTGCAGAAATAGTATCTATCCATGGGCTCAGGTGACCAGTGGGTTAATCTGTTTTATAGCCTTAATATTATGGAACTACCTGATTCTTCATAGATGCCCTGATCAGTGGTACAATGAAGTGCCCCATTATATTTCATACAGACAAAAAATAGCTCCTCTGAACTCACCCATATCAATATATTAAGGACATTAAAGGGGTTATTTACTGACACTCTGTAAATACAAGTCCCTTAGAGCTAATTTAAAAGCACTTGCACACAGGTCTCGCTGAGTGCAGAGAAGAGCTGGACTGGGGGTAAAAAGCAGCCCAGGCAAATAAACTCAAAGCAGACCCCCATACACACACAGACACACACATACAAACACACAGAGACACACCCCCCCCTCCTTCTACGTCTCTCCCCGGAGCTTTGTGTAACAGGACTGGAACTCTCTGACGCCTCCCAAGCTATCTGCTGGCCAATCAGAGGGACGCTGCCTTTTCCTGACACATAGCCGCCTCCCAACCCATCTGCTGGCCAATGAGAGGGATGTTGCCTTTCCCTGATTGATAACTAATCAAAGGAGGAGGCAGCTCAGTTTGTGAAGGGAGAAGCAGAGTCTGCGTGCTGTACTGCCTGGCCCATTTCAAAAGTAAGTGGAGCGGGCCTTCGTGCAAATGCCCGAGAGACAGATCGCCAGTCCCAGCCTGGTGCAGAGCCAGTGGACACAGTACAGCCTTGTGCTGTGATTTTGCACTAATGTTTGAAGTGAGCTAGTGTGCATGTTTGTTTGATTATTTGCCTTGTTCAGGCACGAAGAACAGAGACCTGTTGCAGCTTGCACTTGCCATTGCTCTTTGAGAATGGGTAGGGGGCAGGAGAGTGTCAGGTAAGTCTCTGTGCTCCATTTTGCGCCACCTATATGCAAAGCATGGTGCAAAGCACAACAAAAAAGGCAGATTGAGCCTATTTTTTGCACACTGCATCATGTCTTCCACATTTACACATAGTAAATGATCCCAAGAGACATAATGGTGCCGACAATTACTGAGGTGCATTGCCCGAAGTGCTATTTTGAGCAATTTTGTTCACCACATTGAACCACTATTTCCCAGAATTCCGGTATCATTGTGGAAGCAAACAGGCAATTCTCTTGATGTATTGTGCTGCGCCTACCGCAACTGCATTGAACATTTTTGAAGTCAGCGTGGCATCATTTATGGTGTTGTGCATGAAAGTGACATGAGCCCAATACTATTGGTGCAACTGAACTGTGCTGATTGACTCAAGATGCAGCGAAAACCTTGGAGTACCACCTAGACCGGAGGTGGCAATAGCTCCAGGGTTCTGCATCATCAGTGGCTCAGAAGTGGTCAATTCAGAAGGCAGAGTGCAACTATATTGTAGTATAAGGAAAGCATTTTGATGCAAGTACCTTTATTGAAAGTGGTTTTAGGCACAACTCACTGCAGGGAAAAACACAAATTGTCCACTGCGCTTGCAAATGTACTATATTGTGCAAAAAGCTACTAATAAAATACTACCCCCTTCTTTAAACAAAACCAAGATTGGTTGCCCATATATTGCAATATACTTAAACTGTCCAACTACAGCAAAGTCTTCAGGGGTCTGGCTAGTCTACCCTCATGTCCAACTTCTGTCAGGTACTTTCTATAATATCCAATAAATAAGGCAACATTAAAAAAGCAAGTTGCAGGTATAATTTCACATATATAATATTCACATGAAACATAATTAATCCTCAATATTGTTTGTGTTTAAAAGACTTCTTTTTTAGTCGTAGCTATACAGAAGCTATAAAGAGAATATTGTCCACTTTGATCTTAACAGAAAAATTATATGAATTCAGATAAATTAGTAATTAATATTCACAGCCTGAACACACTAAATTAATGCGTTGATAGTCTCAGAGATAATTTAGTATTAGGTCACTTGGAAGTATAAAGCATTACAGAAAATACACTTTGCACCCATCTTCTCCCAGACAGGCTGGTGCCTGATTTAATGTGAAGGTTATCTATTCTCATACAAAGGTAACCAAGAGCGACAGGGAATAGGATATCTACCTTTCTACTCTCTTTCCTTTAAATGGCTTTTCTGTAACATCACAGTGCTGAGGCTACAACCTCCTTCCGTGAGCTGTAAAGTGTCAGAAAATAAGGCAAGTGTTTTGCAAATGTCACTGTACTCTTGCACTGCCGTTTAATCAATGTTAATTAAATGTGTGATGGTTAAAACCAAGATGAATCACTTAGCTAATGTGCTGTGAGACAGAATTAGGAAAGGACTGATCCTTGTAACTCTCCCTATGAGTTGTTACACTCAGTGTAATGAATTAATGACAGCAAACAGTTATCAACTGGGAAATGGCATGGGAAAATATGACAAGACAGACTCAGTGTGGCTTATTTCACTATGTTACAAGCAACAGATCAGGTACAATTCATTTCTTAACTCAATACTAAAACAACTGATCCTAAGGTTTTGCAAGGATCATTCTTTGAAAAGGGCTGATATGGAGAACTTTTCATTATTACATTTTCCTTGGTGCCAGTCTAATTAAATGCTGCATAAGTATTTAGCCAAGACAAAGCTGCAGAAAAGAAGCAGCATTAAAAAATTATGCCTACTGATTCAAGCACAATTTTACTAGAAATTTAATTATATTTATCCAGCCCACTTTTTAATCATAAAATAAGGCAAATAAAATCCTACAGGGAAAAGTTTAAAAAATTGTTCCTCCACCATGTGCGCATGAGCCAAGAGAAATACAACTGAATATCAATCAAGAGGAATACAAAAGTGGAAATAGAAGGAATAAAAATGCATGGGATGCTATTAGCATAGGATGTACCTCTCACTCTTCAGCAGCTGAAGTGAAGACACAACAGTGTTCAAATCATCCAAACCTAAAACTACACATAGACAGTCATACTCACCCTATTGTGATCTGCCCCTGAATACAAGGCCTGAGTGTCATAGACCTTTCATCTAACAATAGTGTGACCACTTTTTGCAAGTCAGTCTTCAGTAAGAGGATTTCCTGTGCTCAGCTTTTCATATATGAGCTAAGCAGTGTGCAACTACAGAACAACATAATTCTCAGTATAACAAGAGTTGGATAAAGATGTATATGCAAACAAAACTATTGTATAAAGGTAGAGATGAAGTGCATGAAAGTTAGAAAGCTAGAGGCCTAAAGAGAGAAAAAAAAATTTAATTACAGCAGCAACTACACATCTGTATGTCCAGCCTCATCAAATGAATTTAATTTATAAAGGTTTGCAAGGCAATATTCTTTAGGTACACAGGGAACAGGCTATTAGGGTTGAACACAGTAGCAGATAAAGATTACCTTGTGTCTTGGGCTGTACTTTATGCAATTATCTCAGACCCTGTTCAGTGAACCAACAAAATATTTCCATAATCACAAGAATACCCCATTATAGGATGAGGCAATAGGGTCAGGTAAGTACCCTTAAATCCCTGCCTTATACGCTGCATCCCCTATATTAAGGACTACAATATATAGGTAAACAGATGCCCTATATTGTTACAAAAGTGGTGTGTTTGCTGTCTTTGATATTATTAAATGAGGGCAACTGGTTATCCTTAATTGGAGTAACTTTACATACTCAGTTCACCTGAATGAATGACTGAACTGGAAGAGACATACCCAGTCTATATTTAGCAAAAGGGGTGTTTCTTACTACGCTCAGGGCATGGGCCTGTTGAGGCCAATCTATTTTACTTTTTAGTCCCCAGGCAGTAGTGCTACATGCCATATACTATGGGCGAATTTATTCGCCAGGCGCAAATTTGCGGCAAATTCCCCCTTTCTCCTCCAGCGAATAAATTTGTGAAACGCCAGCAAAAATTAGCTGGTCGCAAAAAAAAACGAGACTTGCGTCAAAAAAAGTGATGTGCAGCGCCGAAAATGACGCAACGCGCATAGAAAACGTGACGTGACTCGTTTCTCCAATTTTTCTGAGAAACGAAACGGGGTAGATTCGCCCATCACTAACTGGCAACACATATATCTGTTTTCATGTCTCCAGCTTCCAGAGGAGTTTAAAAATGATATACCCATTTCAGGTTGTTACTAGTTACTTGCTAGTGGTTATCCATTGGAAGTCCCAAAGTGAAGCAATGGCAACAATGGCTAGGAACCCAACCCCCCCCAACAAGCAGAAATCACAACCAATGCAGAAATGTAACAAACAAATGCACAGCTAAATATCCAGGAATAGTGATGGGCGAATCTCCCGCGATTCGCTTTGCCTAAAGATTCGCAAATTTCTAGAGAAATTCGCGAATCGGCGAAAAATTCGCGAAACGAGTCGCGGGACGCTTTTGACGCGCGTCACGTCAACTTCCTTCCTGCCTTCCGTTCTGAATTGAGTGCAGCTGTGCCTACTGAACCCTGGAACTACCTCCACCTTCTTACCAAGTGGTCGCTCCAGGCAGTGCATTCCACAACCTCACTGTCCTCACTGTGAAGAACCACCTACGCTGCTTCAAATTAAATTCCTTTTCTTGTAGTCTGAAGGGGTGGCCTGTGGTGCGGTGATCCTCTTTATGGGTAAAAAGGTCCCCTGATATTTGTCTATAATGTCCTCGAATATATTTGTAAAGTGTAATCATGCCCCCTAGCAAGTGCCTTTTTTCCAGAGAAAACAGCCCCAACCTTGACAGTCTACCTTCATAATTTAAGAAAAAAAGATTTGAATTCAAATTTTCGAATATGCAAATGAGGCAACTTCGACCATCGAATTTTCAATATTCGACCAATTTGAATAATTTAAATATTCAAATTTAATTGTATTCGAATATTCTAATATTCAAATTTAATTGTATTCGAATATTCGAATATTCAATGGTCGAAGTTTGCCAGATTGAACCTACCAAATTGCTTTAAAACCCTATGGGAAGCTCCCATAGGTGTTTTAAAGTTTTTTTTTATCGAATAGGAAGAATTCCATCAAAGGGTTAAAATCATTCGAATAGTTCTATTTGAACGTTTTAATCGATCAATCAAATTTTTAATCGAACGATCAAATTTTTCCTATTCGATCGTTCAAATATTTCAAAGGATTTTACTTCCTTCCCTATTCACATGGTCGAATTTTTTATTTTTTTCAATTCGAAATTCGACCAGTAGTAAATCTGCCTCTTATTCTTCCATCCCTCTAACCAGTTTAGTTGCACATCACTGCCCTCTCTCCAGCTCATATACATCCCTCCTAAGGACTGGAGTCCAAAACTGCACTGCATACTCCAGCTGAGGCCTTACTAGGGATCTATAAAGAGGTATTATTATGTTTTCATCCCTTGAGTTTATACCTTTTTTATACTGGACAGAACCCTAATTGCTTTAGTAGCTACAGAATGACACTGCCCAGAATTAGACAACTTGTTATCTATAAAAACCCCAAGATCCTTGTCACTTAAGGAAACTCCCAGCACACTGTCATTTAGTGTATAACATTGTTCTATGTAAATATGCACTTTACAGGTAAAGCATCTGGCCAATGGGCCAACTCTCAAACAGAAGTCCAGAGGGAGTGCTCTGTCTGCCCTACCTTAAACCCACCCTTTTTTCAATTATTGGAAAGACTTATAATACACCACAAACAAAGGACTTGCACAGGTCCCAAAACCTCACCAATGAGCAATTTAAAGGAACAGTTCAGGTTACAAATAAAAACTGGATGAATAGGCAATGCAAAATAAAAAATGTTTCTAATATAGTGATTTAGCCAAAAACTCCCTGCTAGCTCTGACTAACAGTCAGTGACTATAAGGGGAGCAACATGAGACATAACTGTTCAGTGAGTTTATTATTGATCGTCAGCATGCAGCTCAGATTCAAAAGCAACAGTTTTGACCTCAAGGCTTTGGTTGGTTACCAAGAGAAACCAAGAGAGGTGAAAAACAGGAAGTAGAGTTCTGGCTATTATGTTAGATGTCCAGTCACTCTAGCCTTTATAGATTATATTTATGGCTAACTAACTATATTTGAAACATTTTTTTATTTTTCACAGCCTTTATACCCAGTTTTTATTTTTACACTGAACAATTCCTTTAACTGGAGCTATTTTTCAATACAATGTCTGACATGAATAATAGTGTCAGATTATCTACTTACACCCTTTTACTGGGTTCTGGCACTGTAATTGCCTAGTGCCAACAATTTATTTTCATCTAACTGTGCCTTAAAAGCATTGTAAAATATGAACGCTGTCCTGTCATTTCCATTTCATTTTAGAAGGTTTTAAGGAATAATTTCCTTTATTAGCAGTCTTTCTGAATCTAACAAGCATCACCTTACTGAATAAATTGCAGTGTTAAGACTGACACATAAAAGCAGACTTTTTAAACAGTCAAACATGTTTAATGTAAAGTGCATATAAAAATGAAGAGAAAAGTAAAATAACAAATGTATAAAGAGGGTTGTCAGTGCTGGATCAAATGGAAGAGATGTCAGCTCTGGAACAGTTTTAAAGAAAGAAAAATGGTGTCCCCCCCGAACAGGGTCATCTACTGAGATTTGAAAAAACACAAATTCTGAGCATCCAGGCATTAGTTGGACCTATAACATAAGGGTCACTTTTCCTAAAAAAAGGGGAGGGACTTTATGCAGGTAGCAATTTAGAATGATTTTAATGGTTGAACTCAAAATGACTTCTGGTTAAGTACAACCATCTACCTTGATATTTCTAATCCTTTGTACTCTATTTTATTCCAACCCTCAAATCCTACCCACTGCTTCTTCTAGCAAATTAATTCCCACTGGCATCCAGAATGATCAATATACACATAACAAAAAACATCTGCATCAGTAGGAACATGTTATCATTGAATATGGGGTTCCATTAGCACCCTTTGTGCCCAATTGTTCTATGGAATTTTAGGGTGATAGCACATGAGGAGATTTGTCAGAGCTCCCGAAAAAAGGCTTTCTGTAGCATATCATAAGATTGCTGCAAGTCAAACATATTAATTAAGGCAATCTGATTTAAGTTAGAAAATAAATGTGAAGTAAGGCATTTTCTCATGGTTAAGCCAGATTCCAGTAATAGTGATCTTAATGTTAAGCTATGGAAGGTCTTTTTTTAGGGATATGTCACCCATGGTAGCAAAGATTTAATTGCGGTCCACAAATCTCCTTGTGTGCTATAACACTGTTCTCTAGAGCATGCATAGTATTTGGAACTTGTTTTCATGAGCAATTGCTGTAAAGAAACCTCTGTACATAGGCGGAGGGTGATTTTTTTGTTTGGGTAGGCTAAGTCTAAGGGCTCTTACACACGAGCGTTTTTACCCGCGCTCCCCTGCGTTCCGTTTTGCTGCGTTCAGCAGGAAAAATGCAGCATGTTGCGTCTGAACCTGCGTTTGGCGCCTACATGCGTTCGTGTGAGTACAGCCCCATTGAAAAGCATTAAGTGCGTCTATATCTGCGTTCCCCTGCGGCTGAACACAGCAAAACGGAACGCAGGGGAGCGCAGGTAAAAATGCTCGTGTGTAAGAGCCCTAATGTTACTTCAACAGTTTTTACACTGGCAGAAACAGCTGATTCAGTCCTATATTATAAGCTCTGGCAACAGTTGTAATTCACATGTCTGAGCACACAGGTAGGATTTTCGTCTAAATATGCACTACAATCTGAAATCTGTCCCATACATGGTCTGACTTACGAGCTACTAACTGATGGGCCCACAAGCTGCATATGAAGCCCAGACTATTTTGAAAATAATATGCATAGCACTCTCTTATTATCAAAATTATAGAAAAAGTTCAGTTCATCCACATTACTGGAAATCAGGGCTGATGATTAACCCAATCATCAGCCCTGATTTCCAGTTTTAACATTAAAGCATGTTTATTGGTCTACTTTAACATAAAACACAAGGGATATGTTAATTGTAATTTATGGGAGATTGTATACATACAAAGTATAATGCAGATGTATTTTGGTCCCCTCAAAAAACAGCAGCTGCCTTTTTACTGCAGTATCAAAGTAATACAATATAATAGTAGATGAGGTTGAGAAAAAACTTGCATTCAACCATCAACACAACATTTGTGTGTAAGTGAAAGTAGCTGTTAGCTGATCCAGAGAAAAGTGAATTGAATTGATACAATAGTTGATAATATTCCTCATATACTGCTGATAAATATTTTAACTAATTGTATCAACTAATTGTAGCAAATTGTTACAGTTCAGACGCTCCTGGATCACTGAGTGACTGAAAACCTAGATACAGGAACATTACATTTTAAACTTCAATTTTGTGAAAACAGTAAAAAGTAAAAGAAGGAAAGCAATTGAAAAAAAAGTCTTGATTTCTGTTTAACATTCTGGAAGGTGAACATCCCCTTTAAAGAAACAGTCACCAATATCACAATGGTTCCATTGAACTATTCAAATAGGTGTTGGATAAAATTCACAGAGGTGTGAAAGTGAGATCTGGTCACAATGGTAATATAATGGATACATCACACCTTTATACCTTTTCCAGTTTCAGATAACACCTACCTGAATAGATCAGTGGAACTACTATTGACCATTGATGGTATTTATTTTTTGTGTAATGTAAGTATGAAACACTCCCCATACACCAAACAAAGAGGATTAGAAGCTGCTTTGTCTCTTGGCCCTGACCCCAGCAGCACCCATTGCCCCTCCCCCAGACGAACTCAAATAGACACATTGGTCAGTCAGAGGTTTTTAATTTTTTTTCTTTTAAATTTTCTTAAAATGCAAACAGTTTTGGGAAGGCTTAGCCTCCCCAAGCCTTAATGAAAATCTGCCTATGCCTCTGTAATATACTGTATATTCATGATACAAGCAGTAATTTACACATAATAATGTGCAAGTGCTAGAGTGAATGAAAGAATGAAGAAAAACATACAGTATGAGGCCTTTAACCATCCTCATGACTACAGCATTTCTGAATACAGTCAGCACTGTATTCATGGGGCACATATAGATATCTGTGAACTCTTTAAACAGTTAAAACAGAGACCTGTGGCAATTTAGTGTGCAAAAAACAAGGTGCATTGAGCCTTTTTTTTGCGTTTTGTACCCTGCCCTGCAGGTAGTAAATGAACACTATAACCTTCTAATTTATATCCACTTTTGCAGTTATACATATAAAGAGATAAAGAGCTTGGCAGAAAAGCTTGGATTGCCAGAATGGATTAAAATTTAACCATCTAAATAAAAAGAATATTAATATTTTTTTATTGTAATAACTCATTGACTTTTGCTAATGAGAACAAAGCAGAAGAATTAAAGGGGTTGTTCACCTTTGAGTTAACTTTTAGTATAATGTAGAGAATGATATTCTGAGACAATTTGCTATTGGTTTTCATTTTTTACTGTTTGTGGTTTTATAGTTATTTAGCTTTTTATTCAGCAGCTCTCTAGTTTGCAATGTCAGCAATTTGGTTTCTAGGGAACAAATTACCCTAGCAACCCTGGATTGATTTGAATAAGAGGCTGGAATATGAATAGGAGATGGACTGAATAGAATGATAAGTAATAAAAAGTGGCAATAACAATACATTTGTAGCCTTACAGAGCATTTGTTTTTAGATGGTGTCAGTGACCCCCATTTGAAAGCTGCAAAGAAACAGAAGAAAATTGCAAATCATTAAAAAACTATGAAAAATAAATAATAAAGACCAATTGAAAAGTTTCTTAGAATTGGCCCTTCTACAATATACTAAAAGTAAATTTGAAGGTGAACCACCCCTTTAAACACCTTCTTTTCTTCATTATGCATTTGTTGTAACTATTGTAGTAACCTCACTACAAATTAAAACTGCCAAACCCCCAACATGACTCACAAAACACTCAAACACATGCTTGGGTATATGAGCACAATACTTTAATTGATTTAAGGGCAGAAAGGGCAAAATTAAACGTATCAATATACTGTATCTGTAATGTATCTAGTATTTGATTAATTTATTGGGTTCAGGCAAATGCCAGATGGGCCGGCTGCTTGCTTTAAAATGTAAATGGGATGCTCACCTAAAAATGCAAATTAGGTATGTCTTTAATATGTTGATGCACTTATCACTTTAGAAATGTAAGTGAGCTGTCCATAATAGTCACCCACAGCTAAGCCGATGCCTGCATTTGTTAGTGCTCATGTCAGTACTGGCATATGGGAGGAACCAGGAATTCTGACCAACTTCAGTTAGTAATATTAGAGTTGCTTGCAATATAGCCATTCCCTTATGCTTATGATAGGTTTGTTGGTAACAGGAGGATCCATGCTCAGAACAATCACTTCAGCCTGCATATGGAACACTGTGATATGTAGCATTAATTGCATGCTACAGTCTAGTCTCTACAAGTATGCCACACTTTGGCCCTGTGACACACATGGTAATTAAAATCCTCTTATCTGCCAGGGTACATGGTCTAGCTGGGGGCACACAAAGGAAAATATACTATAAGTATAGGGTCACTAATCCATCTGATTGAATAGTTGTGATAGAAACTAGGGGGAGATATTTGTTGCAAGGACACAGTTTACACAGAATTTTGCATTTGTAATCTTTACCTACCTCTTCTTGGTTCAGATCAGAGCATGAATCTGTTTCATCAGACTTCATCTTGTCAGAGGCAGTTTTATGGCATAGTTCTCTACACAACGGAAGATGGATATTCACTTCGGTGGAAGATTTTAATTTTGGCGACTCATCTACTGCCTGTTCTTGGCCATCCATTGGGCGCACATATGCAGTAGGTTTTTGCTGAACTGCATTCAGCTTTGTGGCAGAAAAGTTCTGAATACAAGGTGTACTGTTGCCAATTTCTAGACTGCACTTCAGCTGTGGATGTTGTCTCTTGAGGGAACTGGTCTTATTACTCACTAAAGTATCTTGTGGTGGGTCATTAGACGAGGATGGTGGTAATACAGATTGTAAGAAGCAGTTTTTAATTTTTTCCATACCACGTTTCTGGTTTCCACCTATACAGTCCTTTGTAGCAGAACCAACCATTTTCTGATCAGAAGTTTTTACTTGTTGCTGGAGTGCAAATGAATGGCCAGGCTCCTGCCAGTTCATGGTGACTATTATGCCCAATTGCACAGATACTTTAGGTGGACCCTCCACATAAGGGTAGTTTATCTGTAGTTTTTGTTGAAAATGTTCCTTTTTCGGTAAGTCAGGTTTTGTAAGTCAAAGATCCTTCATTTCATCATAACTGCCAAGAGTACTTTTGATACGGCTTGACAGCTCATCTTATTTTCTTGTCTAATTAATGATAATAAAAAAACAATGTTTGATTACCAGATCAGAAATTTCTTTTCATAACGAGAACTCAATTAAAAAAAAAAAATTCCAACCTCCTCAAAATAAACTACAGCTTACATTTGTTATTTATCCTGTAAGTTAAATAAATAAATACAATTTTCTTTATTGATGTACACAGAAAAGCTGATGTTTGTTTTGCTCATTTAAGGGTCTGGTGGGACCTGTGATGGGAAGGGGACAGATATAGAAATTTAGTATCTGGAAACCTATCAACCAGAAAGCTAAGAAATATTGCAATATTATGAATTCCTATTTAAATGAATAACTCTCTTCTTGATTGGCTAATTATCTTTTACTCTGTTATAATTCAGTACCAGAGCCTTAACTTTGTTAGGATAAATCCATATTGCTGGAAAAACAATACTATTGTTGTTTAAATGTCCGGTAGTAAAAGAAAACATCCAAGCCTATGCTTGAATGTTACTGTACTTAGCAAAAAGCATTGACAAATACAATTTATCTCTTACGATAATAAGATTCACAAAAGATAATACAAGACAGCAAGCTTGTGTTTCCGGCACTTAACGTAAACAGGAAAACAAGACAGCTCAAATTTCTACCTTATCGGACAGGACAGTAGGCATTCAGACATCTTGTAAGTTTCTAATGTAACTTGATCTATTACTAACAGACTGTTGCTAAGTTGCTAAAATAATTCAGCACATCCTTCTGTTTGCTCTGTATTTTATTTATGATGCTGATAGCTAATATTGAAATGGTTCAAAGTAAGGAATACATGGTAAGCTGCATGAAGTTATTATTGGTAGGATCCTATGTGGAACCATGTTGTTATCTGTGTTGTAAAATTCACTATTTCACACTTCATCTTCTTTCCTTTTAGTAAAGATATTCAATTGAAGTTTTGACAAAATAGATTCTCCTGTTAAAACAGAAGATTAATTTACAGTCTCTAAAACATAGACTCTTGAAATCTCTCTATTCTATCTCATTGTTGCTCATTGTTCTGGAGGCAGAGCTAATGACACAAAAATCTTCACAATAGACTGCCCTACCAACTATCATAGTGTAAACATGTATTCTATATGTCTATGGAGGTTTTCATTCATCCAGGTCATGCTTTATCCAGTAGTAATAAATCTAAAGCAACTGGACTAGCTGACTAATAATTGAAGATGTTTCGCTTCTCATATCAACAGTTTCTTCAGCTCAAATGACTGGTACGGGAAATCCACAGTATAAAAACTCTTACAATAATCACAATGGTGCAATGTAACGATCCAGAAATGTGCACTAAGTTTGATCAGTAACAGTAACCCATAGAAACCAATAAGATGTGTGCTCTTAAACAGGAGATCAGTAAATCATACCTGCTGATTTAGGTGGTTATGATTTACTGCTCCTGGGCAAAATTACTGTTCCCAACCAGGCCGCAAGCTATCGAATCTTGAAGCAACTGAGTTTGCAGAATGGAAAGATATGTTTACCAATTAGTGCATCTCCAAACAACCTCCTTTATGGACCTAATCTCAATCGTCACAGAAATGTTTATTATGCATAAAAATCCACTACATAGAGCATCCAAACAAACACTCAACATAAAGAACTAGAATACTAGCTAGCCAAACCTTTCTTGCTCCATCGATACTGAATGCATGATACATCTGTACTTGTTATATAGAGAAACAATCACTGGGTCTTTGATAGTTTTCTCCTGGTCATACTGAGGCAGTAGTAGTATAGTATATGAGTAACCTGAAAGATTACTGTCTAATATAAAAAAAACTGCTTAACCAAGATAAATATACTACTGCTCAGTATATTATATAAACAGTGTATTTAACTATAATTTGCTTTTACTGTTGTAGTAAATTAAAAATTGATTTTTTAAATATGACGCATGCTCAAAACATGTGGGGTCTCATTTTGGCAAAGGGATTATTCAATTGAAGAGTGGCACAGCTGCAGGCAGATTCTTTGCCCAGTTCTGTGGGCAGCAAATATTTACAAGCAAAATACACGCGATAAAATTCCAATTCAGTTCAGCAGTAAATAATAGGTGTTACATGCAGGAGGCTCTTAGACAAGTAATGGAGCAACAAGATATGACAGTCACAGAACTGATTTTATATACCTGCTCTCGCTATGCAACATCAGTGAAAATGGAAACCTTCAGCACATGGACACATGTTTCATTACAACGTTCCACACAAATAATAATTTATGAAGTCAGGGTGTAGTGTTAACTTGTGTATAACTCATAACTATGTTATAAACACAAGGATGTCAATCTCAAATCTTTTTGAAACAAAGCCTGAAACACAGAGATCCTACACATTTCAGCAAGATTTAAAATTGTTTAAAGTCGTACAACTAAACGAACTGTGATTTTAAAGTAAAAAGTAACTGAGGCCACTTTAAGTAATAAGTTACTCTTGTCATTTCTGCAAAACAGGGCTTTAATTTGCAATACAGAATCAATTTGTGTTTATTAAATTTGTATCCCATGTATATTTAAAGTATTATTCTTTTTTAGTGTTTTACTTGAACTGGAAAGAAATACCAAGAACCAGCTACCAATGGCACAATTATAGAAGGAGACCAAGAAGAACTGTAATGTACAAAAATTGCGATTCTTTTGCCCCATGTCTGCACTATACAGAAATGTTGAAGTAGCACAATGCCTATTCTATATTTCCTGCCTTAGACATTGTCAGGGGGGCCTTTGGCTCCCACAGGGAGGTAGTCCGGATTTAAAGGAACAGTAACATCAAAAATTTTTATGAAAAAATTCCTTAGAATACAACGTAATAAAAACACCAAGACAAATTAAAATTTCAAAAAGAAAAGCCTTTATTAAGAAATATTTTACAGAAACTCCACTTCCTGTCCTGTTCAGAAAAGGCGACATGGCGACCATCTGTCCTGCTGGGCTCGATTTCTCCTCCTGGCTACTCTACTGACAGCGCATAGATCTCATCTTCTTCATCTCCTTCACAGGATCAGCAGTGGAAGGCAATGTTCGGGGGGCTCCCCGTCCCTCGGTGTGGGGAAGAAGCTGTGAGCGATGAGCGTCGGCTGAACTACAGAAGCGGAAGCATTAGATACAGCAACCAGGCAAGAAAGCGCAAAGAAAAGAGATTACTGCAACGAGCGGATCCTTAGGGAGAAAAAGCTGAATGCCTCTCTTTTCCACTAGCCCAGCACTAGGTGTAATCATCTCCCAGCTGTCCATGTTGGCCGTGTGCGAACCCTTCTCTCCCTGGGCTGCGCTCTTAGCCTGAAGGGGAGCTGCTGACGGAATCGGAACTTTGTGCTGCAGAGAGAGGGACACCGGAGGGGAGACTGCACCAAACTCACAGCACAGAATCGGTCACAGCTTACAAGGACTTACAGGTTGCTACCTCCAAGCACCCACCTCCAGCCACAAGCTTGTGCAGATCCTTCCTCTGCTCTCGTATTAGAATTCAGCGCAAAGTTCTGCTTCCGTCAGCAGCTCCCCTTCAGGCTAAGAGCGCAGCTGGGATAGTGGAGCAGAGAGGCATTCAGCTTTTTCTCCCTAAGGACCCGCTCGTTGCAGAAATCTATTTTCTTTGCGCTTCAGTGCTTGCCTGGTTGCTGTATCTAATCCTTCCGCTTCTGTAGTTCAGCCGACGCTCATCGCTCACAGCTTCTTCCCCACACCGAGGGACGGGGAGCCCCCCGAACATTGCCTTCCACTGCTGATCCTGTGAAGGAGATGAAGAAGAGGAGATCTATGCGCTGTCAGTAGAGTAGCCAGAAGGAGAAATCGAGCCCAGCAGGACAGATGGTCGCTATGTCTCCTTTTCTGAACAGGACAGGAAGTGGAGTTTTTGATGTTACTGTTCCTTTAAGGAGGAGGCCTGCCAGAAAGTCCAAGGCAAGGTACAGTTCAGGGTTAAAACAGAAGAATGGTCCAAGTCCAGGCAAGAAGTCAAAAGGCAGGCAGCACAGGTTCAGGAACAAGGTCAGGCAGGGGTCAGCAACAGGAATCAATAGTAAAATAACGCACCCAGGAATCTTCCATCAAGAAGACCTATACATTGAGCTGGCAACCAGATCGTCCCTTTATTTTGAATTTGGCGCCACGGTGCATGACGTCATCGGGCCGGCGTGCTGACATTGATGTTCTTGCACCCGCGTCCCATGGGTGCCGCCACGGAGAGGAGCGGCGGGCGCTTGCAAAGAGAAGCAACGCTCGCTCCTGACATTACCCCCTCCCCCATGGGGGGCCCCTGGAACCCCAGGTTTAGATTTCAGGGGAAAACAACTGTGGAATTCCCGCACAAGGCGAGGAGCATGAACAACAGAGTCCTTCTCCCAAGAACATTCTTCAGGGCCAAAGCCCTTCCATTTAATGAGATACTGAAGTGAACCCCTGGAGAGTCTAGAGTCCAAGATCTTCTCGACCTCATACTCCTGCTGGCCATCCACGGAGAGAGCAGAAGGTGGGGACTGATTAGAGGAGTACTGATTGGAGACCACTGGTTTCAGTAGAGAGACGTGAAACACGCTGGGAATACGCATCTCAGGAGGTAACTGTAAACGGACAGCCACAGGATTGATGATCTCAGAAATAGAATAAGGGCAGATGAACTTGGGACCCAACTTGGGAGAAGGGATCTTCAAACAGATATTCCTAGAAGAAAGACAGACTTTATCACCAACCTTATATGGGGGGAAGGCTTCCTTCTATGGTCAGCAAAGGCCTTGTGCACCAAGGAGCTCTTTTCTAAACTGGACTTGGTTGCAGCCCATATAGCCGACATATGAGCCACATGATCATCAGCTGCCGGAACGTCCGAAAGAAGGAAATCCTGAGGGAAGGCTAGCGGATGCTGGCTGTATACAGACAGGAATGGAGATCTTCCGGTGAAAGTGTGACAGGCATTGTTGTGAGCGAATTCCGCCCACGGGAGAAGATCCGACCAGTCATCTTGACTTGAGGGAGACATGGTTCCTAAGGAATTGTTCAAGAGTTTGGTTCACCCGCTCTGCTGCCCCATTAGTTTGAGGGTGATAGGCAGAGAAAAACTGGAGAGAGACTTGCAAAGGGAGCGCCAGAACCTGGAGACAAAATGAGAACCCCTGTCGGAGACAATTTCCACAGGGAAGCCGTGCAAACGGAAGATATACTGTATGAAAAGATGGGAGAGTTCCACAGCAGAGAGTAGTTTCCTCAAAGGAATGAAGTGTGCCATCTTGCTGAATCGGTCTATCACTACCCAGATGACGGTGTTCCCATTAGAGGTTGGCAACTCAACAATGAAGTCCATACCCAAATGAGTCCAAGGTCGAGAGGGTACTGGTAGTGGTTGTAGAAGACCGTAGGGTCAAGAATGACTGGACTGGACACCATACAGGCGAAAACAAAGTCTTTGACGTCCTTGCGGATGGTTGGCCACCAGACAATGTGACGAAGGAGCTTGAGAGTCTTTTCTGGTCCTGGATGGCCAGCTTGTTTAGAGTTATGAGTTTGCTGTAGGATGGGAAGACGTAGCTCAGGGGGTACAAATGCAGAGATCCAACTTGGAGAAAATCTTGGCCTCTTTGAGTTGGTCAAAGAATTCAGAGATAAGGGGCAGAGGGTACCTGTTCTTGATCATAATTTTGTTAAGGCCCCGAAAGTCAATACAAGGACGGAGTCAGCCGTCCTTCTTTTCTACAAAGAAGAAACCTGCCCCAGCTGGAGAAGTGGAAGAATGGAAAAAGCCTCGTTGGAGGTTCTCAGAGATATATTCCCTCATGGTGGCAGTTTCAGCAGTAGATATAGTAGAATAACGCACCCAGGAATCTTCCAGCAAGAAGACCTATACTTGGGCATTGAGCTGGCAACCAGATCGTCCCTTTATTTTGAATTTGGCGCCACGTCGCATGACGTCATCGCGCCGGAGTGCTGACGTCGGCGTTCTTGCACCCGCGTCCCATGGCGACGCCATGTTGGGACCGCCACGAAGAGGAGCAGCGGGCACTCACGAAGAGGAGTAACGCGTGCTCCTGACAGACATGACTGTAGAAGACTGTTCTCCACCCTGAGTGCAAATTTGCATCTTAGTGAATTTGCGCAGTTCTGGCGAAAATTCGGCTGGTGAAGCCAGCAAAGCTGTCACTAGCGCATTTTCATGCTTTAGTGAATTTGCCCCATAGTCTTTTGGATCTGCCCAAAGATCTATAAGTGAAATCACAACATTTAGCTCTGTACTGCTACTATCTTTCCACAGCAAATGCCTTTCCCTAACTTGTAATATAATGAATAGCTGTTTTTGGCCGATGCCCCAAATAGGGGGTTGCAGTGTTTTTACCACTGTGTGCCTTTGTTAAAAATGCAGTGCCTAAACACCTAAATCTGCCAAAATCCCATACTGTATCATCAGTTCACTGCTATGATGTATAAACAGATTTTTTAGAAGTAAAGAAAGAGCTAAATGGATACTTTATATCTGAGTTTCAAAGGATGTGGTTGAAATAGTAGCAGTTAAGAAATAGCAATCATAATTTTACAAATGCTCCATAGAGAAAAGCTAATAAAAGTACCCTGTCATTCCAGGAACTGTCCACTTCCCACAGTGCTGAAGTAGTCCTTCTGTCATAATCTAGGCAACCCTGAAACTGTTCCAGGAGATTCTAAGACAGAGTATGCTACTTCACCTCTACAAAAGTTTGCTATTTATACACAGCTATGCCTTTTTTTAAACAATTCACTTTTACCTTATGGGGTTGACTGAAGAGGAGGTAATTTGTAGAGAAAATACCCTCACTTTGCTGTACTTTTTGAGTCCTTCTTTCCCATTCCTTTGTACGAAGCACATTTTTATGTTGGTCATATCCACTGTCAGAAAGAAAGCAGAAAAGAAGGGAACAATCTCACAAAATAGTATGGTATAATATCCAGTGCTACAAATCTAGAGAATGAAGACAGATGGCAAAGATACTAAGAGCATGAATCTGATTAATGCCATCCCTGGCAGTCAGGGCAAATTGTGGTCTCTGGATGTTCCTGTATTTTCCTAGCACACAGAACAGATAATTGAATTTTTTTCAGGAACAAACTAAAAAATCATTAGACAGGATCAGCATGTTCTGAGCCTCCCTGGTTGCAGAGTTACAGAAGCCAACTAGAAAAAAACAGTCATTTAGAGATTACAGTTCAATCAAAGTGCTAGCAGAATCTATGAAGCACTCTGATTTGCGGGAGTGTCTCTGCCTGCTCTGTAAAATGTACCGTTTTTAAAAGCAAAGCCTTTTTAGGATCTGCAAAAATGGAATCCCTACTTGGATTAAAATAACAAAACATATAATTATCCCATTAAACATTGCATTTGAATCTATTATGTTACATATGACATAAAATACATCATTATCAAAATAATTATATTTAAGATTACAGGATTGTTCAAGAGTAATTATTAACAGTTGTTTAAATATGTTTTGTTGATGGTGAATCTTTATCTCCATTCCCTGAAGCACTGTTAAAACTATGTGCAGCACTGAATTTTTTACAGCTGTACTTTGTATTCTGATCTCTGTTAATCATCCAAAGTCATCAAACTGCTCCCTAATCAATCCCTTCCTCTCACTGATTTGACACAAGCATACCTCCTGAACATGAAAAATGCATGGGAATGAATTGTGTCGCTGCACATCTGAGTGATTGTGATCATAAGGGAAGGAAATGTGGAGGTTATCCAAGTAAAGCAGCAAGCTGGAAGGGGAGAAATCTCATGTGACCTATCTATAGAAAACATGATTTAATTTTGATGTGCTCTGATGAATGCCATGCTTAGTTTGAATGTCATCTGAAAAATGCAAATACTGTATAGCTGACATCTATGCTTATTCCCCGTTTTGGTTTGATGCTCACAAGTAAAATGTCTATCGTTCTTGTCTAGTGCTTAAAAGCCTTCCTTCTACTGGGAATCCTAGCTCACTTTTTGTCGTGTCTTGCATAGCTTTTGCCATGGTCTAAATTCAGAACAAAAAGAACACAATAATATTAACTTTTGGGAGGTGTCAATAGCATAAAGTAACTAAATAGCATTTGATGAGATGGGTTATTTCTCTAAACTTAGACAAGTTGTGGAAATTTTCAAGCTTTACTTAAATGAGCATTATAGCCACTTTTTTACATTAGCCAATCGGGTCTTTGCTTTACTTTTCTAACATGTAGTATATTAATCAAAACTATTTGCTGCACTGGTCCGATATGAAGAATATGTGACAACACCAAAGTATTTGTATAAGGGGGTCCTGAGAAATTCTGAAATATTTTAGAGTGGACAATTAGTTTTTTTTCATAGCTTTATTGCACCACTAAAATAGCATACAAGGGTAGGAGAGGCATTGCTCCATTAACAATGTTTGGTCTTCTAAGTTAGAAAGTATAGAGTTGTGGGGGTCTACATTAATCTCAAGTTAAATTTGACCTCCATCTCTAATTCACTTCTAATTTTTGAGTCACTGATAGAGTTTACCTGCTCTAACAGGTTGATTCCAGCATTAGTCAACATGTTGCAATACACAACTAAAAGCAGCATGGCTGAGGTACTTTCAGTAGAAAAAATAGTTAGGCTGAGAATGTAGCATAAGAAACCATTTAAAAATAATGAAACCTATTTGTGAAAGAGATCTGTGAGCATCAGAATTAGGATACATTAAGATTAATGACAGTTCCCATTGAAGCAAGTAAATAGGCCACTTATTGACATAAACTGAGCACAGGTGTATCATGCATTTCTATACATTGCTCAAAAATATTTGTGGCACGTTATGTGGTAAGCATTTGTAGAGTTTTAGTCTGATTTAAGCATTATTTATTCTATAAGCTTATTATTGGTCGATTTCTGCCTATTTCCAGCCTGCAAATGTTCTTATATTCATCTTCCATTCTAAACTGTTGTCTGGTTGCAACCTTCTAGCATTTACAGCTCCAAGCCTGCAAACTGTAAAACAAGCAATGCAAATATTTCATAAGCCACAACTAAAAAATAAAGACTAACTGTAAATTGTCTTTGAAAATTGCTATCTAGAGCAGTTATTTTTAAAGTGAACTAGCCCTTTAAAAGCCAAAGCAACACAATTCTGTTTTACATAAAAAAAACTATCTAGTTTTGATAGCCTCTTAATTTCAGTTACTGTTTATCATTTACAGAACTAGTACGACATATAAAGGACATTGCATTTCACTTTTTTACTGTGATTCTTTTCTCCCCATTGTTATTTCTGTCTTCTCATTCCCTAATTTATTGGTGCCAGTTCCATTTTAGAACTCCATAAAAATGATGACTGATTGAAAAATACAGTGCTAATGGATTCCAGCAAGCTTTTATGGATGCCAGCGTTATGTTGCTGAGGATGAATTGCTTTCCCTAATGAAATTCAACCCTTTTGTGCACTTACAAGAAGATGTCACACACTGATGAATTTGTAACTTGATCATGAATTTGTACCTTGTAACATGATCAGGACAATTCCATTAAAAAAAAATTAACTTGTTATGAAAAAGAAATAAAAAGAATATTACAATGCTAGATAATTCCATTATTTGGAATATAAGTATTGCTTTATTTTCATTTTATTGTGTGTATGTGCATGTTTTCCTTTATCAACAGATAACCTAAGGGTTTAGGGTTTTTCAGATTAGCAACTCTCAGGATAATTGAATGTAATCATGTTACAAAAATACAATAACCAGACCAGGTCTTGGACAGATAAAGTACACGAAAGGCTTGTTTAAGGAGTTTTCCTCCAGGCACAAGCTGAGAACAGATATCAGTCTCTGACATAGCCCTGAGTTGAGATGGATGTCTTCTCCTGCAGCTTTTTATGCTACGTCCAATAAATTACTTTGCCTCAGTCAAAATGCCCTGTTACACTTCTCTCTTTTTACATCACTCACAGCATGTTAGTAAATGTACGTTCCAGGCACAAATGTATACAATTACTCATACATCAGCCTACTGAGGTGTACCCTTTGAATTTTAAGAAAAGAGAGTTCTATATATTTAGGTATTTAATTTATGTACTAATTTAAGAGGATTGTTGCTTATCATTGAGAAAACATTTACAAGGAAATTCCAGTCCCATTTGGTTCAGTATTCAATTAAATCTTTTGCAGTGGATTAAGTATTTGGTAAAAGGTTATGGCACAGATCTGACAGCATAGACTGACACTATATGAGTGAGATTATGTATGCTTTACCTTTAAAATGGAATGCTTGAACTCTGTGAATGGAATGCATTAGATACAAAGAGATATTCTACCAAATTCATAGTTAGACAAGGTATGTTTAAATTACAGTGGGAGGACTAAAATGGAAAAAGAAAAATATTATTAAGTTCAAATGCTAAATGCAGTTTAAATATTATTAAGTTCAAATGCTAAATGCAGTTTAAATTATTTTTCTGCCTAGTTCCATGCACTGCAAAAGTAAATGGAAATACTTATTGATTCTACAATATCGGGTAGCATCTTCCACTTGAGATAATGCAAGGCTACTGTAACACAAAGACTAATGTGTATCCAAATAGATTTTATTGCTGCTTTCAAACGTGGCGTACATAAACATGTCAGTCCTCCCAGAGTACCTCGGTAAAGACTTAAAGCTTTATTTAATGCATGGCAATAAATATAAATATTCTGTGTTTCTACACACAGTCTGGCTGCTTTTATATTTTCTCAGATAAATGCTATTGTATAGGTGATGGTAGAGGAACTCAATAACATACAAATAAAGTAATAAGATACATTTAAAAATAATGTATAACTTCTACATGAACTTTTTGTGATCACTACCAAACCTACATGAATACAGTTTATAGTAATTAGGGATGGCGCGAACTGTTCGCATTTTTTGCCCAGTGTGTTCTTCAAACAACTGCCATCTAGCTGTGTGAGCTTGTTCACATTCTGTCTAAATATCAATAATATTACAGTGTCCACAACCACCTGAGTGACTTTTTTCCCTTTACCGCACAAAACGCAGCGCTGTGTCAACAATGGATTTTTCAGAAACATTTTTGCCCTTGATCCCCCTCTGGCATGCCACTGTCCAGGTCGTTGCACCCTTTAAACAACTTTAAAATAATTTTTCTGGCCAGAAATATCTTTTTTAGCTGTTAAAGTTCGCCTTCCCATTGAAGTCTATGGGGTTCGCGAACCGTTCGCGAACCGTTCGCAAATTTCCGGAAGTTCGCGAACATGTTCGCGAACTTTTTTTCGGCGGTTCGCGCCATCCCTAATAGTAATGTGCAAGAGTGTAAGCATTTGTTTATATGGTTGGAATAAACATGATAACATATCATATTGTTTTGCTCTGTTAGCATCCATTGATACTGCTTAATGAATATTCTGCAGAATAAAAATGCTCTAGGCATGTAACAAATAATTGTCATTTGTCCCAGTTAGCTCGGATATGATTCATGTTAAATATGGTCATAATTTGTCAAACAAAAAAAGTTTGTCAACAACACATCAGTATTTGTAGTCAGATTGTAAATCTGAAGAACTAAACAAACTACTGGACATATTTGTCTCCAAATAAGCATACAGTACATGGCCATCATTGGTGGACTTCTATTTATAGTTGCCAGTTGTAGGTAGTTAGTTGTAACTGACTTAAGCTGAGAAAGTAACTCATGCCTTTTTTCATATGAAGTCTTCTTCAAGAAACCATTTTATTTCACATTATGGGTGTTGATCGAGGTGATCTAAATATAAGTGAACTGCTATTTTTCATTATTCCCTACACTGAAACAGTTGGTCTTTCAGTCCATTCTACAATAAAGAAACCATATCTGAGACTGAAGGCACACATTTTGCCTACATAAAAAGGACCCACATCATAGGCCTAGTCCCACTAGCCAGCTCAAAGCAATGCCAGTTAACATGGATGCTTACTGAATTCCAGTGGTGTAACTAGATAATAATGGGCCCCACAGCAGATTATTTTTCAGGCCCCAGACTTAAACTTTTTTGACCAATAAGGGAAGGGAATGGACATGCCTCCCCCTGTTCTCCCGCCCTCCATTTCGAAGTCAGCAGCTCTCAGAAAGCGGGGGGGTCCAGCTAATCAAGTAAGTGCAGCACTGCCCGGGCCCCCCTTACCCTCCAGGCCCCGTACAACATTCCTCCTTGTCCTCCCCTGATGGCGGTCCTACACGGTGAAGCCTGGTGTAGTTTGGTGTATTATCCCACCGTTTTTTACAGAGCATAAAAACTATGCCACTAAGGGGCAGATTTATTAAGGGTCACGTTTCGAGTCTATGGAAGTTTCTAAAAAATCAGCAAGTTTTAGATGGCGAATAGTTGAATTCAAATAGTTCACGGTAAATTTCTAAATTTTACTCGAATTGAATTTGAATTCCCTAGTCGAATTACACTAAAATAAACTCGAAATTCAAATCTGCCCCTTAGTGTCTGGTTTATTGTGGAACCCCCAATAACACAGAAGTACAAGACTGCTGTGATGTTGTGAGAACAATTGAAGAGATTACATGGGTGCTACTACTCAAGTACAGAAAGTTAGTTATTTATATACTATAGCTAACACACACTAGAGGGGTACGGGCCCTGGTGCAGGATGTGCAGCCAGGTCCCCCCATCCCCCTTTGTACCCAATTTTCTGTCTGGAATCAGTGGTACGCGAGCTGCCAGGGGGCCCTGAGGGGGTGCAGACCCTGGCCCAATTGCACACCCTGCTCCCCTGGTAGTAGTAACCATTGGCTAACACAATGGTTACCAGGACCCATAAATACGCATTTTTTCACAGTGTATCAATTTATAAGGATGTATAAGGAATTTGTGATCCAATACTGGACATTTATACTGTTTTCTCTGCATGGCTTAGTCTTATTAAAGGGGTGGTTCACCTTTAAGTTACATTTTAGTATGTTATAAAATGGCCAATTCTAAACAACTTTTCAGTTGGTTTTCATTGTTTGTTTTTATAGTTTTATAGTTATTTGCCTTTTTCTTCTGATTGCAGCTTTCAAATGGGCATTGCTGACTCCCTTCTAAAAAACAAATGCTCTGTAAGGCTACAAATGTATTGTTACTTTTTTTTTTCAAAGTTGTTTTTTATTAAATGTTTCCAATGTTCTTTTTAACAACTTAAACAAATGAACATTACAATCAACATCTGTTCAGCCATCATTCAAACATTATATAACAGGTATAAGGCAAGCTGAGTACAGTATAGTAGTATAGTTACATAGTCTAGCCTTTACATATAATTACGGATATTTAGACAGTTGAGATGCAAACAATCAAACATAAAAATAGATTTAATACCCGTCTGTCGGTATGGTGTGTTGTTACTTTCTCTGGCATTCTGGGAAGGGGTAAGCGTGGGGGGGAGGGCGGTTAAGGGGTGGGGGAATTGCAAAGCTTTGATTCAGGGCAGGGAGGTGCTCTGATATCCAGGGTGACCATATCTTGTCAAATTGTTTTGGGCAACCTCTCTGTAAATAAAGCAATTGGTAAGTAGGAACTGTGCTGTTAACCATTTGAATCCATTGTTGTTTCTTAGGAGGAAGATTTAGCTTCCATTTCATGGCAATAAGTCTTTTAGCCTGTATAAAAAGAAAATTGAGAAGAGTTTGTTCAGCAACTGTGGGGGCTGTCTCCACAACCTGATTCAATAGTAGAACTTCAGGGCTTAAAGGGATAAGTGCAAGAGTGTTACTAATTACTTCTGAAACTTTTTTCCAAAAATTTTTAATTACTGGGCAGTGCCATACTAAATGCATAAAATTTGCTGGGGAGTGGGAACATTTTGGGCAGAAATCAGGTATATTGTGATTTATGAGATGGAGTCTATGGGGTGTTAAATAAGTTCTGTGGAGGTATCGGAGTTGGATCATTTTGTCTTTGGCTGTAACCAGCTTAGAGGAATATGTTTCTAAAATTTGGGTTGAGTTGGGGGATATCTAGTAACCATTTCTCAAATAATTTGTTTAGGACAGGGCCTTTTGGCGTATTAAATAGAGCATAGTAAAGTGACACTGGTTTAGCCAGATTTGGTGTAAAGGCCAGTTCTTCGAGTCGACTAAGTGAGATGTCTGGTTGTATATTGTCAAATTGTTATGCTAGGGCATGTCTGAGTTGTAAAAATCAAAAAAACATATTATTATGTAGTGTAAATGTAGCTTTTAAGTCATCAAAGGTAATTAGTTTTCCCTGGTTCATTACTTGTCCCAGGTATTTTATGTTGTACTTGGCCCATATTTTTGGGTCTGCCCAATTCTGAGGAGTAGGACTTGGAGAGCAGCAAAAAGGGAAGCCAAACCTGGTTAGGGTGAGAAGGACTGAAAGGAGCCAAAAAGCCCTTCACAAGCAATAGCGTGCAAAGGCCACAGGGACCTAAAGGAGTGATCTACATGTCTCCGCCCATGATGCATTATGGGAGAAAAAACTCTAATTTTTGATATCTAGGCAGTGCTATATGTATGGCATGAGACAAGTAAATACCTTCTGATTTCAGAAGGCTTCACTTTGCATGCTATTGCTTGTGAAGGGCTTTTTGGCTCCTTTCAGTCCTTCCCACCCTATCCAGGTTTGGTTTCCCTTTTTGCTGCTCTCCAAGTCCTACCCCTCAGAAGCCATGTTCCATATCTTGCACTGATGAGATCTAACAAGATCGAAACAGGCTGTCTGCAAGTTTGGATATATGGCTCTGAACTATTAGGCTGTATTTGTGCTATAAACCAGCGGTTCTGGATGCATAGTTGGCCACAGGGACATAAAGGAGTGATTTGCATGTCTCTGCCCATGATGCATTATGGGAGATAAAAACTAAAATTTTTGAAATCTAGGCAGTGCTATATGTATGGCATGAGATAAGTAAATACCTTCTGATTTCAGAAGGTTTCACTTTGCATGCTAATGCTTGTGAAGGGCTTTTTGGCTCCTTTCAGTCCTTCTCACCCTAACCAGGTTTGGTTTCCCTTTTTGTGAGATATAAAGAGAACCATAATATTGTTCCATCACCAGATTGATCCCTGTGGCATCTGGGATTATAGAGCCTTGTTTATCTCTTATCGCTGGTATGGAGGATTGTGGAGCCAGTTCTCGAGATAACATTGTTAAAAGTTTTCCATTTTTATCTCCTGTAGCGAAGATATTGGCGTTTCGAATTGAGTAGACTCTTTTTGACCTGTTTAACTTGGGTAGTAAGAAGGTTAGTTTGACATGAGCCATGTTTGTTTGTTTTGTGGAGAGGGGTGTTGGCTAAATTGGTGTTCGGCTTGGGCTACTTGGTTTTCTAATCCAGTGATTTCTTGCTGAGTCCGCATGTGAAAAGCCTTGATTTGGCTTATGTATTGTCCTCTGGTAAAAGCCTTTAGTGAGTCCCAGACCATTTGAGGAGTGGTTGAGTTATGGTTTATTTCAATATAGTCACTCAGTTTTAGGGTTAGGGAGATTGGGGAGTGATCCGATATGCCCCTAGGAAGGATTTCCATTGAGGTGGTGTGCATAAGTATTTCCGGAGTTCCTAGGGCCAGGTCTATCTGAGACATTGTGTTGTGAGTTGCTGAAAAACATGTAAAACGTTTGTAAACTGGGTGTTTCTCCCTCCATAAATCAGCAAAATTGAAAGAGGAAAGCCAGTTCTGTAGGGTGTTAGAGAGTCTGGAGGAGGGGTAGAGTCTGTCCATTGATTCTGATGCCACGGCGTGAAAATCACCCATTATAATAGTAGGAGTTAAGGGGAGAGTTGTAATTGTTGCCATGATTGACGACAATAGTGATACATCCGAGGGGAGGGGTAGGCATACATTGACTATGGTATACATTGTTTCATTCACCATACAGTGCATAATGAGGAAGCGTCCTTCGGGGTCTGTGATAATTTTCTTGAGTGTAAACGTACAGGTTTTTGATATGAGAATTGAGATTCCTCTGGAGTAGGTTGAATAAGTAGAATGGTAAAAGGTTGCTACCCATGGGATCTTGAGCGCAAGTAATTTGTTTCCATCCAGATGAGTTTCTTGTAGCAACACAATATGTGGCTTTAGGCATTTAATTTGCTTGAATACCAATCCTCGTTTTGTTGGGGTGCCCAAGCCCCAGACATTCCAAGATAGTATATTCAACTCAGCTATGTTTTATAGGCATAGTAATTTGTTCCGGATTGTGTACCGTTAAAAACATACCTTTGGTCAACAGTGTGCAGAATAAAGAGAGGGGGGAAAAGAAGTTTGAGAAAAAAGGTTGTGCCAGGAAAATTGGTAGTTTGTCCAGTAAAAATTTAAACCGTGACCCTCCCCACCTGCCATACCCAACTGAGCAGGTTTGAAGCCCATAACAAACAGTAATTTTAAAGGGGAGTAGAACTAAATAATGTTTGGTACAGTTTCTTAGTTCTATGTTGTAATGTCTGTGTTAATACAGATCTGAGGCCTTATGTTGGTTCCAGCCTTTTCGGGGCTCTCGGGTGTACGCTGATTTTCGCCCACCTAGCAAGTGTTGTCATCTTAAGTAATTTTCTGATTTTTAATCTGGCGTAGGTGATCTATGTCTCCTGGGTGAGCTTTGTTGTCTCGGGGGAGCCATGTTGGAGTCTATCCATTGCAGTGCATCTTCTGGGGAGTTGAAGAAATATGTTCTATCCTCTTTTATTACTCGTAGGCGAGCAGGGAATACCATGGAATATTTCAGTTGCAGAGTTTTTCCTTGACGTTGTTAAATTTGAGTCTTTGGTTGCGGACTTCCATAGAGAAATCAGGGAAGATAGAAACTTTGTGGTTTTCATAATGTAATGTACCTTGAAGAATTATGTCCCGATCCCTGTAGTTGAGTAAGCAGGCTATAATGATGAAGCATGGAGAGAAAGGTTCTCTGTCGAATATCTTCAATAACCATTGCTCTATGAATTTTTCCATACATCCTCCCTCCGCTCATTCGGGGATTCCTACTACGCGGACATTATTTCGCCATAGGTGATTTCCAATATCATCTGATTTGGGTTGTAGCGCTATTATCTTGCGGGCATGGTCCTCTATGTTATTTTGGTAGGGATTTGTTCTATCCTCCAAGTCTGAGACCTCCTCTTTGTTTCAATTGTGTGCTTCCTTAATTTTTGCATGTCCTGTTTAATTATAGTAAAATCGGGTTTTTGCTCCTCTTGTTTCAGAACAGAGGCATGATTAGATACTATAAGGTTTGCTATTTCCCCCAGTGTAGGCTCAGTCATATGTTGAGTGTGGGATTGGGAAGCACTGGGTTCCTGTTCATTAGGAGGGTTGGTGGAGGTGTTGGTGGAGGTGTTGGTGGTTGCCTCTATTAATGTGGCGGGGTCTGCAGCAGCAGCAGCAGCACTCACCTTGTGGCCCAGCTGGCTGCCCTGCTCTTCCTCCGTGTAGTCTACCCATTGCAAGCACGCTGATCCGTCATCTTGGGAGGCTGCATGCTGTTGTTCTGAGGGACGTTTTTTTGGCGGTGCGCCTCTATTTTTCCCCATAGCGGTGGTGATTTTGGGCTCTAAAATATTCCCTGGTGTATTGTATACCCAGGTGGCAGGTTATTGGCAGGTATTGTGGGCTCTGCAGCATAGTTTACAAGGTTTTTTTAACAGAGCTCCCGTTAGTTGTGTCCTACATCAAGCGCTTCCAGTTATTGTTACTTTTTAATTACTGATCCTTCTATTTAGGCCCTCTCCTATTCATATTCCAGTCACTTATTCATATCAATGCGTGGTTGCTAGGGTAATTTGGACCCTAGTTATCAGATTGCTTAAGACGCAAATTGAAGAGCTGCTGAACAAAATCTATATAGCTCAAAAACCTTCAGTAATAAAAACAAATTGCAAATTGTCTCAGAAAATCACACTCTACATCATAATAAACCTTATTTCAAAGGTGAGCATATTCAATAACATAAACACTTATAATCAATATATGTACAAGCTTCTAGAGCACAGGGGCGATCCAGATGATCTCGCCGCCTGAGGCGGCCTCCAAATTATGAGAAGATCATCCTCCACAGAGCCCCTACAAGTTTTTTCTCTGTAATAATAAAACATTACCTTGTACTTGTTCTCAATTAAGATCAGGGCACTCCACCAATGAGGCAAGTTAAGGCACTCGCCTCAGGTGGCAGCGCCCCCCTGGTAACTAAGAGTCGAATTTCCAGTTTTCAACCTAGAAATTCAGCTCTTCTAGTGCAGAGCGTGCACTCTGCACTAGCGCCATGGACCCCCGATATCTTCAAGATCGCCCCTGATTAAGATATAATAACACCTTTTTAGAGGCAAAACAATCCTGTTGTGTTTAATTTTCAGTAGACTTTCAGAAGGTTCATATTATGAAAAGATCCATTATCAGGAAAAACACCTGAATATCAGGTCTATACATTTATATGCTTCCCGTTGTATGCAATATTCACCACTGATTTCCTTCCATGACAGTGTGTAATAGTACAACATTCTCCATGACACCATTCCCAAACCTGTTTTGAAAGTGTACCCCCCATTACAAACTGATCAGTGATGTAAGTGTGGTTCTCAGGACTTAATACTATGATGGTTAAAAATGTATGTCATGTAGCCACACTTGTGCTTTTAATCCTAAAGCATGGACACTGAACTCCTTCTGTCATTGTTCAATAAATAACGGAGTGCATTTTATCTTGGGTGATCAATATACTTACTATACTATATGTCTGCACTGCGTTCTTAACTATAGTTCCTAATCTCGTCAGATAAAGTCGTGAAGATAAAATATTAGCGATTCATTTGACAACCTAATAAAAATCAATGCCCGTAACTACAAAATGATCCCAAGGCCTCTGAATCATAACAAGGCTGGGGTATTTTATGAAGCTCTCATAACCTATTAACACACTTATTGACACATTTAGTTGAACTGTAAGGGAAATGGCTTTCTCCACTGCTCCTTCTGTAACCCATTCTGTTGATGCAGACAATCACAGCCTCTAAGGAAATTACATTTAAGGTTATTAATGTGCCTACTTGTGAATTCCTTTGTAGGGAATCTCTTAAATATCTCTGATGCAGTGGTCCAATATGACTGAAAAGAATTTGAAGTAAATCTATAATATTTTGTGTTGCCTATAAGTAATTAAATAATATATGTGCCTGGATAAAGAGCATTTGGGTTTTCAAAAGCTGATGGATCACCAGGGATCTTGAAGTACAATCAATATAAGAAAACATAAGTTTAAGTTTTTGAATGTATTCTACTATTCAACCATATCCTGCTTTATTTAGCAAGCTTACCCTTTACTTAAAGGGATACTGTCATTTTCAAAACGCATCAGGTAATAGTGCTACTCCAGTAGACTTCTTCACTTAAATCCATTTCTCAAAAGAGCAAACAGATTTTTTTTATATTCAGTTTTGAAATCTGACATGGGGCTAGACATTTTGTCAATTTGCCAGCTGCCCCGGTCATGGGACTTGTACCAGCACTTTAGGAGGGAAATGCTTTCTGGCAGGCTGTTGTTTTTCCTTCTCAATGTAACTGAATAGTACGCAGTGGGACATGGGTTTTTACTATTGAGTGCTGTTCTGAGATCTACCAGGCAGCTATCTTTTGTTAGGGAGCTGTTATCTGGTTACCGTCTCATTATTCTGTTGTTAGGCTGCTGGGTGGGGGAAAGGGAGGGGTGATATCATCCAACTTGCAGTACAGCAGTACAGCAGTAAAGAATGATTGAAGTTTATCAGAGCACAAATCACATGATTTGGGGTAGCTGGGGTATTATCAGACACAGATTTGTGGGCAGGGCACAAAGGCCTGCACCAAGGAGGCAGAAGTAGGGGGGCTGCACCGGGGAGTGAAGAAGATTACGTAGGAATGGGTGGTGGCAGTGGTGGTTGTAGGGTGGTGTGAGCTGCCAGGGGTAAGTGCTGGCTGGGGGGTTCGAGAAGCCTGGTGGCCTAGGGTTGCACAATTTTTAGATCCGTCCCTGGGCATTATTCCTAATGGAAATGACTAGCGGTCTTAAAAAGTTTAACAAGGAGCTCAAAAAGGGATCAGCAAGGAAATATACAACCCTGTAACTTTACTTGCCTTTTCCTTGAACTTTTGCTAGTTTCACATTATTAACTTTGTTCATCCCACAAATTGAGTGGAACATATATAATTCCTACTGAGATAACCTTACAAACAGCTACATTCTTAAGATTGCCAAAGTCAAATGACATTTTATTATTCGTATTTTCCTGGATTTATAATCTATTTTCAATATTGCTGACCATGTGATTCTATTCTTAACCATGCAACTTTAGGCCAAGGGAAGCTTCCCATAAAATATAGAGGGATATAATCCAAAACAGACGGTTTTCAAAGAGCTGTTAAAAAAGGATAAGCCATATTGTAACAAAATGTATAATGCCATATGTGATCAGTAGCACACAGTTTGCCCAAATGCAGTAACCAATACATACCAATAAGATATTTATTTTTAAACAGGTACAATTAAACACTTCCTACTAATTGGTTGCTATTTCTGTATAGCTATTGCAACTCTAACTGTAACAGGTAGAAGTGTGGAAGCAAAAGACACAACTCTGTCTGGCTCATGTGACCTAACAAGTATAGTTTGTTTGGTATGTTTGTGTGCACCGTTGAATTATACGATCCCAGGAGGCTGTCCTTATTTCTTAAAATGGCAATTTTCTATTCATGATTACCCAATGGCACATGCTACTAAAAAAGTATATTATTATGAAAATGGCTTATTTACATGAAGCATGGTTTTACATAGCTGTTATATGCAGTATCTTTTTTTAGAGACCTACATTGTTTGAGGGGTATAGTTTTACTTTAAAGGGGTGGTTCACCTTTACGGTAACTTTTATTATGTTATAGAATGGCCAATTCTAAGCAACTTTTCAATTGGTTTTTATTATTTATTTGTTATAGTTTTATAGTTATTTGTCTTTTCGTCTTATTCTTTGCAACTTTCAAATGGGCGTCGCCGTCCCCTTCTAAAAAAACAAATGCTCTGTAAGGCTACAAATGTATTGTTATTGCTACTTTTTATTGCTGATCCTTCTATTCAGACTCTCTCCTACTCACATTTCAGTCTCTTATTCAAATCAATGCATGGTTGCTAGGGTAATTTGGGCCCTAGTTACAAGACTGCTTAAAATGCTAATTGAAGAGCTGCTGAATAAAAAGCAAAATAACTCAAAAACCGTAAATAATAAAAAATTCAAACCAATTGCAAATTGTCTCAGAATGTCGCTCTCTGCATCATACTAAAAGTTATCTCAAAGGTGAACAACCCCTTTAAGATGTGAAAGTAAAATACTTTTGTCTGACTTTGCTCTCACTGTTCAGAAATGCTCTTGCATCAACCTTCCCTACCATTTCTCACCTCCTTAATGCTGTGTCAATATTCTCTTACCGTAAACAAATAGGAAGTGATGTGTGCAACAGGGGCAATTCTAGCTCCAAAGCCACCTGGGGCAGCATTCGCACTGCCCACCCTTACCTAATTTGGGCATAAGTGATGTGCAGGTTTAAAAAAGCTTGACCCACATCAGACCCGAACCTGCCTGACCCACGCCCACCCACACTCGGCTTCCCTCCTCCTTTTATAGGCCTGCCCCACTGATGACATCACTAAAGGAGAAAAAAAGAAAGGTTAGTTTGTCCTCAAGTTTTGTTTTCATTCCCCTTTAAACTTCACCTGAGCTCCACTGAACTCTGCAGCTGAGACAAGTTCACTTATTTATTTTAAATAACTTACAGGGGTCCTGGCTTCCATTTTTTAATGTAACTTGTAGGGGCCCTAGCCACCAATGTTTTTTACATAACATATAGGGGCCCTGGCCACCATTTTGTAAATATAACTTGTAGGGGCTCTGGCCACAAAGATTTTTAATGTAACATGTAGGGGCCCTGACCACCTTTTATCTATATAACTTGTAGGGCCCTGGCCACCAATTTTAATTTTATATACTGTAGCTTATAGGGGTCCTCGCCACCAGTTTTTTAATATAACTTGTATGGGCCTTGGCCATGAATTTTGTTTATATAACATTTATATAACATTTTTGTACTATATTTTTATTTCTAAAATAATTTGTAGGGGCCCAGGCATTCAGGAGGGTCCTGGCCACTAATGTTTTAATAACTTGTGGGGGGTAATCTGTGATCACCAATTTGTATCTTTAGCTTGTCGGGGGGCCTTAAATGTTTTAGTACATGTGCCTGTGTAGCCTTTGTATTGATGGGTGTGGAAGGGGACCCAGGGGGGACCAAGTGATTTCTGACGGTAGCCTTGCTGCCGGACCAAGTTGGCCAGAGGAAATGCAAACAAGCACACACAATGTAGAATGCATGCGTAGAAGCTCAATTTCTCCTGCATTGTGGGGCCATAAAGGTCCGAATTAAGGGAAGGTGCAGAAGAGGTACTGGCACTCCTCTACCTTTGCACTCTAGGCATATGCCCCTTCTGCCTACCCCTAGTTCTGGCCCTGCAGACTAGACTGGTTTTGGCTGCTGACAAGAAGTCTTCAAACTAGGTTTGGTATTGAGGGTTGGCTTTCAGAAAGCTGGTAGCTGGCTATTTTTAAAGTAAATAAATAAAGGGCAAAAAGCTCCCTTCCCCCATGGACCATGATTCAGTATACTTTTAAGGTTCAATTTAAAATTGCAATACTCAAGGCTGGATGAAAAAAAAATAAGAGTAATTGCAGTACATTAGCTCCATTTCATCTTCAGGACTTAGTGTAAAATGTGCACTGCAAAATGAAATACAGTGCAGAGAGTGTAATGAATAGCTAACATTGACAGTACATCACTAAGTGACATGGGTTAATTCAAATGCTCTAACTGAGTGTTTCTCTGGCAGGGGTGCAGAAATAGTTCACTCATTGCTCCTATGATTACTAGGTCTAATAGCAAGTACTTTTCATACAGTCTGATTTATTTGATTCATTCAAATGAAAGTGACTTCTGCTTGCATTTCCCAGAGCAAATTTCCCAATGAATTATGTTCTGTCAATATACTATTTTATATTGCATTAACTGCCTGTCATCTGTTAGACTATAAAGATGATTGTATGTTATTTTTAGACTGAGAGGAGACAGGTTTATATATTTATTCAACATAAAAAAAGAAGCTCTGCGGGAAAAGATTCTATAGGTGATTTTTGGAGTTTAAGTGTAAAGTGGAGGTCATATAATAATCAGTAAAGAGGAAGTTTTTGAATTAAGGCCTGAAAATAGAATCTCCAAACATTCAATCTCATCACATTGCATTGTCTACATTACAGCCAAGACGAATCAACATCTTGTATCCCCTTTATGGACATGATCATGAGAGATAGCAATGTCCATTAGCAGTCTGATGAGTCATTCTAAGAACATGATAACCTGTTCTTTATATTCCCCCTAAAAAGTGGACAAATTCCAGACCCCCATTTAGTTTCCATTTCAGGATATTTATATAGTACAGACATTAACGCCTGTTAGCCATAACTCAACAAGATCCAAAGTAAAGGGATCAGAATAGAAGTTGTTAGCAGAAACCAATGCGAAAAAACTCTAAATTAAGCTCATGAGTAAGATAGTAAAATTATTTTTAAGAGACACTTACAGCCACTCTACTCAGTTTTTGTCCTTGCATAACACTGTAATTAGGTCTGTGAAAACATGACACTTTGGTCTTCAGTTCGCTGAAAAATAATCACCACATTTTTATTAACAAAATCTTCTTAACAGGTAAAGCAGATTAAAACATTGTCTTTTAATACTAATGGGCACAAGTGACATCAGAACTACAAAAGCATGTAAAAATGCACCCATCAGCCAACAATACACAAACCAATTGTACCTATCCTGTTGCAGAGCAACTGCATTTCAGGTATGTTATGCATTAACTGGCACTTTATAAGTACTTTATGAATGATGTGCAGGTAAGGGACAACCATAAGCATTGAAAGTCAGACACTATTATCTGTAGCCCATGCGGGAGTCCCAAAAAACAACGGTTCATAGTGGGCAAAATATGGAGCTTTGCATTTGCTCTTTGAACTTAGCACTTTACCACACTTAAATGAATTGTTCAATATAAAAATAAAAACTGGGTAAATAGATAGTTAAAATAAAAAATGTTTCTAATATAGTTAGTTAGCCAAAAATGTAATGTAAAAAGGCTGGAGTGACTGGATGTAGAACATAATCGCCAGAATCCAACTTCCTGCTTTTCAGCTCACTTGTTTTCCAGTGACCAATCAGTGACTTGAGTGACTTGAGCGGAGGATCAATGGAAAACTCACTGAACAGTTATGTCCCATGTGGTGAACAAACAAAAATATTGAAGAAAAATGAGTCTGTTAATTTCTGTAATGCTGTAATTACACTGCTCCCCTGCATCAAAAGCAGCCTTTGTACCAGTGATGGAACCACATGACATATGTCAATTTCTTAAAAACAAGCCTGTGATTTCTGACTCGCAAAAAACTTGCACTGGTAACTACTACTACTACTACTACTACACTAGTAACTACTGTATTTTGTTGTTTAACCAAAAAGTACAATTTATAGATTATATATTACAAAGACAAGTACAACTAATAAATCCGACCAGCAAGGTTAGGGTTGGCCTGTAAACGTGGAACTAGCTTGCAAAATATATGTAGGCTGAGAGTAGCCCTTACTTCTTACAAGTGAAGACAATGTTTTTTGTACAAAAATAAATTACTTGTGGACAATTTTGGATCCTGGAGGGAGGACATTTTTTAAAATCTAATAAGTCAGCATCAATTATTCATTAATCAAATCCACAACTGGCGTCAAATGAACTTTTTAGGTAACAAAAATATTTTGTTTTAGTCTGTTAATTGCTGTAATGCTGTAATTACACTGCACCCCTGCATTAAAGGCAGCAATAGCACCAGTGGTGCATTAATGATATGTGAGACCCCTAGACTACACTTTCCACATGACCCATTTCTAGGCTACTCCCATGTACACAAATGGGTGTGGATCCAAACATGTGTGCTCTCAATGCCAAAGCAGGTTTGCTGCATACCAGTGGTGTCAACCTCCTATCCTATTGTATTGAACTTCACCTGGTCTGACCAGGCGAAGTAACGTCTAACATAAGTGCTAACGTTCAGGAAAATGTTCATCTTAGTGAATTTGCGAATTTACGATCCTTCGTCAGTGCGCAACATTCTGATTTAAAAAAAACCAAGAAGAATATGCTACTAATTAGGAAACTGCAATGCAATTACCAGGGAGACTTTAGCATTGTTGTTGCTTATTTCTAATTCATAATAGCAGATGTAATGTTAAAATGCTTGTGCACAAAATGATCTGGATTAGAAACCCTGCTAGTTTTTATGCATTTGCAAAGAAGGAACAGATGTAACAGAAAGGGCACATTAATTCTAATTGTAATTGCAGACTCACCAGCAGCTTACATGACGGGTGCAGCGTCGAGTCTGCACCTCTCCCTTCTGCCCAACCCCATACCAAATAACACACACCCCACTGCTGGTTTGGAGAGAGATGGCCGCAGCTGTTTAATTTCAAAGTAACAATAAATTTAACATGTATGTATATATATATATATATTTCAACTTTTAACAACCGTTTGTATAACAAACTTTTCAATATATAATTGCCCAGGGGTGGATAAAAGGGTTGGGGGGGAGATAACTGTGCCCCAACTACCAGGTTTGATTTGTGTTCCATTTCCAAGCCCCTAAACTGGTCTGCATATCACCCCATGGGGACCCAGGCCTACCAGGCTACTTCCCATTTATACTTCCCTTGGTGCTCCATACCAAGGTACCGTCCGCCAACTGCGACAAACACCTAAAGCACAGGGGGGGGGGGTGCTGCGTCCTGCTGCCTCCTCGTCCCGGCACCGAATGGCAAGTACCCGTGCAGCGTTCCCTTTTATGCCCCGCCCCTGGGCCGCGACCACCAATCAGTAGCCAGCAACCAGAGGGTGGGCGGGGATAGGTTCCCTCCTAGGCCCCGTCAAGCCCTGCTTCCCTAGACGGATCATTGGGCCCCAGGAACACACTAGAGCTTGTACACAAGACTCAAACTGAAGCTGGGCTATAGCATGTATACAGCATTACAGCAGCTTTTCCATGTACTGTTCACTTGAGTTGTATGGAGCGAATTTATTAACACTGGAGACAAACATCACCAGTGATGCTGCCAATAGCAACCAAGCATTTGTGTTTTTTTGTAGGTGACAGTTCAAATCTAATTGCAGATTGGTTGCTATGTGCAACATTACCTATGATGTTAATTCTATGCAAAATCAAAAGCAGAGTGGTGGTGATGTTAATAGACATTTATATAATTCAGAATGGATCTTCTTCGGACCTTAGCTATCTTACAAACATTAGTTATTGAATCAGTAGCCTTTATAAACTCCTAAGACAAATGGTGACCATAATAGTCAATTGAGGGGTTGTGGCTAAATCATTTATCATCTTTTGATGTTACTGGCAGTGTGCTTCCAGGATTGCCCTGGTATTGACATAAGTAAAATGTTGATCCTTGATGTTTGGGGGTCAACAAAACAGTTCTAGTTTATATGAAAATGGTAAATATTGGTCGTTATAAGATCATTATATTAGGCTATCATGTATCTGAAACATATGTATTTTTTATTATTCAATAAACAAAGAAAATATCTTAACTTGTTAATTCATTACAACCCATTTTACAAAGTTGGGACACTGTGTAAAATATACATTTAGCCCCTATATTTAATTGTAAATAGTACAAAAACAGCATATCAGATATTGAAACTGAGAAATATTATTGTTTTCTGAATAATATATGCTCCTTTTGAATTTCATGTCAGCAACACATTTCAAAAAAGGAACTGGAAAGTTGTGTAATGTCTTGGAAGTAAAGATAGGGAGGGGTACATAATTCTGGAAAACACTGCGTGGACTAGGATTGCACCGGTTTTGACCCGGACAGCCTGGTTTTCGTTATACCTTATCTGGAAAAATGGGCAGGATTCCCTTTGATTGAAGTGGCGATTGACCAATTGAAATGCCATAGCTCCACCCACCACCCCACCCACACTGTCACTACCCCACCCCAATGATATCATACCCTTCCCAGAGTTCCCAGCAGGGAAAGGTGGCAACCCTAGCGTGGACAAATATCACAACAATTTACGAATAACAATCTTCAACATAAAACTGCAAATTATTTGGAAATGTTATTATCTACAGTTCATACAATGTTGTAATATCATTAAAAAAAAGACTCTGCTGAAATGCCTGCATGCAAGGGATGACAATTATCTTCAGGTCCTCAGGCTGCAATGGAAACTTCAAAAGCCAGCATCCTTGAATAGTGAATTAGTGCATGGCATGGATAGCTTGCAAATCTGGGAAGGCACCATTACTCGTGAACAATGCAGGTTTTTGTGGTGTTTATACAAATGGCCTGCGGGTGTCACTGTGCATACACAGGACTTTCTGTACAGCTTGAAAGTGAAAGTAAGAGTTACTGTTGTTATGTAATGGCTGCATGAACCTGCTAATAAAGCACTGTTACACTCTCCTCATCCTCGGCTACCAAACACAACAAATGGTGACAAGGATGTATTTTCTACCTCTGCAGCAGCCTGCACCTTTTCTACAAAATCCTGGTGAGCCTACCATACCTTTTATTGCTTGGATCCGTATGTTTGATAATTACATTATTGCTGCTGTCCAAGGGGAGGTTTCTGCTGCTATACATTACCATCACCTGATGAAAGTTATGAAACTGCTCTTACTGCTATAAAGAACTTTTTCATGCCAAGAGTAAATGTGGTTGCTGAAATATATAAATTCCACCAACGTGGACAGCGTAATGGGGAATCCACAGAACATTTTGTAGCAGCTTTGAGAGAGCTGGTTGTTACCTGTGAGTTTGGGAATCTAACAGATGAAATGCTAAGAGACCAAATAGTGGAAAAAACAAACTCACCACCCAATAGAGAGAGACTGCTCTTGGAGCAAGATTTAACCTTACAGTTGCTAGCCAAAATGAAACAGCTGTGGCAGAGGCTAATAGGTAGATTCATCAAAGAGTGAAGTTAAGAGTGAAGTTGTGCCACTAGAGGGAAATAACACAGCTCTCAATTCATTTCTATGGGATTTTTAAAGGAGTATTCATCAAAGGGTGAACTTTCACTTCACCCATTGATGAATACGCTTTGCAAAATCCCATAGAAATTAATTGAGAGCTGTTTAATTTCCCTCTAGTGGCGGAACTTCACTCTTTGATGAATCTACCCCCAAAACTCTCAGTGAGGGAACTGCTGGGAATGTACAGATTGTGAATTCAAAACTGTGGCCTAATAATACACAGTCACAGGAAAAATACAGTGATAAGGAAAGGGATTCACAGCAAATACAAATAAAAAATTCTGTTTTAGCCGTGGCTCAACACAACACCTTGCAAACTATGCTTAATGTCCTGCAAAAGCTATACAGTGCTGCAAATTTTTAAAGTCAGGTCACTTTGCTACGGTCTGCTGTAGTTCTCCTAAAGATGTTCATGAACTCATTACTACAAATGTTACAGTATTAAGTGTGGATAAAGCTGGTACATTTATTCCAGACAAGTTTATATGCACTGTCAATGTCAATACTGCTTCTGCTGACAAGCGAACACTCCATTAACCTGATGCTTGATACAGGTTCAGCTGTTTCTATACTACCAAAGTATATTTTCTTGAAAAACTTTGCAAAAGCGACGCTTGTGGCACCTGCCCTGAGACTGGTCAGTTACCCAAAGGATCCAATCCCTGTGCTTGGTTGCTTGCCAGTGACTGTACAATTTGAATCAAATACTGCAAAATGTGACTTTTACATTGTGAATAAAGGTACTGCTATACTTGGAAGGGTTCTCTTTGCTGCATTAAACCTACAATTAATTGGTGGTCTCATTACTACAGCACCAGTACCTGCCACACAGCCAGTGTCTAAAATTTCACAACAAAGCAACACTTCACTTGGCAAAGAACTTTGTGCACAAAGTTAAGTTGAGACCAGATGAAAAACTCTATAAGGGAGACTGTCTGACAGGAACTAAAGAAACATACTGTTTAACTGTTACTGTTTATTATATTTGTCTAAATGCATTCCTACTGAAAGTTCGAATTTAATTTTGGCCTATTCAATAGCCGAAGTACCAAAAAAAATTACTTTGAAATTCTAATTTTTTTTATTCGAATTTTCACTTCGACCCTTTGTAAATCTGCCCCTATATAGTGTTGTTAAAAGAAGGGGTGATGCAATGCAGGGGGAAACATGCCTTTCTCCCAACTTTTTTTCAAAAAGTGTTGCTGGCATCAAATGCAAAACAAGCTTTTATTTGTCAAACAATAGCATTTCTCAGTTTCGACATTTGGTATGCTATCTTTGTACTATTGTAAATCGTATATAGAGTTCAAATGATTTGGAAATGACCCCATTCATGTTTTATTAATGTTTTACAGAGTCCCAACAAATGCTTATGCTTGTTTCCTATTCTGGAGAAAAATATATTGCAGATATTACTGTATGTACCCTACTGCTTAATAACCAGTTCAATGCATGAAAATCAGTAATGATATGCTATGCATTTGTTCTGAATGTACAAAATATGTAATCAAAATATTGACTCCATATAAATCACGCAACAAGTAACTGTTCCTCTAACACCAAAATATTTAAAATCTGTAATGAGCTAAATTAATTAATAACTCCACTATACAACCTTTAGTGTAGCTTAAATCTAAAATTGATCAGTGCTGTCCAACTGGAGACCAACGGGCTATATGCAACTTTCCAAGGCTACCCAAGTTTCACAAATTTTTGTGAACAGACACTGTTGGCATGTATGGAGCAAGCTGACTCTCAGAGCACCCTGGGAGGCAGTGGTTCTAATACGGGTGGTGGGGGGAGTGCAAGGAAGGAAAGACAGGTTCTAGGTTATAGGGGGTTCAATTATTAGAAAGGTGGATAGGGTAATCTGTAAGGCCCCTACATGCCGAACAGTCTGCTGCTTGCCCGGTGCTAGGGTTCGGTGGAAGAAGTGGACAGATTATTGGGAGGGGCTGGGGAAGACCCAGCAGTCTTGGTACACATAGGTACCAATGGCAAAGTTAGAGGCGCTGGTGAAGTCCTCAAGAACAATTTTAAAAAACTAGGTGTAAAGTTGAGGGCGAGGACTTCCAAGGTAATTTTCTCAGAGATATTACCTGTGCCATGAGCAATGCTAAGAAGACAGCGGAAGCTTAAGAAGATTAATGTGTGGCTGAGAAATTGGTGTAGGGAGGAGGGTTTTCGGTTTTTGGAGAACTGGACTGTTTTTTCAGTCGGCTACAGGCTCTTTGCTAGGGATGGGCAGCACCTCAATGATGATGGTGCAGCTGGTTTGGGAGAGAAGATGGCTAGAGGGTTGGAGGAGATTTCAAACTAGACGTGTGGGGGGGTTACAGTAAAAGATTCAGTGGATGAGATTGTGGGCAAAGGAAGGGAAAATGTGGGAGCAGATTTGGTTGGGTGTACTGTTAAAGGAACAGTTCAGGGTAGAAATAAAAACCGGGTAAATAGATAGGCTGTGCAAAATAAAAAATGTTTCTAATATAGTTAGCCAAAAATGTAATATATAAAGGCTGGAGTGAGTGGATGTCTCACATAACAGAAAACAACACAACATCCTGCTTTTCAGCTCCCTAAATCAGTCAGTGACTTGAGGGGGGGCCACATAGGACATAACTGTTCAGTGAGTTTGCAATTGATCCTACGCATTCAGCTCCGATTCAAAAGCAACAGTTATGACCCATGTGGCCCTCCCTCAAGTCATTGATTGGTTACTGCCTGGTAACCAGGGTAACCACTCATGTAAACAAAAGAGAGCTGAAAAGCTAGGTTAGACTTACAGTCACTCCAGCCTTTATACATTACATTTTTGCCTAACTAACTATATTGAAAACATGTTTTATTTTGCACAGCCTATCTGTTTACCCAGTTTTTACTTTTATACTGAACAATTCCTTTAAGGATAGGGAGGACCATATGGCATTTCTTCAATATGGTACCAGTATTAAAGGAATTGTTCAGTATAAAAATAAAAACTGGGTAAATAGATAGCCTGTGCAAAATAAAAAATGTTTCTAATATAGTTAGTTAGCCAAAAATGTAATGTATAAAGGCTGGAGTGATTGTTAAGTATGACCTAAAAGAACAGGACACTACTACTTGCTTTTCAGCTCTCTTTTGTTTACACTGACTGGTTACCCTGGTTACCAGGCAGTAACCAATCAGTGAATTGAGGGAGGGCCACATGGGACATAACTGTTGCTTTTGAATCTGATCTGAATGCTGAGGATCAATTGCAAACTCACTGAACAGTTATGTCCCATGTGGCCCCCCTTCAAGTCACTGACTAACTCAGATTTAGAGAGCTGAAAAAGCAGGATGTTGGATTCTGACTATTATATTAGACATCCAGTCACTCCAGCCTTTATACATAAAATTTTTGGCTAACTAACTATATTGGAAACATTTTTTATTTTGCACAGCCTATCTATTTACCCAGTTTTTAATTTTACCCTGAACTGTTCCTTTAAATGTTTGCAAATGCAAGGAGTCTGACAGGTAAAACGGGAGAGCTGGAAGTGCTGAAGGGAAAATATGATGTGGTTTTTGTGGCCGAAACATGGCTGAATGAGTCGTAAGACTGGGCAGTTAATATCAGCGGCTTTACCTTGTTTCGGCAATAGAGGCAATAGAAAAGGAGATGGGGTATGTCTGTTTGTTAGGCAGGATTTAAAAGCTTATATAAAGGAGGAAGTTATGTTATAAAATTAGGGGGCAGAAGGCTTATGAGTGGCGTTCTTAACCGAGTCTAAAGAGTCCAGCAAATTAATTGTAGGGGTATGCTATAGACCCCCCTAATGTAAGTGAGGAAGAGGAGGCTAGGCTCCTGATGCAAATCAAGTCATTGAACCCCTGGGTAATAATGACCATAAAGTTATATCATTTAATGTCTGGTCTAAAAAACAAATGTATAATTAGTTCTTTTCTTCAGTGTATACAATAGAGGAGTCTGAGTTCCCAGGCTCACTTCATAGCTGCACTGATGGCTCAGCTCAATTGAGTCAGTTGCTGATTTAGGATATGATTCAAAAAGCTTTAATTAAAATTTATGTAAACAAGGCTCCAGGGCCTGATGTCATACACCTCCGGGTTCAAAGTGTGTCCTAGAGAATGGCATTATTAGCAGCAATCGGCATGACTTTATGAAGGATAGGTCGTGTCAGACAAATTTGATTGCTTTTTTTGATCAGGTAAGTAAGATGCTGGACTGTGGGGGGGCAGTGATCTATTTGGATTTTGCCAAAACGTTTGATACCGTGCCCCACAAATGACTGCTTTCTAAACTAAGGTCTGTTGGGCTTAATTAAGTCGTTTGCACATGGATAGGAAATTGGCTACAGGATCGGGTACAGAGTGTGGCTGTTAAGGGTACATTCTCTACTTGGAGTAAGGTTGATAGGTCCCTAAGGTGGGGTCCCTCAGGGCACAGTAATGGGTCCACTTTTATTTAACTTGTTCATTAATGACTTAGGGGAGGGTATTGTAAGTTATGTATCAGTGTTTGCAGATGCCATATTAATTCCATCCAGGACTGCACTAGGCAAATCCATTATGGATAAACTTGGCTGTAGCAAGCAATGCCAGTCAGCAACATCATCTTGAGCTGTATAAAAAAGGGGCATAGAGTCACGGGAGGAGGGGTTCATTCTTCCAATTTATAGAGCACTTGTAAGGCCCCATCTAGAATATTCTGTACAGTTCTGGTCTCCATCACTCAAACAGGACATTATTGTATTAGAGAGGGTACAGAGAAGGGCAACTAAGCTGGTAAAAGATATGGAAAATCTTAGCTATGAGGAAAGACTGGCCAGATTGGGGATGTTCACGCTGGAGAAGAGGCGCTTAAGGGGTAATATGATTACTATGTATAAATATAAGGGGATCATATAATAATCTCTCTAATGCTTTATTTACCAGTAGGTCTTTCCAGCTGACGCGAGGTCTCCCATTCCGCTTAGAAGAAAAGAGGTTCCACTTAAATATTAGGAAGGGTTTTTTTTTACAGTGAGAGCTGTAAAAATATGGAATTCTCTTCCTGAATCGGTTGTACAGGCTGATACATTAGATAGCTTTAAGAAGTGGTTGGATGGCTTTTAGCAAGTGAGTCAATAAAGAGCTATGGAAGATAGCTCATAGTATAAGTTGATCAAGGCTCTAGTCCGATGCTATGTTATGTTGTTACGTTACTATGTTACTATGTTGCTGTAATATGATTTGACCAATAACTATTTGCCTTTTGAACCATTCCATGGAAAAGACTGGACAAGCTGTGTTGGTTTATACTACTGCTAGGTACTGGATAGGATGATCTGGATTACTGAAAACCTTGTGTTAAAGGAATTGTTCAGTATAAAAGTAGAAATTTGGTAAATAGATAGTCTGTGCAAAATAAAACATGTTTTCAATATAGTTATGTATGTAATGTATAACGGCTGGAGTGACTGTAAGTGACTGTAAGTCTAACATAACAGAACACTACTTCTTGCTTTTCAGCTCTCTTTTGTTTACACTGACTGGTTACCCTGCTTACCAGGCAGTAACCAATCAGTGAATTGAGGGAGGGACACATTGGACATAACTGTTGCTTTTGAATCTGAGCTGAATGCTGAGGCTCAATTGCAAACTCACTGAACAGTTATGTCCCATGTGGCCCCCCTTCAAGTCGCTGACTAACTCAGATTTAGAGAGCTGAAAAGCAGGATGTTGTGTTGTATTCTTTTATGTTAGACATCCAGTCACTCCAGCCTTTATACATTACATTTTTGCCTAACTAACTATATTAGAAACATTTTTTATTTTGCACAGCCTATCTATTTACCCAGTTTTTATTTTTACCCTGAACTGTTCCTTTAATGGCGTTCAGTAGGAGAGTCATTGCAAGCACATACTGTGCCTCCTTACATTTGATTTTTTAAAATACTACAATTTAGGCCATATTCCCTATTCACACAGGCCATGGTTATACACAGATCAGAACCCCACCTCTTATGAGGGTTACAGTTTTTGGATTCCCTGCCTAAATCAGAATGATTGTAGGGTAAGCTCAACAATTTGTTGTGTCCATGTTCAGAAATGTGAAAAAATAAATAAATAAAGGAGTTTAAATATACTCCAGACAAAAGCACAAAAGCAAATATGATACCATAAGGGGTAGATTTATTAATGGTCGAATTTCGAATTCCAAAAACGTCAAAATTCTAATTAAAAAAGACCAACCAAAATTAATTTGAAACTTTTTTTTTTAAACTTAGGTCCATTTGCGATCTAATAAGTCTGTATTCGAATGAATTTGAATTTTTCAAATTGAAGTAATACATATTTTATCAAATTCGATTTGAAGGTTTTCCCCCAAAAAAACTCTGAATATTCACAGTCCACCAATTGACTAAAATTGGTTATAGGAGGTTCCCCATGGGCTAAAACAGCAATTTGGCAGGTTTTAGATGGCAAATGGTCAAATCTGAATTCTTAAAGAGACATTACACGATAAATTTCAAAATTTTTGTTAATTAAAATCAAATTTCGACTATTCCCTAGTAGAAATATACAAAAATAATGCAAAAAATTTAATTTTTTTATTCGAAATTTTTTAAATTCAAATTTTCACTTCAACCCTTGATAAATCTGCCCCTTAGTGTTGCCCCACAGAGACCTGCTTACATTCTTTAAAATAGGAAGGCAGTGCAAAAATGTACAAATAACTATGTTAGTTATATTGTACATACTTGTTAGGATATTGCCATTGTCCATACCACCAAAAGTAAAGTTGCCAGTAAAGAAAAGTGCATTTACATATGATTGGTACCTTTGGCAATAAAAATACCCATGTAAATAAGAACGTAATGGCTTAGACAGGTATGGGACCTGTTATCCGAAAAACTATTATCTGGAAAGCTCCAAATTATGGGAAGGCAATCTTCCATAAACTCCAGTTTAATGAAATAATTCACATTTTTAAAAAAATATTTCAGTTTTCACTGTAATAATATTTAATTTGGATAATGATCCAATGGTATGGAGATCCATATTAAGGAAAGATCCCTTATCCAGAATACCACAGGTCCTAAGCATTCTGGATAACAGGTTCCATAACTATTCAATATTTTGCCTTCCATAACTAATATATAATGTTAACATTATTAATTTATTTACATTTATTTATACAACGGCAGCAAGACACATAGCATTTTGCAATAATATTATAAGAAACACGTTACTCATTAAAATTATTAAATAAAATGTATACTGAAAACATATAATGTGTTACAGAGGTACCTGCTTACAAGAACTTACAATCTAAAGGTTTGGTACAACATTGTTCTGCAGATTTTTTGATGATCTTATGATATACACCCTGGGATACTGATAAATCCCTGTAAGATAAGTGAGTGTGTTTTTCTTTCTATCAAGAGCCCACTCAACACTCTCCACAAAGAAATCCACTGTGACATTTCTCCCTGTTTGCCAGAAGCACTAAATTGTCCAGCAAATCAGGTAACACTTTAGTGATATTTATTTGTAGAGACAAACACCAATGCAGAGCACTTAGCAGTGCACTCGCTGAAGATCCACTCAAGGGAACATCATTATGGTACTGTAGTACTGCTTACATTTGCTTCATCTTTTCCCTAAGCCAAAGTTTCAGTATTTAAATGCCACATTCTACATAGCAGGGTATGTCCATTAAATGCTAAATAATAATCAACATAGGCGTATTTCAATCATATATAGCCTTACTGTAAAATCATTATCTTGCCTCGTTTGTATTGTTTCCCAGAAAACATTGTTTAAAAGTGCAAGTCTAAGCAGATAATTATGTTGTTATTATTTCCTATTTTTTTTTATAAACAAGGGAGTCACAATCTTGTTTCACCTTGAATGCAACCTTTCAGTCAGGGGACCTTCAGCTCTACAACTCCCACCCCCATACCACCAGCTATAGTGTTTTTAGGATGCTGGGAGCCCTAGTTCTGTAACAGCTGGCTTGCCGGAGGCCCCCTATCAATGACTTATAGCTTGCCATTTAGTGAACAGTCTCTATTTACACCTGCTATGTCAGTTTCCCTAGGTTATTAGGGAGATGTTATAACAGCATCAGCTGCCAAGAGAATTGGTCTCATGCAGCTCTTACAATTGCTAATTAGAGGGGAATGTTTATTTTACATCCTGTGCTAGCTTTATTTGTAACATGCCATCAAATTGTCTAATTAAATATGCCATCCCCTTTCATCTACAACAATTTCTTCAAGAGGCACTGATCTTCAAAAAAATAACACACACAGCACTGTTCCCAGCAATTAATTGCCTAATAAATGATTCGTTGTGGCACGCGACACTAAATAAATGGCACACTGCGTGAACTTTTGACATCTTGCAGTGTCCTTGTATTAAATGTGTGTCGTGTCTGCAGCGAGCACCCACAATAATGATTTCACCTCTGTGGTGTACAGCAACGAGCGTGGAGAACACATTTGTGTTTATGAAATCCATGAATCCTTCTGTAAGGTCCTGCTGAGGCAAATACAGAGCTACTGTTACACAAAATTGTGTTAATGATTTCTCATTACTTTCCTATATTAATATTTTATCTTGGCGGCAGTGCCCTCTTTGTTAAAGTTTGCAGTATGGAGGCTTACACCTCGTACGCTATGTCAATGCTTCTTCCAGCCAGACCTTTTCTTTCCCTAGCAGTAAAAAGAAAACCCCTTGAATTTACTAAAACAATAAAAGAAATTCAGCTCTTACCAAAGGAGAAAGGATCCTTAGCATCTGTAGTGTGATGGGATTCCTTCTAACATTCCGCTACGATGTAAACATTCCTCCCTTTGAGAGCCTTTCTGTGTGACCACACATGCATAGCACAAATGAAAACACTTATATAAATAGGACAGCCTGTACTGACAGTGGCTGCATATTGCTTGCTGCTCTCAGTCAAGTGACATGCGCTTGCAGCAATCCTCCAGTTCTGAATGAGGAAGGTTGCATATATCACAACATAACAAACGCACTGCCTTGTGGCATACTAAGGTGATTCCTGGGGTTGAAATTCTGGAAATATCTCATGGTACTCCCCGCATTTGCATTACAGCTAAACATATCATTATAGTGTAAAGAATGAGGGTATATAATACAGTAAAAGAAAAAAAGGATCTCTTATTAACAGAGAGAGATCTGATTCTCTGGGGATGCTGACTGCATTCTCTGAAGCTGCTAGCTGTGCATGCTGGGATTACTTGTTCATGCGCACAATATGTGCATTTGACTAAGTGTCCCTATTCTTAGTTATTTACATTACTTGCTGTCACTGACAGGCAGGTGTAATGAATTGGTGAGTAATTTCAGTTATAATGGCTTTTATTTTTAACCACCTGACAGCTGATTCTGGGAAAAACAAAATGTAACACATCACCGAAAAGGCAATTTAGAGGAAATCTAACAAAACAATTTAATCTGACCATACAAAAAGATAAAATATTAATCATTTTAAAAAATATTAGTCATTTTTGCAGCTGGGTGGGCAAAAGTCAAATTGATCTAACTGGAAAATGTCCTAGGCTGTCCACATATCATTTCCACACCTTGATATCCATGACTGAACACAGGCTGTTTGTGTCTGTGCTCATTATTCTCTGGTCAGCAGGAGATAAACAAAACAGGAAGTGATGCGTACATAGCAAGTGCCTCACATAACAGGGACATTTTTGAAATACAATATCTGTATGCCAAGTACAGTAACTGATACAATTTCATTCAGAGTGCACAGTCACAATGCTGCTTAGACTAAAAAGTTAATCCCTGTTTTAGCTGTATATGTGAGAGATTTATACTTGCCAGACCTCAGCTGCTGCAAAGCACAATTCCAAGCATTCTATGAGTTTTATTGAATTGGAACAGCAAGAGACAAAATGACAGTTTATCTGCTTTAAGACTTAGTTATCTGCTACTGCTTTGACAAGCTTTCCCACCACAATTTCTTCTCATTCACACTTTATTCTATGTGAAGCTGCCCTCTATTTCTTTTTTTCTTTTATTCATTTAGCAACAAGAGCATTGGTGAGATTGGGTACTGATCAGTAATGGTACACAGTTGGCATGGGCAATGCAACCAATAACATGTTTCTCGGGACCCCTAGGGTTAATTGTGTCCTTAGTTAAAGATTTGCATATCCCCTGCTATAAGCCAGGTGGCGCTGTGACCACATCCTGCCTCAACCTAGTATAGTGTTGGGAAAGGAGTGGCAGCTTCCTCTTGCCTTCCACCTGAGGAGCAGGGTGGATGTGTGCGATGAGCCTAGGCATGGGTCCAGTAAAGTCGGAACCTGGAAAAACCCATTAATGAGGTTTAAATATAGCAGGGTAGACTAGTAATAGTCTCTCTAGGAAATAAAGGTAGATAGTGTAAAGAGAAAGAGCAGCTGAAGCTCCAACAAGGATTCACAGCAGGGAGTAGCTTCCTAGAAGCTTGTTAAATACCTGAGTGCAGGGACCTCTGTGAAGAGGGACTGTAGGGTAGAGGCTGCTTCCTGACAACTTTCTGGAGGCAATGGTTTTACTGAGTTACTGCAAATGCCTTATGGAGTATTTTCCTCAGCTGTGTTACCTATTACCTGATTTGACTGTGTGTCGTGCCAAACATGAGTAAACCTGGGGATATTGTCTTCAGACTAATAAACCATTTTTGTTTGCATCATAAGAACCTCCTGGCACCCAAAGTTTCTATTCTGTGTTTTTGTAGTTCCACTACACCGTAAAGTAGGGATGCACCGAATCCAGGATTCGGGCATTTTCAGCAGGATTTGGATTTGGCCAAATCCTTGTGCCTGGCCAAACTGAATCCGAATCCTTAAAATCACATGACTTTTGTCACAAAACAAGGAAGTAAAAAAATGTTTGCTGCTCATTTTGTGCGCAGCTGCCTTATACCCTTCAGATTCAGATTCGGTTAGGTATTCAGCCGAATCTTTCACAATGGGTTCCAAGGTTCAGCCTAATCCAAAATGGTGGATCTGGTGCATCCCTACCGCAAAGGGAGAGCTTCCACCTGGCGAAGGCCATGACCCTGTGTGTAGGGTTGCCACCTGTCCGGTTTTGACCCGGACAGCCCGGTATTTTGAAGGGCTGCCCGGGTCAATGCTTCCTGCCCGGTTTTCCAAATAAGGAAAACCGGGCGGGATTAGCTTGATTGATGTCATAGCTCCACCCCGTGACATCCTGCTACAGCCACAGGGAAAGGTGGCAACCCTACCTGTGTGTAAGTCGCAGTGTAACCCATGCTTATACTGTTAGCTGGACACTTTAACTAATTGTGGCCAAGATTACCCAAATTAGCGTTACATGTTCAATTGGGTTAAAGGCTTTTGTTTTTTGTTTTGTTTGCTGTTGGTTAGTGTTCTGTGCAGGTCAGTCAAGTAGTTCCACTCCCAACTCGGCAAACCAATTCTGGAAGAACTGTGCTTTGTGGCATTATCATGATGAAATAGAAATGGACCTTCCTCAGACTACTGCCACAGGGACCATAGTCCGAACCTTGAAAAGCAGTCTAAACTACAACTGACAAATGTTTGTGTAAGGATGATACTGGGCCATAACCATAGCCAAGTATTTGGCCTAATTTTTTGTTTGCAGACTCTGTTCTGCATAAGAGACAAAAAAGACTTTAGATTTAGTTACTTGAAACTGCTAGAATGCAATAACCACTTCTTAGTTTCTGTCTACATGATTACTATGCAAACTATTACAAAGTTTCCACCTGAGCTAAAATAATTAATTATAAATATTCTTGAACATGTCTCTGCTCCTGGTTTTCACTGACGTTCTGGAACCTTGAAAAGGAAAGTTTGTCTATAAGGTTGTTAGAGCACCCCCTCCCTGCAAACAAGGTGTATGGCCACTCAGCTGTTTGATTAGAAACATACAGCAAGACACTAGCAGGAACTGTGAAAAACAAACCAGTACCATTATGCAGGGTCAGAGTGGTGCATTGGGGGCCCATCAGATTCCAAACTTCGGGGGCCCCCTGCATGAATGACATCTAGTCACAAAAATGGCATCTCCCCATGTGTATGCACAGGTGGCAGCGTGCCAGCCCTGCCATATTTTTCTTTCAGGTCTAGCTAATCAAGGGAGCGGGCCCAGGCCAGCAGCGGCCTACCGTATTTTTTGCCTGTGTCCTGCCAGCCCAGTCCAACCCTGCCATTATGACTGCTTAGGTTAGTAGTAGCTTGGACAACAGTACTACAAGCTAATGTTAGCAAATTGGAGACAAGCAGGGCAGAAAATTATGGATATATATATATATATATATATATGAGCCAGCACTCACGTTACAAAAAATCAGAGTGCCTCTGGGTGCAGTCACATAATAACTGAACAGCAATGTCCACACTCTCAGGCCTTAGAAAGTGAAAAAGTTATTTATTAAAAAGAACTGACATTTCGGCTACCACTCTAGCCTTTATCAAAGTGAAAAACATTTACTGCTGTGTGCCTAAGGGCCCTTACACACAGGCGTTTGTGACCTGCGTTTGGCGCTTACATGTGTCTCGTGGGTACAACCTCATTGAAAAGAATGAGGTGCGTCTAGACCTGTGCTCCCCTGCGGCTGAACACAGCCAAACAGAAAGGCAGGGGAGCGCAGGTCACAAACGCCCGTGTGTAAGGGCCCTAATAAACACCAAACGGCGAGAAAGTGCGTGGAGTAACATCATGAAAGATAATTAGAGCAAAGTAAGACATGCATTTAGTTAGCTACCAATTAACTCAAACAAATCCCCCAAGAAGAAAAAACAGGTCTAAATAAATAAATAACATCATTTGGCAACACTAAAATATGTTATCATTACAAAGATATACTTTTAAAACCATAACATTTTCCAATCCAAAAACCCATTGTAACTCCAAATAAACAAACAATGTGCTATCGCACTACTATGTGTTAAAAATGCTCATTCACAGAAGTTATGTAGGAGAATCCCTAACAAAGACGAAGTCTACATACTCTATCTTCTTATGTAACTAATTTGGTGCTTATTTTAATTATTGATATGTTAGACTAACAATTAATTTTAGAGTTTAGTATTTTTCTGGCCTGATGTTTTGAAAAGTTAGGGAGTTGCTACCAATAGTAGTCCATAGCAACTGCTGCAGCTGACTCTCCCTCCTTTAATGATATATAATGGTAAGTCCCCTTGCCTTGACACAGACCACAGGAAAGACTCCTTGATCTGTTGTGAGCTAACAGTAGTACCCTTTTCCTTAAGAGCTACTCTCTAATCTTTTGTAAGTTATTTTTTAAGATTATTTTCTGTTAATTTATGATACTTATGGAGACAAAATATGGGTAATATGTAGAATACGTGCTTGTCAGTGATTCACCTATATAACTTTTCTGGATGAGCATTTTTAAAACATAGTAGCAATATAGCACATTGTTTAAATGGAGTTAAAATGTTTTTTTTGGATTGGAACATGTTATGGTTTTAAAAGTTATTTTTTGTGGCTGGTGCCACTGTCAAGAAATATGCTGGATAATATTGGCCCACAATGCCGCTGCATCAGTGGCTCATAAAACACTGGGGCAAATGGGTCATGAAATGCTAAAACAAATGTATAATGAAATGCTTAGGCCACTGTGTCATTTGATCGAAGTGGCATATATTGTTGGAACCATATAGGGTTATTTAGTCCAGAGTGTTAGAGGAACCCATATCCTATGCTTGGGGTTCAAGGTGCTGTCCAGTGCAGTGGGTTGCTGGGTTACTCCAAACATTCATGTATACACGTGAAATTGTACCTAGTGTGCCATGTATTAAAAGGCAGGTGTAGTCTGATATGGAATGGCCAAGCAAAATTAAATTTTTAGTTCTCAAAATTATGCACATTGCTTTATAAGTGGGTGCTGTTGCAAATCGGAGCATTTTTATGTGCATGACTTTGGCATGCAACATACTATTCCTCCATCTATTATGAACCAGTTAAACCACCATCAATACTGTGCTATTTACATACAGGGCTGTAAATTGTATTTTAGGTCCTGGCATCATTCAACCTACTGCCATATAGTCGGTGACTTGCCCAAATGCCCAAAAACGTTAGCCCCATAATTAAATCTTCATGAATCACAGAAAACATTTAGGTGAGATTCTGTAAATTGCAATCTGTAACATGTACAAAAGACTGGTTTATATGTTTATTTTAAAGTCACTAGTTGGCATGCAGTAGAATAATGGTCACAGCTCACAATATACAATTTGTATAAGCCATAAAACAATGCTGACAGTATTATATTAACCTTAATTTCCTTATTTCCAATCACAGCACAATTTGAACTTAATGAGAAAGAAAACAAAATTTAGTGGTGTTAAAATGCAATAGTGCTGCTATCCATAGCAACTTGTCAGTTATGCTAGTATATCAGCCTCAATGTCATTATAAAAAGAGATGTTATATAAAAAAAAACAGAGGCCACTAGTAAAGAGAATACAAATGGGGGAATGTAATATGTTTTGCTAGTGCAAAAAACCTGCACAAAGATGCTTGCCAACATTATCGACTGTGTTTGCATCCTTTTTGACTAGTTACATACCTCAATGACTTGATTGCTAAGTTTGCGAGTGCATGGTTTTTGCATACATCCGGAGTGTTGTAATAAAATTTCGCAATTGCAAAGTGTTTTTTGAAACAAAGTTTTTAACAAAACTCCAAAGCATTGTTAACGCTAAACCTTTGATTAGCAATTATGCACAATGTAATATTTTCCAATTAATAATTTTACATTGCAAGCAGTGCTAAACATTTGCAAAGATGCCATTTTAAATAATGCTTGCGATTCTTTATTACGTTCCCCCTCAATTAAGTTGTTAGTCCTTTGTGTCGGTTTCACAGGAATGTACTCTAATAGCATTAAAAAATGATTTGTTAGAAATTTACCACTGACAGTAATTACCCTGTTTACAATCTTAAAATCTACACCAGCTGTCAGTTATACACTCATATGCCATCTCACGTAAAGCACAATGACATGCTTCTGTCTAAATATGGTTCTATCTAAATATTCGGCGGAGGTATTTTACAGTGAGAGCTGTGAAGATGTGGCATTTTCTCCCTATATCAGTTGTACTGACTGATACATATAATAGCTTTAAGAAGGGGTTGGATAGCTTTTTAGCAAGTGAGGGAATACAGAGTTATGGAAGATAGCTCATAGTACAAGTTGATCTAGGCAGCTTTCCCCAATAGACGCATGATTTACTTACCTTGTGCACTGCGCCCTTGATCTCCGGCATTGTGCCCTCGATCTCCAGCAGACCCGAGGGGGAGCGGACCCTGGTGCAATTGCACCCTCTGCTCCCCCAGTAGTTACACCACAGCAACCTAACTTACTATGTTACTATGCCGGCAACCAAGTGCATGACTTAGCTATATATTTACAATCTATTTCCCACAACAAACAATTACAAGGTTACAATTTATATAAGATGGTTTTAATGTTTTAATGATGGTTTTAATGTTCTCCTGAGCTTTAAGTTGTGCAGTCCGGTTACACAGCTCTTTATATAATGAATTTGATCATTAATATCAGACAAAGCCACAACTTGAATCCTAAGGGGCCAAAAAAGACACTAGGTTCACATCAGTTGCCAATTAACTTACTAACATGTGTATGGACTGTAGGATTAATACATAGAAAATGCATTAAATACCAGAAAAGCAAGCAAACAAACTCCATGCAAATAATAACCATGATCATAACCAAACACATAAGGGCAGATTCACTAAGATCCGAAAATTCGCCAGCGTAGGCTTCGCTAGCGTTTGCCACACTTCGCCAGGTGAATTTTCGCCAGCGCTACGCAAATCCACTAAAGTGCGAATGGTAGCGAATGGTAGCGTAGTTGCGCTAGTTTTACTTCGATAGGCAGAGCGCTGTTACGCTAGCGAAGCCTAATTTGCATACGGCGGGAACTTTAACTTATAATAGAAGTATATGTTACAACCACTACATTCCACTACACAAGCCCAGGAAACCTTTAATAAATGATATTAAGTTGTCCTATTGCCCTACATGTGCCCCCTGTATAGTTGAGTTGCCATATGTTAAGAAATGTAGGGGGGAAGAAGGCTAACCCCTCCCCAAAAAAATTATCGATCTTTTTCAGACTATCACCCTATGCTAAAATACGCCGGTGTTTTTTTGGGACTTAGAAAAAAATTTGACATTTTTTTTCAACCTCCTATCTATTGTATTGAACTTCGCCTGGTCTGACCAGGCGAAGTAACGTCTAGCGTAAGTGTTAACGTTCAGGAAAATGTTCATCTTAGTGAATTTGCGAAGTTACGATCCTTCGTCAGTGCCCAACTTCGCCTAGCGTAAGGATGCGAAGTTGCGCAAGTCTGTCAACTTCGCGCTTTAGTGAATCTGCCCCATAGTTACAAATCAGAAGCACTGAATAGCATTCATGTTGTAGGTAGGACTCATGTGCACTAGTACTTACTGTACTGGTTCATTTGTGTTACTCCAGCACTTAAAAACTGAGAGTTGGAAATCTGTAATACTCACCTGTGACAACGTGTGACAACCCAACATAAAAGCATGCCACAGGTGCATCACAAACTGTCAATGGGGTTAGGTGCTTAACAGCTTGATAACAAGACACAGCCCTCTGTAAAGCAAGGGGAATATAAAATCTAGCAGTCATGTAATTACACATTTGCTGTTTGAGTAACCCTATGCCGATTTATGAGGTTACAGTTCTGGTTTGTTGAACTGATTTTCCCGGTTGCTCTAAGACACTAGCAGAAACAAGTAAGCCGTTTCAGCTCAACGGAAACCATTTTCCATTGAGGTTGGAGTTATCCACCAATGATTCTAATTCTAGGGAAGTAGGGCTAATATGCTTTTTGCTTGATTTCTAACTTTTCTATTTTCCACTTGGAAATTATACCTATCCTGGTTTCAGCCAAATTACAATGACACGCAACTCATACAATTTATTTCTGGGCACCAATTTTTTTACTGAAAATTATGTCACTACCTTCTCAATACTATACAATTAAACAGTTTTTTTCTAAATAGGTAGCAGATGACATAATTTAAAAGACTGAATATAAAGGAAAAGTGCACTGTTAGCTGCTATATAATGCATCGATGTAAACCCTATAGGGCTCATTTATTATTATTAGCAAAGTGCAAAACTGTAAGAATGTTCAACGTTTTTATACAGAATTCAATGGTTTCCCCAGAATTTCAGCACAGTTGCCACAATTAGATGTGCACAATTATTGTGTAGCTTAGTAAACTGCACAAAGTAAGCACATAAATTTAGTGAACAGACGTTGAAAGACTAGCTGGCATTACTGGGATAGGTACATACAGTTCTGTCCAATCTACTGTAATTTGTGGGCTCCAGAATATTGGTATTCCTAAAATGTCTGTGCCTTTTTAGATTAAAGTAGGCAACAAATGTGATATCATTTTTAAATACAAGAACCCCACCGACCAAACTTCTGATTAGGCAACTGCTGCAAGGATCTACAGCCTAGCCAAGCAAGATGTTCCAGGATCAGTTCATAGTAATAGTCACCAGGGCTTGTGCAAATAATCAAAGTTCAATTTAAAAATTTAGATAGTTCAAATTGTGTATCAATTAAGTTCACATTCATCAGAGTCCACAGAGTACACTAAGGGGCAGATTTATCAAGCGCCACATTTTGAAGTGCAAAAACTTCAAAAATCAAATAAAAAAAAAAACCAACCGAAATGAATTTGAAAAGTTTTTTGGTTAGAATAGGTTGGTTTTCAATTGAATAGGTCCGTATTCGATCAAATTCGAATCGTATGAATCGCAGTTCTAATACAGAACGATTATTCTTTATAATGGGTACATAATTTAGCTATAATAAACATTACTACCATTTATAAATGGTTTAATGCATTTAATACACACTCATAATGACCGTGTAATGAAAATCATTCTATACATGTACATTACTAAAGACAAATTTACAATATTCAGTCTAAAATTGAATAGTTGCAAAGAACGAAACAGAAAAATCAAACAAACAATGTAATGCATTTAAAAGTCCATATAACAAGGTTTACTCTGGATTAACATAACATACATAAGTTAATGCACAACAGTTACACTCAGAAAAGCACTGGCAAGCTATCATAACACATGACTGTAACCTACTTCACTCCTTAAGGTTTCATCCAGCAGAAGAAATGATATGTTAGCTGTATAAAAGCATCTTGCACCAAGATAAGCAATGATGTGTTAGGATGGGCAGCTGCTCTGGCAGACAAGCTAAAGCCTGAACAGTGAGCCATGCTGTTATCTGCTACTTGCATCATCCACTTGCAACCGATGGGATTTCTTTTCTGTACAGTAAAGTGGAACAATCGGAACACAGTGTCTTGGCATTGCACTTGATGGCACAAGTGTTGTGTTATAGTATCAGGTGGATCTATGGACTGTATATAGAGCCTGACACCTGTGAAAGTATTACATCAACAGGTACAGCACTATCACACTGCACAGATTACCCTTTTTTATCTGTGATCCTAAATTACTTTATATTTATCCAAGTGCTAATTAAAGGAATAAAATTATTTATTTTACATAATTACATGTTTTTTTGGAGTCTTGGATTTAAAAAAATTTGGGAATGGTCTGCCATATAGATTTATTGCACCCCTAATGGCTATAAAACATTGCTGTGTCTGTCTAATAGTCAGCAAATACCAGTCCCCCAGCAGCTTTTTGTGTGTTTTAGTCCACCAGTATATGACAGGGAATCTCCAGTTGCATGCTTAATTTAGCAAATGCTTCAGTGGAAACAAGCCATATGTTCCCTCTCATGTGCTTAAACATACACATATTCCTGATAATGATTAGACTTTGAATTTCTAGATTTTTGTAAAATCTTTCACAGACTCTTCTACTGTATGTCTCATTTTTTGAATTATGTAACCAAATATTTTTTTCTCTTACATTATTATTTTTAATTATTGTTTTGGAGTCTGTATGAGTGCAAGTTATAATATTATACATATACATACACCGTTTATTTAATGGCATCTAGATGATAGAATACTTAGCTGAAATTGTATTTGTATGGATTCATCAAGAGCCTTGTCCATGGTACTGAATAATGTTGTCCATACATATTTACTATTGAACTAAAAAATGAACAGCTTCCCTGCAAAAAAAATTTTTAAATCCCTTTTACATCTCTCTCTCTCTCTCTCTGTCTCTAATGATAAAAAGAGGAGATTGTTAAATACAGGAACTCTGCTTTTAACATTTAAAAATTAAGCATGCATGTGAGTGCATTCTGTATTAACTTGGGTAATTTCTGAGAATCCCTGAAGTCACAGATGAACAGGCAAGTTATGCATTCCAATAGTCAGGGAGAAGACTAAAGAGCTTGTCCTGCTAAACAGTAGATCCTGAGCAAATGGATAACTTTTTATATGCTAATGTGGGTATTTTGAAGGACTGTATACAGAGGTACAGTGACTGAAATGTAATTATTCACAGATTCCGTAGCATGAAAGGGAAAAAAATAAGCAAGGTATTCTGAACTGAAATGCAGTAAATTATTTTTGGCCTGATGAAATTGTGCCAGTTATATAATGAGTTTGAAAATTGGTTTCCCTAAAGTGGTCCTGTGGGGAAAACTGCAATAAAACCACAAGCACTCTTTAGGCATCAGTCATTTGTAAGATTAGATGTGGATTCTGTAATATTGAAATTGGTTAGTTGGGAAGTGTACAGCCTTAATTGCTCATTCACGTTTCATCTGAAGCCCAGAAATTAAACTGGCCTAAGGACGTATTCAGTTTGGAATACAAAATGGGCTGAACAGAAGGGGGGTATCTCACACCTGTAAGCAGTTTGATTTCTCTAGAACACTGTTGTGTAATAGGAGGCCTGCTGGCCAGGTGTAACTGTACAATTGATTTTTACACACCTGTACTGCCTAGAGGCTACACAGATTTCTCTGTATTACATCATTCCAATACAGTTATGCCTTCTACATTTGGTATAATTACACAGCACAATGTGGTAGCTTTCAGACAGCTCTGCATTATTGCTTCTAGCACTGTTGGTGAGCTCCAACTCAAAGAACAGTGGGAGGTGTATTGAGTTCAGCAAGAGCTATTATAAGAGGTTCACTGCCCCAGTGTACTGAGTCTAATGAAGCTTCTGACTGCAATCTATTACTCAAAACAAATGTGCAGTCATACAGGATTACAACCTTCATCCTGGGCGGAAGTGGGGAAAACAATGGTAAAATTTTCAGTGCCCTCCTAAAAATCACTAGATTGGTGTAACTGAAATCTGATAGATAGCTCCAAGAAACATAGGGGGAAATTCACTAAGCGGCGAAAATTTGCTAGCATTGACTTCACTAACGTTCACTGCACCTCACCAGGCGAATTTTTGCAAGCGTTCACTAAAAATTCACTAAAGTGCGAAGTTACGCTAAGGTCGGAGAATGGTAGCGTAGTTGCGCTAGTGTTACTTTGCCAGGCAAAGCGCATTTACACTAGTGATGCCTGATTTGCATACGGCACGAATTTCAAAGTCTATTAGAAGTATATGTTACAGCCACTACACAAGCCCAGGAAACCTTTAATAACAAAAAATAAGTTGTCCTATTGCCCTAAACATGTGCCTCCTGTAAAGTTTAGTTGCCATATGTTAGGAAATGTAGGGGGGAAGGAGGGAAACCCCCCAAAAAAATTTCGCTCTTTTTCAGACTATCACCCTAGAAAGGTAAAACAAACCAGCGTTTTTTTGTCAAAATTTTTTTTCAAACTCCTATCTATTGTATTGAAATTCCCCCATAAGAACTATTCAAAACTCCTTACATTCCTAACGGCTTCAGTTTCATTGATATATGTTTCAGGCCATCACTGCAATGCTCAGGGAAGCACTAACCAGGGGGAATGGCATATAAACTGCAGACTAAATTATGCAATAATGGCATTCACACAAAGAAGATGCTTAAACATAAAAGCTGAACAGCTTATCACAAAAAAGAATCTTTATAAAGGGAGCACAAGTGGCTCGTTTGCTCTGTTCTTCAGGGTTACTTTACCATGAGTGGTGCCTGACCCATAATATTAGAAGATACTGTTTGTATGTCAAGCTAAAATCCTTTATGTGGATTTATCTGATCTTCACTTAACTGCTAGAGCTATGGATAATGCTTGCCCCTTTGAAAAGAAACTCCTACATCACAAGGCAAATGTCTAAACATCTTGTATAGACACGTGTTCTTTAGGAATTTAGTCCAACAAGCAGAAAGAATTTTAAACTCAGTTGGCAGTGGAAAGTACCAACTGTCTCCATTTCCCATTGCATGATTAATAACCTTTTGAAACCAGTGACTCAGTAGGATATGTTTCCCATTTCACTTTTGTTGGACAGAAAATCAGATTTGAAAATCAAGTTTTATGATTTCTACATCTTTAATACACAGCTTCTAAAAGTAATTTATTTGCCAGTTTTTGTTACAATCCTTAAAGGGGTGGTTCACCTTCAAGTTAGCTTTTAGTATATTGTAGTAGGGCCAATTCTAAGAAACTTTTCAATTTTCTTCTGTTTCTTTGCAGCTTTCAAATGGGGTCACTGACACCATCTAAAACAAATGCTCTGTAAGGCTACAAATGTATTGTTACTGCCACTATTTATTACTTATCATTTTATTCAGTCCCTCTCCTATTCATATTCCAGTCTCTTATTCAAATCAATGCAGGGTTGCTAGGGTAATTTGTACCCTTGAAACCAAATTGCTGACACTGCAAACTAGAGAGCTGCTGAATAAAAAGCTAAATACTGTAACTATAAAACCACAAACAATAAAAAAAACGAAAACCAATTGCAAATTGTCTCAGAATATCACTCTCTACATTATACTAAATGTTAACTCCGAGGTGAACAACCCCTTTAAATTTAATCCAGTGATGTAATTCTGGTAATATATGAAACTATTAGGCTGTATGAAATCATTGTAATTTGAATGAACAGGTGTCTTTGTGGAAGGTAACTGTTTATAACACTACTTATAAGATATTGGCCTTAAAAATGCAAACATGCTGCCCAGCACTGGGGGATTCATTCATTGGCTGGTGTGTAGTTGTAATGGCTTCATAAAGGGATCCCATTCCAGGCACTGGGTGGAAATCCCTGATTGTAAGATTGGGGAAGATGGTGAGTCTTTGGGCAGCAGAAGTCCAACAAGAAAAGATTGGAACAAAGCACAGAACAGGACAGACTGGAGAAGGGTAGAGCTGTCAGCAAATATGGCATACTGGAACAGACTGTATCTAGCAGAGTGCATTATAGACTGGAGCAGGATGGAGCTGTCAGAGGACAGGATAAATGGAGCAGAAAGGCAAAGAAAAGTCAGGAGCGGCTGTGATGCTCAGACTAGGCTGGGATTATCAGACAAGTCAAGACAGAGGCAGAAATAGCAAGCTCTAAGGACAGGCTAGAGTGGTGAGAGCTATTGACAACCGCAATGCAAATAAATGCAAAAAGTGAAGGTATATAGGAAAGAATAGGCCTAAACATGGTCAAAAAGTCTGCTAGTGTAAGGAATGATAAATGAGAGCTGATGTGCTGAGTAACTTAAGTTTTAATAAGGAACTGTGTGCAAAAACAAGTCCAGGCAAGGGTCAAGAGCAGGCAGCAAATACGCATAAATAAGGACAGGCCTAAGATCTGGACAGGCTGAGTACATGCAAGGTCAAATAACAAGCCAAGGTCAGAACCGGGAGATCAAGCGCAAAGGGAACAGAAGCAGAACTAGGTTACCAGGTCAGATTCTGAATTCTCTTTCAACAACTGATATTGGCTATATGATAAAAGCTATAAAGGTGCACATAAATCAATAGATCATAAACACTCTCATATAGGCCCTGGATTTGTGGGCAGGACTCAAAGGTTTGGGCCTAGGGTGACATCTTCACTGGGAACTGAGCAGGAGATGCAGTTAAGCTTTGGCGCAATGACTTTCAACACAAAATTTGTGCAAGCAGTGAAACAAACTTTAACAATAACATTGTAATGTTGTGAACACATTGCTGCATTACCTAGACACCAGTCATTTTTTACATTACATTTTACTTGTGTATGATATGTACAGTGTGTGCAATAATACATAAATATATATGTGGTGTTTATACAAATGGCCTGCAGGTGTCACTGTGCACATTACTTATACTATGCATATACACAGTACTTTCTGTACAGCTTGATAGTGATAGAGTTGGAGGTTACGGTTGTGTAATGGCTGCATGAGTATTCTATGGATTGTCTCAAGGGAACAGACAATAACTAGTTAAATCTCATCTCTCAAAAAAAATTCTCTATGAAGCCATGCTATAAAAAAGTACAAATTTATTGAATCATAAAAAGTCAAAACAGATTACCCCACATAGAGCCTGATGTGTTTCATGCCTCTCAGCACTTAATCATAGGCCATTAGAAGAAGGAAATAGACCCACTCCTTATATACATACCTCATTAGCCCATAAACCCTCCCATAGGTTAAAATCAATCACAGCAGGGCCAGGTCCTAATTACTAATACAGCTTGTTATCCAAAAATTGGACCTGCCCATTCTGGGTTATAGAATATTCAGTTATATAAATATTCCAAATTTGCTATTTCAAATCTAAGGGGTACAAGTATCAAAATTAAGTACAAAACAGCACAAAAATCTATGCAATGTATTCAATTTATACATAACAAGTAACATCAAACATGTAATTCAATCCTAATGGTAAGCGTGTCTGTAGATAGAAAATCCAGTATACTTCTCTCTTGTGTAGTAAATTTAGAAGGTCACCCCCTCTTGCCCCTGTCTTTACTTTCTCAATTGCCTGCACTGAAAAGTATCTGATATCACTATTGCTGCAATGATGAATTTTGGATTATTAATCTGTCCTATATGTTCCCTAATCCTCTCTTTTAAAGGGCGCTTAGTACACCCGACATATTGTTTGTTACATTTCTTACAGGTGATTAGATAAATTACCCCTGTACTATTGCTGTTAATGTAACCTTTGATCCTAAAAGACTTGTTAGTAACCGTAGTCTTAAATTCTTGTGATATCTGAATATATTTGCACGTCATGCACCTCTTGTTACCACATTTAAAGCACCCGCTATACTTCATAAATTGAGGTTTACTTGGAGATTTCTCCTTAAAGTGACTTGATGAAAGAAAATCACCTAGAGTGTGAGCTCTCCTGGCTACATTATGGATTCCCTGATCCAGAATATTGACAAAATCCATATCAGCATACAAAATCGGGAGAAACTTTTTCACAATCTGTACTATCTTATTGAATTGTTTACTGTACCTCGTAATAAAGCAAATTTTATCTTTGAATTTTCCATTTTGTTGGGACCAGTAGTGTTTCTCTCTCTACCTGTTCTGCCCTCTTGAATGCCTTATCTATATTGGTCCTAGAGTATCCTCTTTCCTGGAACCTATGTCTCATATCTCCTGCTAGCTCATAGAACTCTCTATCAGTGGAGCAGTTTCTTCTAAGTCGGAGGAACTGGCCCACCGATATGCCTCCTATCAGTTTTTTTGGGTGGCAAGACTGGGCATGTAAGATGGTATTGCCACTACAGGGTTTACGAAGAATGGTAGAAGTAACTGCGTAGCTATCGCTAGATAACAATACATCTAAGAATTCTATCTTCTCCCTAGAATATTTGCTAGTAAATTTCAAATTCAAATTAATGCAATTAATTTCACTAAAGAACAAATTGAATTGTTCCTCAGTACCTTGCCAAATGCACAGCAAATCATCTATATAACGGATATACCTAATAAGGCATTTTTTCCAATCTGCAGAGATGTGGGTCTCCTCCCACCAGCCCATGTATAGGTTGGCAAAAGATGGAGCTAATTTTGCTCCCATTTTTGTCCTACACCTCTGCAGATAAAAGCATGTGTCAAATATAAAATAATTACGCTGTAAAAGATATCCAATTGCCGCAATTAGGAAATCTTTCAGATCTACTGAGTAATTGCTGTATTTTTCTAGGTGGTATTTCACTGCTTCCAGCCCCCTATCATGCGGTATTGAGGAATAGAGCGAGGCCACATCTAGTGTAGCCCAACCATATTCCTTACTCCAAGTCAAATCTCTAAGTTTCAAAAGGACATCTGGCATAGCTCTCCAACCTCATAACCAGAGGTTGTAAGTGGGCATCCACCCATTCCAAAAAGATATTCATTTAAAGATCCTATACCAGATATTATGGGCCTTCCTACAGGTGGTTTCTGTTCCTTATGTACTTTAGGTGGATGGTAAAATTCGAGATCACCGGACATTTTGGTAACAGGTAGTCCCTTTCTGAGTCATTGATTAAATCCTTTTGTACCGCTATATCAACTAGTTTCTCCAATGCTTTTAGAAACTCCGATGTTGGATCTTTCCTTAGGGGTAAATAAGACTTATGGTCACATAGTTTTCTCAGAGCTTCCTCTTTATAAATTTGAGTATCTAGTACAACCACTAGGCCTCCCTTATCTGCATTTTTATTGTTATTATTTCATATTTCTGTAATTCCTTCAATGCAGCCCTTTCTATACCTGTCAAGTTTGGGTTCCCCTGCATACTAGTATTCTGTGTGTGTAATTGCCACAGAGCTTCCTCTACTCTCTGTTGGTATATATCTATCAGGGGACCTCTAAACTGGACCGGATAGAATTTACTTCTATTCCTAAACTTAGTCCTATCAACTTGAAGTGTTACTTCTCCATTATTCTCTATATGGATCTCCTGACTATATTTCTTTAATTGTTTCTTTAAAAAATTTTCCTAACAAATATGTTAACATCAACAATAGTTTCAAACAGGTCAAAGTCCCTATTTGGTGAAAAAGAAAGACCCTTGCTTAGCACCCGTATATGTGCTGATGTTAGCACCTTAGAGGACAAGTTCAATACTTTCTGTGTGCTTTCTTTCTCAGTCCATATTTCGCTCGCTCCTGTTCCCTCTGTTCCTTTGGGGCTTCGGAGGAATGTTTAGTTTCCCATAAGGACCTGTTGGTTTTCTTGTGTGTCCATAGACCCTTTGCTAGTCCCATTGTATCTTCTAAAAAAACTTTCTTAAACTTCTCAGTGCTATTTGTCTGCAAAGAAACAGGAGAAGAGCCAGCAAACGAGCCTTACAAAAAATCATCACATTCCAAACTTGAAAAGCTCACTTTCTTAGGTGTACTAGTGTTCTTAAGTATAGACCTCTGATTATATTTATTTATATACAGATACTGTACTACCTTCTCACCTCCTTTGTGCCCAAGTATATACCTGATCTATACCATAATCCACTGTATCTCTGTTATATTTACGTTTTTTATTTTCCATAATGTCGTATTGTAATTTATCAATTCTCTTCTTAGTCAGTTCATGCAGTTCATCAAACTGAGGGCATTCCCTAAATTGTTCCATATCTTTCTCTATCTGTTTTAAATCTGACTTTAACAGGTCATGCATTTTACTTTTGTTTTCAATCATTAATTCCATTAGTTTAAAGGAACAATCTGATAGAATTTTGTTTCAACTTACTACAAACACTTCATCCTTCCTAATGGCTGCATGAGCCTGCTAATAAAGCACTGTTATACTCTACTAATTCTCGGCTATAGAAACACAACAGATGGGCGACAGGGTGTCTATTCTATCTCTGCAGCAGCCTGCAGCCTTTCATCCAAACCCTGGTGAGGCTACCATACCTTTTACTGCTTGGATCTGTATGTTTGATAATTACATTATTGCTTCTAACCAAGGGGAGATTTGTGCTTCTAGGAAATGTGCTTTACTTATTCACTGCCTGGGAACAGAGGGAAAGCGTATATTATATACATTACCATTACCTGATGAGACTTATGAACTGCTCTTACTGCTATAAGGAACTTTTGAGTGCCAAGAGTGAATGTGGTTGCTTAAAGAGATAAATTCCGCCAATGTGGACAGCATAATGGTGAATCCACAGAACATTTTGTAGCGGCTTTGAGAGAGCTGGTTGTAACCTGTGTGTTTGGGACTCTAACAGATGAAATGCTAAGAGACCAAATAGTGGAAAAAACAAAGTTACATCACATAAGAGAAAGACTGCTCCTAGAGCAGGATTTAACCCTTGCAAAGGCTATTACGGTCAGCCACATTGAAACAGCAATAGCAGAGGCTAAAACGCTCAGTCAGATCTCACAGATTGTGAATCCAGTACTGTGGCCTAATAATGCACAGTCACAGGCAAAATACAGTGCTAAGGAAAGGGCTTCACTGCAAAACCGTGCAACAAATAAAAAATAAAAAATACTACTTTCGCTGTGGTTCAACACAACACACTGTAAACTATGCTACATGTCCTGCAAAAGCTGTACGGTGCCGAAAATGCTCAAAGTCAGGTCACTTTGCTAAGGTTTGCCATAGTTCTGCTAAATATGTTCATGAACTCACTACTATAAATGTTACAGTATTCAGTGTGGATAAAGCTGGTACATTTATTCCAGACAGTTTATATACACTGTCAATGTCAATACTGCTTCTGCTTACAAAGGAAACTCCATTAACCTGATGCTTGATACAGGTTCAGCTGTTTCTATACAACCAAAAGATATTTTCTTGAAATACTTTGCAAAAGATACACTTCTTGCACCTGCCCTTACTTAAAGGATCCAATCCCTGTGCTTGGTTGCTTGCCATTGACTGTATAATTTGAATCACATACTGCAAAATGTGACTTTTACATTGTGAATAGGTACTGCTATAATTGGAAGGGATCTCTTTACTGCATTAAACCTACAATTACTTTATGGTCTTATTACTACAGCACCAGTGCCTGCCTCACCACAAAGTGACACTTCTTTGGGTTGTGCAAAGAACTTTGTATACAAAATTAAGCTGAGACCAGATGTAAAATCAATACACCAGCAATTGAGGTGATTACCCTACTCTATAAGCGAGGCTGTCTCACATGAACTAAATAACTACAGAGCAATGTGCCCTGCAACAACTCAATCATCTCCAGCTGAATTAATACATGGCAGACAGATGCAGACAGATAAAGGCTGAAGTGACTGGAAGTCTAACAGAACAGAACAGAACCCAAGTTCTGTGACTTAAAGGGGGGGCCACATGGGACATAACTCTTCAGTGAGTTTGCAATTGATCTTTAACATGCAGCTCAGGCTCTAAAGCAACAGTTATGTGCCCCCTAAAATCTCTGATTAGTTACTGCCTGGTAACCAAACTGTGGAAACCAAGAGAGCTGCAAAGCAGGAAGTAGTGTTCTGCCTATTAAGTTACACATCCAGTTTATATTGAACAATACCTTAAATCATCACTGTCAAGGGCCAATATTACACATTAATAACAAAAAGCCTGCTAGTCCAGGAAATTTTACTTTTAAATCAGACTTCTGTATGGCTGCCATTAGCCTCCCGAAACAAAAAAATCATCCTCCGCCTATGCTAGGAGTATGTTTAAATACAGCCCTGTTGTTACATTATTTGATGTCTCTGACATAAAGACTCATTTACAAATTAAATGCAGTGTGCAAAGTGAAATTTTTGGACAGAGATCATGTTTTTTTTAGCCTTTTTATCCCACCAGAATTCCAGTATCATTGTGAGTGAGCAGAAAACTGTAGCCAATAGCTTGCACCCGATTTTTATGACATTAGCATGTGATTGTTTTGTTGCAAAACTGCTGTATCAGTTTACACGATCCACTGCTGGGGCCCTGGAATTGCTGCTTAAGCTGGCCATAGATGTAAAGATTTCTGAAAGATCCAATTGTTATCGTGAGACCGCGATTGCCTCAAAACGATCGTTTAAATGCCTGATGTGTCCATCAACTAAAAAGACCATTTCAGGCGATATTGCAGTAAAACTGAAGGATCACAGCCTGCTTGTCCTACAAACACAGGTAGATTGCATGGGGACCGATAAAGATTTTTTAACCTGGCCGATCAATCTTCAGACCAATGTTGGACGGAAAATCGTGAGATGAACGATCGTTTGTATCCCACTAACCGCACGATAATTTGACAGATTGGTCGGACTTCCCTAAGATCGGTCGTTCGGCAGGGAAATATCGTTGCGTCTATGGGGAGCTTTAGGTTGGAAGCAACTCTAAAGTTCCCCAGGATCAATAGGTGCCCTTCAGCACAATTCAGAAGTAGAGGTAGGACAGATATAATGACACTCAGTTGAACTATGCTGAAATGCAAGGGATATGTTTGAATGGATATAACTTTAAATGGCATTAATATGCACACAGTACCTGCATTTTTTGTGTTTTATTTTGTACAGGGGACCAGTAAATGCCCGCTGTTGACTGGTGATTAGACTAGTAGCAAACATTGCACCTTTAACCACATTTTCCTTTTATAATAAGTGAGTATAACCCAGGAGACAGAAACATAAAGAAAAAGCTCTTCATTTGAATATCAGAAAATATTCATGTCAGCAGGTTTGTGTGAAATTTTAATCATCACAATTGTGCTTTTGATTGTGTTGTTGTATATGATGCATTATACCCCAGTTGGAGCTGAATGTCAGGTATTTTGGGAGTAACAAAAAAATCATACCAACTGCTGGTCTGCCATTCAGATGTTAGCATTTACTGGTCTGCTGGTGAAAGCAAACTTGATTACATTAAACAAATATATCTTTACAAATGAAGAATAGCTTTATATATATATATATATATATATATATATATA
>CM044433.1:111172600-111212123 GCA_024363595.1 Xenopus borealis | reverse complement strand
AAAAAAAAAAAAAATATATATATATATATATATATACATGGGCCCTCTCCTTCCATACACCCTAAACAATCCATAGAGGAGTAATACGTGGCAATGCAAAAGGATACTATATATAACATCATGAGGTAGTTTGTCTTAACAAAGTTAGATTTCCTGAAGTGTACCCAGTATGAAGCCAGATTAATTCCCATTCTCTCTTTTACAAGTTCATTTCATGTTGTGCTGCCACAGTGATAATTAACCCACTTAGTCTGTTGGTTCAGTAGGGAATAGCCTGCTATAGATAAAAGAAAATTCTTAGAAGTATGTGAGGAGGCTAGTTTTTAACCTTCACTGAACTAGGTCCCAATTTTTTTTTTTGTGTTGGACAAACATGGCCTTCCCATTGTAGGCTAAGGGTGATTTCTGCAGCACACTAGTGCTACAGCACGGATAGGAGCATTGACTTCCATAAGTAATAAAAGTTCATAAGTTTACATACGTAACCAATAGCTATCAAATAAAATATTTGCTTTAAAACAGGTTGCCTGCAGCAAAATTTATATTTTTCATTAAATGTTTCCATTTTAAGCTACCAAAAAGGACAAATACATTATCTAATGTAATAATTACATTTGTACTACTCAAACCACTTTATTGTTATATTACCACACAATTTACCACAGGCAGGAGGTCTTGAATCGGAGCCTGTCACTGTGGGGGCAATATTCTTGAATATTTTAGGGATTTGCTGCGGGCCAATTAAAAATGGATCGCAGGCTGAAGTTTGGACACCCCTGATTGGTGAGGCAATACGTACTTCACCTCAGCTGTTTGTGTATTTTACCGCATAACAGTAGCAAAATTACAGTTATGAAGTAGCAACGAAAATAATTTTATGGTTGTGGGTCACCACAACATGAGGAACTGTATTAAAGGGTCGCGGAGTTAGGAAGTTTGAGAACCATTGATGTAGAGGGTGATATTCTGAGACAATTTGCAATTGTTTTTAATTTTTTATTGTTTGTGGTTTTATAGTTATTTGGATTTTTATTCAGCAGCTCTCTGGTTTGCAGTGTCAGCAATTTGGTTTCAAGGGTACAAATTACCCTAGCAACCCTGCATTGATTTGAATAAGAGACTGGAATATGAAAAGGAGAGGGACTGAATAGAATGATCATTTATAAAAAGTGGCAATAAGAATACATTTGTAGCCTTACAGAGCAATTGTTTTAGATGGTGTCAGTTACCCCCATTTGAAAGCTTCAAAGAAACAGAATAAAATTGCAAATCATTAAAAAACTATGAAAAATAAATAATGAAGACCAATTGAAAAGTTTCTTAGAATTGGCCCTTCTACAATATACTAAAAGTTAATGTGAAGGTGAACCACCCCTTTAAAGTTGAATGCCCCTGTCTCTGGTGTTCTGGCAGCTCAGTAATTCAGATGCACTCTAAACTGTTACAATTTTGCAACATTTAGTTGATACATTTTTCAGCAGTATCTCTGGAGTATTAGCATGTGCTGTAACAATTCTAACAGCTGCCTATGATTAAACTCAGGGATTCTGCTCAGCAGGGACAAAGATAAGAAATGTATCTTTTAAATGTATGAATTTGGAACAGTTAACAGGGTCGGCAACCCCCCCCCCCTTCCCAGAGCTGCTTTAAAAGGTGAAATATGACAATTTACGCTTCAGTATTAGATAAATGGTCACAAATCGAAAGTGGAAAGTAACTGGAAAAAGCTATTTCTGGTGATCTATCTGAAAACAACTAGTTGTTTGAAGGCGAACAACCCCTTTAACAGAAGCTTATTTTGGGCATTCACATTTTAATAACCGAAAATGTATATGTTGTACATACTCTTGGACTTTTCCGAATTTATATCTGATCAACTGAACTTAGATGAGAGTGAGCAAATAAAAGCCTAGATTTAGAATAAAAGTAATATTTCCTGTGGATGCCCAAGGCTACTGGCAGAAAGCAGTACTGCAAAAACTTGCTGGACAAGATCTTTACATATAAGGGGAAATTTATTATTTGCAGTTTGCACCCTGTCCTGCATATAGAAGAGAAACTGCAAGTCTCTTTGCAAATTGGAGCGCAGAAACTTCTTATGACTTTAGTGTTGCCTGGGCATGCAGTACTCATGAGGGATGCGGGGAGGTGCGTTGTTTTTAAAAAAAATCTGGTACAAAGCACAGAGCATAGCAAGGCTTTGGATAGAACTGCTCTTGAATAAGCACTAGGGCACTTTTTTGTGCTCTTGCACAGTCCAGTGTCCCTTTATATCCCTTCACTATATGTTGCACTGTATTTGTGCTTTAAAAATAGCCTGTTAGCCTCTCTGTCTTATTTCTTTGTTACTGCTTTGATGCATCTGTATACAACTTAGATTTTCTTTGTTAAAGTATTATTATGAAACTAGACATTAAGCCCGTTAAATTAACGGGCGCTAGAACATATGTAGTCAAACATTTATAAAAAACAGAATTGTTCTAGGCAAATTTTCGCCTGCGCTGCGCAAACGTGTGAATTTACACTCTGGTCGGCGAACGGGAACATATTTACCTTTTTCAGACTATCACCCACAATGGTAAAACACATGCCACAGCGTAAGGGTGCGAAGTTGCGCGTCTATCTACTTCTCTAGCGTAAATTCGCCAGAGACGATCCGTGGGGCACATCTGCAGTAGGGCAATTCCACGCACACAGGGACTGGACGCAGAGACACTTGAACTTTACATTAATCCCATTAAATTAACGGGCGCTTTAACATATGTAGTCAAACATTTATAAAAACAGAATTGTTCTAGGTGAATTTTCGCCTGCGCTACGCAAATTCACCAACGTGCAAATTTACACTCTGGTCGGCGAACGGTAACGGTTACTACCAGGACGCTGCAGCTCTATTACGGCCAAAATTAACCAACAGAGGGAACTGCAGTGCTATTACTGCACAAATAAACCAACAGAGGGCGCTGCAGTGCTATTGCTGCTCAAATTAACCAACAGAGGGCACTGCAGTGCTATTGCTGCTCAAATTAACCAACAGAGGGCGCTGCAGTGCTATTGCTGCTCAAATTAACCAACAGAGGGCGCTGCAGTGCTATTGCTGCTCAAATTAACCAACAGAGGGCGCTGCAGTGCTATTACTGCCAAAATAAACCAACAGAGGGTGCCGCAGTGTAATATTTACTGAGTTCAACCAACAGAGGGCGCTGCAGCATATTGCTTCTGCTAAATTTAACCAACAGAGGGCGCTGCAATGTCTAATCTCTGCTAAATTAACCAACACATGCGCAAAAGCGAATTCCACGGACACAGGGACTGGAGGCAGAGACACTTCAACTTTATTATATAGGATAACCAACAGAGGGCGCTGCAGTGCTATTACTGCCAAAATAAACCAACAGAGGATGCAGCAGTGTAATCTCTACTGAGTTCAACCAACAGAGGGTGCTGCAGCATATTGCTTCTGCTAACTCTACGTAACTCTTAAAGATATTCTCAAACTACATTCTGCCAGTGTGCACATAGGTCACATAAAGCAGATGTGTCACCTTATTTAGGGACAAAGAGGGTCACCTAGGAGGTCTGCAAGGATCATTTATTGAATATTATTGATTTGGACTCTACAGAATATTGTTACAAAGTAATAACATAGGAACAGATTGGAAGCAGAATGAAAGTGTTTGCTGGGGCTCTCCACTTAAATGAAGGAGAGTGTCCATGCAAATAGATTCTGATACTCAAGCAGCCATGGGAAATATTTTTCGTTGCAGTCCACACTTCCGTTGGTAGAGCGAGCTTGAGAGTCAGCTGACATTGCACTTCCTGTGAGGTGAGGATGGAGGCCGTGCTGTCTGATCCGGTGGAGACGGAGGATTTGCTGGTGAGAGCCCGATGCTGCTTGTTTCTTGTCTCGCTGTGTGGGGCCACTGTCATTTCTTACTTGTGTCTCCGTGTGAGACGCGCCTGAGGCTCCTGTCACAGTGATGATGTCACTGGCTGCTCGGGGGTTATATGGCTCTGTGGCTTTGGCGTGACGTGCACAGTGCTGTACATTGGAAGGAGCCTCTCTGCACATGCGCAGTAGCAAATTCCACGGACACAGGGAATCTGGACGCAGAGACAATTGAACTTTATTATATAGGATGGAATTAAATATAAATTCAGAAATTTATTTTGTGAGGTTAATGCCACACAGGGCTGGTTCCAATAATCAGCAAATCTGCTGGCATTAGCTCTAGACATACCCAGAGGCATTGCAGCAGCCTAGGTGCAGACACAAGGGGGGAGATTCATCAAAAAGTGAAGTTCTGCCGCTAGAGGGAAATTACACAGCTCTCAATTCATTTCTATGGGATCTTGAAAGGCGTATTCATCAATGGGTGAAGTGAAAGTTCACCTTTTGATGAATACGCCTTTCAAAATCCCATAGAAATGAATTGAGAGCTGTGTAAATTCCCTCTAGTGGCGGAACTTCACTCTTCACTTCACTCTTTGATGAATCTCCCCCATGGAGTGGATTTGGAGGAAATGTATGTATTTTTGCAATTTATTGCTTTGTGTGTGTCTGCATGCAAGTCAACACAATATCTGTCACCAGAGACACAAGTGAGCAGTTAGAGTGGAATGGCTGTGCTTATAAATGCAGGCTGACAAACATCCAGGTGTGGCTATAGCATAAGAACACTGGTCACTTGCTTATTGGGTAACTGCACACATGGGCTGAGACTGGCTAGAACACTGAAACACACAAATGTACAAAGGCAAGTTAGGTGGGATAGGACAGATAAGTTGGCTTGTTCCTACAGACACATGAATCTAACATTTATAGGAGACTCAAGTTGCTTATTAATTCTCATCTCCCCTGCCATCGCACTGGCTGCGGCTTCTTTTATGATGGACAAAGGAGAACTATAACTTAGGGAAGACTGTGTGAATGTTGGTATACTGATGAAATATATATATAAGGATATTCATGAAAAAGAGAAAATACAACACTTTGCCAATTTTAGGGCCTTCCAAACTTTAAACAGTCTAAAACAAAATAAGATGGTGTTTCGCTTCACTGAGGTGATGCTTTTGAATTGCTGCTTTTGCCTGGAAATGATCAGACACAAAGCAATTTCACACTCAATTGAATAGAATCCATATGCAAAGTTTTTTTTTCCTCAGTCAGGGAAAGTGCATTTTCTAAAGGAAAAATATTCTAGTGCTATTTGTTATTTTTATTTTTTTTTGCAAACTAATTTTCTTTTCCCTTAAAAAACAAAACTAATTAAGGCACTCATTCTACAGTGTTACATTTTATTTACTAGTATTATGTCTTTAGTGGTCTCAAAGGTTTTGTACATCATTGGATCTTAGTTATTTCTGCTTGTAGCTGTTCTGAGATATTTCAATGATTTTCTTCTTCAGATTTCAGTTATAACAGCAAAGGGATATTTGCAAGATAACCCAACAAGAATCTCACAAAACTGTGTTGGGTGAATGGATTCCATCCAAGCATGTAAACACAAATTGGGTTATTTTATATCCTAACAGAATGATGCATAAAAGACTGGGTTCAAAGTAGAACTAACCCCTAGCCCATGTTTAACCCCTCTCCATTGCTCCCTCCCAGTAACATCTATTCTGTTGAAAAGTTTTTAGCAAGTAAGTAAATACAGGGTTACTGAAAATAGCTCTTAGTACAAGCTGAGCCAGGGGCTGGTCTGATTATGATCTGATTATGATCTTCCCCCTCTGAGTCTAATCTTCCAATGATTCCAGGTGAGAATTCCACAATTTACTATAAAAATCCGATTCTAAAAATTAACATGGAACTTCTAACAAGAATTGAGACTTTCCATATCCTTTAAAAGCTTAGCTTCCTTTCTTTGGACTCTAATCCATAATGTCCCATATGAGCACTGGGGACCAAAACTAAACATCATATTCTAGTTGGGTCCTTAAAAGCACTCTGTACAGTGGAAGAATAGCCCCCTCGTCCCACAAAGGTATGCCCCTGTTATTACACCTCAAGACCTTGTTTGCCCTTGATGCTGCTGACTGGCATTGCTTGCTACATCCAAGTTTATTAAAATGGTAGTCCCATTAAGGGTATGAAGAGAAAGCCTATATTGATTTGTTCTGTATGATTTATTTCTCCTTTAATACCCAGGGAAATGATCTCCCTATACAGCACTACCAGTTAAAATACCAATGCTCCTAGCTACTTAACACAAAAATTATTTTTCGGGTGGTACTTTGAATTCCCAATAGTCTACCCATCTGTAAAGAAGTCTAAGCATACTTGCATGCTCATTTTAGGATTTTAGAACTTTTACACTAGGAACTGATGGTGATATTCAAATTGTGCCAGGTTTCTTAGTTAAAATATATGCACACCATATGCTTTTATGGAGCAGTGGATAAGGTAATATGTGTCCTACATTTCTGCTTGGATTTGAAAGAAGTTTTGAAGAGGAAAACATAAGATGAATGAACGTTTGTAATGGATCACTTGCGAGCGTTATCTGTATGGATGATAATGTCCTCAATTTAATGTGGCAATATGGACATATTATACCAAATCTGGCGCCTGTGGCTACAAAATATATTAATAAAAAAAATGTTACATTTCTTTTACATTAATTATATATGGCAGATTAAGTAACTGCAAAACTGTTATTCATTTACATTTAATCAAATGTAAATCTGCAACCCAGAGAAATCAGTATTCAGTTAAAAAACAGTCATAACTTTAATTCCCACTACATTTTTAATAGATGAGGGGGGCAATGTGTCTATTTTTATTAGCCGCCTGCACATTTTTACATTTTGATGCTTAGCTGCAGTCAAAGCCAGATGGACAGTATCACTTCAAACACTGCAATAAATTCAATGCCAGTCTGCCAACTCTCAGCCAGATGGTTAACGCCACATGAAACCTCCCATTATTTTATCCAAGTAACTGTCAAACACAGATTTGTGACATTGTATGAAAGAACTCGGTGTATTAGGTCTGGACTGGGATTAAAAATAGGACCTGGCATTTCAAGCACACAGAGGTCACAAAGCCCCCACCAACTCACTAAATAGTGACTGTCTTTGGCATCCTATAGCAGTCCCTCTGGCATTTACCAGAATCCACAGATTGCCAGTCTGGGCCTGCAGTGTATTTAGCCATCTAAAGTCAAAGTTAGCAAGGAAGGTTAGGCAGGTAAAGAAATAGGTGTATTAAACTATTGTATTGGAGGTGAAGTTATCAGAATACTGTTGGTACGCAAAAACAGAACAGAGACATAACTTACTTACCAAACCAAAATCATTAGCAGACCCTGCTTCCTCAATAGTTACAACACTATTTGCCAGTCAAACATGATTTAGAAGTTCAATCCTCTATCTACTGACCTACGGATTTTGCTGTTTTATCTTTGACTTCCCTCTGACAATTAAGTAATGCAGACAGAGCTCCTAAATACAGGCATTTTGGTGTGCCAGAGTTCATATATTGCATTTATATGCATTTTAAAGTATCTTTTTGCAAGTTCCAAATTATTTTCTCTAATTATGAATGCCCATCGAAAGCAAACAATGGTTACATTTTGCTTTTAAAAAGTACCCAATGGCACTGTAATAGAATGCAAACATGAATGCATATGAGCAGGGCCGGGCCAGGCCAGCCGGGCGTCCTAGGCAACCTGGTCAGCATGCCCCACCCCCTAGCAATCATGTGTGCATGTGCATGGCGGAGACAGGTGAGCAACAGAGGAAGGGGGAGCGACGAAGAGAGGGATAGAGGGGTGAGCGAGGGAGGGACAGAGGGGAGGGATGAGCGACGGAGGGGAGACAGGGGGAGTGAGCGAGGGAAGGACAGCAACGGAGGGGAGAGTGTCATGAGGGAAGGAAGGGGAAGACTGAGAGGTGCGAACTAGGGGTAGGCAGAAGAAAATTTTAGAGGTAGCTGCCTAGCGCCCCCTATTATTTACGGAACGCATTTTAGGACATCGTCCTGTGTAAACGATGTGCTACATGCGCCGTCCTATTGGTGTGGAATGCAGCATCGTGTGGTTTTTCACTCACCCATCCGCAAATGCTACAGTCACACCTCCGTCCTAGGCCCTCCCTCCTCAGCTATCAGCCATACGAACTCCCCCCTCAGCCCTCCGCCTTCCTCCCTCCTGGCTCCGCCTTCCTGCTTCAGCCTTCCTCCCTCCTGCCTCCGCCTTCCTCCCTCCTGTCTCCGCCTTCCTGCCTCCGCCTTCCTCCCTCCTACGTCCGCCTTCCTCCCTCCTGTCTCCGCCTTCCAACTTCTTTCCTCAGCACTCAGTCTTCAGCTTTCCCTAGTCAGCCCCCCCCTCAAAACTCTGTTATCGGCTTCAGTCTAAGTGGGGAGAGTGCGCGCGCTGCTTTATTCACCTATTTTTTTTTAACTTCCGCTTTTTTCACAGCCAATAGGCATCTTTAGGATCTTAGATCTTAAACTGAAGCCGATAACAGAGTTTTGAGGGGGGGGCTGACTAGGGAAAGCTGAAGACTGAGTGCTGAGGAAAGAAGTTGGAAGGCTGAGACAGGAGGGAGGAAGGCGGAGGCAGGAGGGAGGAAGGCGGAGGCAGGAGGGAGGAAGGCTGAGGGAGGAAGGCGGAGACAGGAGGGAGGAAGGCTGAGGCAGGAGGGAGGAAGGCGGAGGCAGGAGGGAGGAAGGCGGAGGGCTGAGGGGGGAATTCGTATGGCTGATAGCTGAGGACGGAGGGCCTAGGACGGAGGTGTGACTGCAGCATTTGAGGATGGGTGAGTGAAAAACCAAACGATGCTGCATTCCACACCAATAGGAAGGCGCATGTAGCACATCAAAATGACAGGATGATGTCCTAAAATGCGTTCCGTAATTATTGCGCCCTAGGTAGCTGCCCACAAAGGCTTGGGCCTAGGATGGCAGAATTCCAGGGGCGTCATGCTCTCAGCCGCATCCACATTAGTGACTAGCACTGGAGACTCATGTCAGTCTCCAGTGCTGTTCCCGGGCAGCAAGACATGCGCAAGTGCATATGCACACGCACAGGAATGGGGAAGAGGACAGCACCTGGAAGGGGAGGGGACATCGCTGGACAGGGGAAACGGAAGTGGATGGGACAGTGCTGGACAGGTGAAAGCAAAGTGGAAGGCACGGGGAGCTGGGACGGTGAGTAAGGGCGGCAAGTTTGTAAATCCGGGCCTGCAGCTGCCTCTTCTGTCTACCCCTTGTTCCGGCCCCTGATGCCTCTCTGCTTGCTACATGTACCACTCTAAGTTATCCAAGTCCCATCCCCAGATTTTCCTGCCTCTCTAGCAGCCTATTGTTTTCCAGCAGAAACCCCTCTACACTGGTTTCACTACCTTTTCCAGTTGCCAGTCCATTGTTTTCAAATAATAGACCTCCAGACTGATTTCATTGCCTTTTCCAGTAGCCCATTATTTCCACAAAACTCAGTGGTCTGGCAAGTTACACCATTTGAACCCCCCATCAATGGTGTCACTCAAGATTGCTTTGGAAATCCAATGCAATCCTGCCAGTAATTCGTATTCTTGCTGTCGAGGAAGGCAGCGCGGGGAGATTAATCGCCCGCAGTAGAGGAGATTTGTCACAGAGCGACTAATCTCCCCATCTGCCCCCACCCTCAAGCTCGAGAAATAACAAAACCTGAGATTACTTTGTATTTAATACAACAGGCAAAAAAGTACGTTTATCACAAGACCTATTCATTGAGCTCAAGTTGAACAATGGGTATACTGCCACTTTAAACTAAGATTTTGACTCTCATGTAAGGAATTGGGAGCAGTCATGGAAAGCATGTCCCTTTTTTATTCTCTTGAGTTACCCTCTCAGGTTGTACACCTCAGAACCCATATTATATCTAGAACTGATGAGAAAGGTCCCTTATCCAGAAAACCCTTAGGTCCCAAGAACTAGATCACATAACATTAATAATAATTTGAGTTCAATAATAATTCCATAATATGACTATAGTAGACAAGTGTTGCAGATCATAACATATAAAAGTTTAGGTAAATTCAGAATTTAGTTGGGCTCTTCAAATTATTCTGCATGACTTGATATAAGTAAAAATAAAGAAAAGATTATCATAATGGCAATACAATTTTGGTTACATTCAGACCTTGCTGTGAGCTGAAGCGGAAACTGCTTAGATACCAAGTATACTACATTAATTATCATCTAAGTGCGCATTTAGGCTGATCTCTGACTGTACCAGAGAGAGACGCACAGCCTAGTGCTTGTCAGAGGAGGGAAGCAAGAAGCAAATGGAAAACAACAAGTATCTGAACATTTTCTAGCTAGCAATTACACATATTAAACAAACAAAAGGAAGGTACAATTGCTTCCATTCTGCTGCCATGACTAAACACCTATTATACTGAAAGGTTCAAAGTCAAACTTCAAATTGGATTGTTCCAGATACACATTTTGAAAAAGATTATATTAATAATAAGGTGCGACATTTAGGGGACAACATAAGATTGCTCATGTCTTTTGGCATGAGCAATCTTTAAGCAAATCCAGCATGAGTTTACAAATCACGTTGGTTTTTTTTTCAGAAATGTCTTTGACAATTAAGTGCAGCAGCTAAAAGTTGCTTAAATTGGCCCCTTAGATTTGAGTTACCCTTGTATTTTACTGACTTTGTTAACCATATGCAAATGAGGTTTTCCAGTCACAAGCTTCACAATCCATAAAGACATTTAAGGGCCAGTGGCACAAAGCAGGTTTGTACAATTTTATATGCATCTGCAGAGGCAGACATCATATGTGCTCCTCCCTAACATCTTTGCTTGCTTGGAATGCACTGTATATTCTCCAACAAATCTTTCTTAGCATAAAGTACTACATACTATAACAGAGCACTATATCCTTTCCATATTCCATATCATCAAGCAGGGGCTGTCATAAGATGCCATGGAAAGTTACTAGAGGGTTGATGGGGGGCTGATTGGGCCTCTCTATTACTGGAATGCCAGTGCCTATTTTGACTCCCAGTCCAGATCTGTCATGAAGTATATATCTATATCCATTCTATAATCCATTCCATAGCTCATATCATTTAAGGGGTGGTTCACCTTTAAGTTAACGTTTTGCATATTTACATGGCAACCAAGTTTGGGAGTTTTACTTTGAAAGCAGCAAGTAAGTTGCAGGTAAAACTTGGACCCTTTGTAAAATGTATAATGAAGCAATAGAATTCTTAATGAATCAGATGAAAATTGAGCGTAGGACTGGCCAGATATGGGATGACTTTGACGTAGTTGGCCAGCTTAAATATATTGCAATATATGGACAAACAATCCCTGTTGTTTAAAGGGTAAGGCATTTTTTAGTAGCTGTATGCTCAATGTCTTAAATATATTGATAATGGGTTGAGTGCAGAGGACCTCTTTGGTTTGGGCCATAGCAACCAGATAGCTGAATTGCTGGGGAGCTGCTGAATAAAAATCTAAATACCTTATAAACCACAAATAACAAGACATGTGAGTGTTAATAGGATATTTATATCACCAATTCATTTTACTGTCTATATCCAGGCAGACAGTCATGGGTTCTGAAGCAGTATTAACAGTTTTGTATCTGGTAGCCTGTATATTAATATTATACTTAGATTACTTGTGTTTACAAACATGTCTTTTTGCACAACCTTCATAGAATGTGCCAAACTCATAGTGAATTATATTCATGCTTCAGACTGACTAAATGTAGACGCAACAGCAGCAACTGCCAGGTATGGGGAACTAAGAAGTCCCTCAAGCATCTGATGATGAGGCTGCATATCAATCATATCTTTCTCTTAATAGTGTTGTAATTTTTTATTGTTGCCTGCAGCATGGTAAAAAGAAATACAAATAGCATAAACACAGCTGTTATTGTACAGAAACATTAACACATTTGTGTTTTCCTGTATCACAGAGGCATGGCAATCATAATTTCCACCATTCCCATTTCCTGGGATACAGAAATTGATAAAAGGTTATTTATGAGTGTAGGAGGAAGCTCTTAATTTGTTAATTTGTTATTTAAACTCATACTAAGTTAGCTGTGTAAAAACTTCTGTTGCAATTTTTTTTACCTTTCTTTATATTAAATTATTGAAACTGGCGAAAATAGTAACTGCATATTTGTTGTACCTGTCTCTTGGTGCTTTAAACAAATGTTCAATTTACTTTACTTTTTTGAATAGAAAATAAAGTATTGAAACAAAGGATTTGCACAGAACGTTAGCTTCTATGCATATTTTGTTTCACTTTTATACAAATTTGAATTGTGTATGTGTATTAGCTGTTATATATCCTACAATCATTTCTGCTGTGGCTGTGTAGACTGGTATTGTTTTGTCTAACCAAAGAATTCTTAGATTCTGCTTCAGTAAGATTTATATATAAGTATCCCAAGCCTACATAATTTAAATTCAAACTGAAACTGTATCTAAACTAAATCACATCTGCCATTGTGATGGGCACTCATTTGTCTCAGGTGTTCCCCTGTGCTGTTCTTCTCAATGTCATTACCGTTTCAGTGCTTGGAATTTTGGAACATCTTTCATGAAATTATACCATTATAATATATTATTATAGTATTACCATTCAGGGCTTGTGATGGTAATGCTTGATAAGTTTGCTTTTATGCTTTATCCAGGGGTGTCGGCTTCCTCTATAGTTGGTAGAAATTCCCCCTCCCAGTGAGCGAGCAACTGGGGAGTGGGCAGGTGGGCTTAATAGCAGGGGCGGATACTAGGGGTTACTGTTTCTCACGAGGAAACTTTGGGCAATTTCGGAAAACGAAGCACCACGTGTGCTATCCCACTGAAGATTTTTCATTGTAGCCACCAGGAAGGCAGAGAAAGGCAGTTTTCGGAGATTTCTGCCTAGAAGAAGAGGCGATTAGTTGCCAGGTGACTGGCTGTGTGCGATTACCCTAACACAAGATAACAGCTCCCTGGTAGATCTAAGAACAACACACAATAGTAAAAGCCAAGTCCCACTGAGACTGATTCAGTTACATTAAGTAGGAGAAATAACAGCCTGCCAGAAAGCAGTGCTGGCACAAGTCACATGACTGGGGGCCGCTGGGAAACTGACAATATGTCCAGCCCCATGTCATGAATATAAAGAAACCTGTTTGCTCTTTTGAGAATTGGACTTCAGTGCACAAGTGTGCTGGAGTAGCACTTTTGACTGATGCGTTTAGAAAAAAACATGTTTTCCTATGACAGTATCCCTTTAAAGAACTTTGCTATCCATTTCAGCCATGATGTGTTAAAATCATTTCCCTAACCTGACCTGGGTAAATACCATTATTCCCTAAGGGATAATGAGAGAATGTTATTTGGCAAAATGAGAGAACAACTTTTCTACCACTACCGGTATTTTACAGCTTTGCTGGAGCCAATGGCAGTAACCTAATGATCCCAAACAGCTACATTTATGATCTGAGGCCTTTTAAACATATATGTAGTCCATATACTTGATTAGGAATGCACATATCTACCATAAAAAAGAGGGGATATGTATGTCCAATGGAAGTTTGCATGGGAACTAATTATGACTTTATGTGAGCAAGTGCAATCAGTTGTTAGCCCATTCTCTGCGCTGCCAGTCAGCATGTGCATTTGCACTTTGCAGAATGTCTCTTCTTCACCTTGTGTAGCAGCAATGACACCCAGGTGACTGATAAAAACCCATCATGTGCAATCAGAAGGAAACAAGAGGGCTCTCTCAAGCTGATTTATGGAAGCTAACCAGACTTATACTGTCAGCGCAAAAATAAATGTTACCGTACACCTTATTTATCAAATCTTCTGTGCATTTTAGTGCCTATCATCCAACAGAAGTACCTGTGGGACATGGATAATTATCTCATACATATGCTGATTATGGAGGATATTCACCTTCAGCTAACATATAGGTCAAGGTGGAGGAGGAATAATTACCAAAGAGCATGTGGTGCAAAAAGATTGATTTCCTTTCGCTGTATATACGCATATATATATATATTACAGCTAGAATAAAAAGTATGCTTTCTTTTTTTCTATGTTTGCAGTGTGCTTGTACATAATAATGTTACTATTTCTTGTTGAAAAAGTTCAAAAATATATTGTTAAACTTTGACTTCCTTATTGGGAACATGTTTAATTAAAATATCTATTAGTCAGACACACACACACATATATATATATCATATACAGAAAGAGATGGACAGTCAGAAAAGCCATACCTCTACACAGTGTCGGACTGGGACACCAGGGGCCCACCCAAAAACCTTAGACCAGGGGCCCACCATAAAACCTCAGGCAAGGGGCCGGGCACCCAAAAACCTTAGACCAGGGGCCCACCATAAAACCTCAGGCAAGGGGCCGGGCACCCAAAAACCTTAGACCAGGGGCCCACCATAAAACCTTAGACAAGGGGCCCACTTTCAGTACTAATATTCTTCATCTCCTCAATCAAACTCTATTCTCCTAGTTTGTTTTCTTTACATACTATTATCAATTATTCCATCTATTTAGCCTCTTTGTTCTCATAGAAATAGGGAATGGCCATGAAATAGGCCAAAAGTTCAGCAGCATGAGGGCCCACTGACACCTTGGCCCACCGGGAGTTTTCCTGGTATTCTGGTGGGCCAGTCCGACACTGCCTCTACATCCCCCATATTAACACATTTAACTTACAGTAAACTAAATTCAGTAAAATAATTTCTATGTAAATGCTTTCCCCAGTCCCAACACAGCTATATACACCTAGGACTGCTTTGCAGCCAATTTTTGCTTTTCATCCTGTATCAGTAGAAGATAATGAGAAAAGTAATTAAATTATTGTCAGCACTGCGGCACTCCATGTTAAAGGTCCATCACTCATTATTTTTTATACAGGGCACAGAACTCTTGAGCTAACATCTAATACAATTCTACACAGTTAAACCAACACAACAACATTCTTCCCCATGTGTGGCTATTTAACCACACAAAGCTCTCAGCATCAGTTGCTGTAATCAATCAGAATTGTGTACTCTAGGGTTTAGAGCTGGCATGCACAGAATACTTTCATAATGGATCAGGAGAGCTCCGCTTGCTTGAGAGCAGCAGTTGTAGTCAAAATGTAGACTAGGTCCTTAATTCTCATTATCTGACTGTAGTTTTACACTGCAAAGCATAATGGCAGAGCAATTGTTGAATCCATAAAAGCCAGTGTTAGCCCTCAGCAGTGCAAGTGTGCCATGCAGCATGCTGAGCTCCCATGTTTTTAGAACTTACAGTTTGTGACACATTCAAAGTTCTGAATGAAAGTAATCACAAAAGTACAACTGTTTAGATTATTGTGTCTAGGAATGGTAAATTCATTAAGAACTTTGGGGGTTATTTACTAAAACTCGAATTTACTTAACCAAGTTCAGTAAACTCCCATCCATGATTTTATCTTTTTTTATCAATAAAATAACTTTAAAAGTCAGGTCGGAAAAAACTCAACAAAATCAAGTAAAAAGCCGAATCATACATTTTTTTCAGATTTGATGCCCGAATCACTTGATTTTTTCAGGTTGTTGTCTGAAAACCCCAAATTTTTTGGATTATCTGATGAAATCAAGCGCAGATCATGATATCTTCAAATTGTAAATTGGACATCTGCCACTGACTTCTACATGACCTAGGCAGGCTTGAAATGGCAGATTTTTGAACTCTGACTTTTTACAGCTTTGGGGTATAATAAATCTTGAAATAATAGTTTTTTACGTTTAAAATTTGTGTTTTGCACAAAAAAAAAAAATCAAGGTTTCGTGAATAATCCCCTTAATGTTCGTCTGTTGTGATGAGTGAAACTTTCACCAAGTTCAATGACACCCATAGACTTCAATGGGTGAAAAAATTCACTTGTCAAAAAAAATGTTGTAGCCCATAGACTTCAATGCATTTTGATGAATTTTCACCATGTAGTGGATTTCCGGCAAAGCGACACAGGTTAGATTCGCCCATAACTAATCATCTTTACTGGATGATAAAATGCCACAAAATGAAAGGAATTATGGGTAAACAGTTTCGATTTGTTAGCAATTTCAAGTATTTGTACTGTCTTTCAACATGTGCTCATTGTGCCAGTTAAGATATCTAAGTCCCTGAGAAGAGTTTCAATGCTGTTCATCCTTGCTGACCTACATTCCATTAGATCACAGTTACTAGATTATATTAAAAATTCAGGGGCACTTCAAATAAATTCACTTAGCAGGTGAATGCTGATTGCAAGTTGATTTTAAACTGATTGGTTTTTAAAATTAAATTGTATCAATCTGTAGAAGATGAAAATCACAAAGCCTGAGCCTTCATGGATAATTCTGCAAACAAGGTAAAATGGCACTGACATCTGTCACTTTGCTCCAGGCAACCATAAACAGCTTATAGCAATCCACAAAAACTTGAAATCTAAAATGCAGGAAAAAAATGCAAGGATATGGGACTTACTCCAGCCTTGGAAACCAAAGTATTCGGATGGGAACTGTACTGTGTATTTTCTAATTTTGCTACAGTTGGGTTATTCACTGGCTGTTTTGTTTCCCACTGATAGTAGACACAGATTTGTTTGACTCTATCCACTTGTACTCCATTGTTGCACATCAGACAGAAGATCAAATAAAATGGCATTTATAAAGGCAAGCTACATTTCAGGTCTGTTAGAGAATGAGCAGAACTGAAATCAAGTTCAGGACAGACAGAGGTATCAGAGTCAAATTAACAAGCCAAGTTGCCAGGAAGCAGAATTAAATGAACAAGTGCAAATGTGAGCCATGTGGAGAAGAATGGGGAAAGGGAACACATGATTAGCAACAGAAATTAGAGATCAGGAAGGCAATAATACAGGTATGACAATAGGTGGGATTAAAACAAGACTGGACAAGAACAGCAAGCATACTGTAAGAACGCCAGTGACAAGACAAGACTATAAACAGCATAGTAACCAGGACAGAATGAGACGCCACAGTAACCAGGTCAGAATGAGAAATTATAGGAACAAAGAACCCCAACCTATAATAAGCAGAGACAGATTTACAAAAAAATTAGCCCTAGGCCTTGCCTCCTGCACACCTCCCCCCTAACTTATGTGCAATTTCACCATTCTGGTATTCTCTGCCTCCCGCTTTGCAATTCCTGGTGTGTGTTATAGAATGTCCTAGTGTGCATTAAAAGTTCACCGCCCTACGTCTAGGCCTCTGTGACCTTGCCACAAATCTGGGCCTGATAATAAGAAGCAGGGACCAAAGAACAAACTGAAATCTACAACATGACCAAATACAGTGATCAGGAGAGAGAAGTAAACTATAGAAAATATAATTAAGCCACTCTTCAGACTCCATAACTTGCCTATGTAATTAATATAAGGGACATCATTTATAATTAATGAAGATTTAACTTACTGTAGGTTTCTGTTCTGCTTTCAAGATCCCAATTCCCTGGTGGTGTTTCTTTTGTTTGCTGTACAAACAAATTATACTGTGCTAAACAGCTTCATTTCTGAATTGGACCCCTAAGAAATGCAGGAAGAGTGAGTGCCAAACGTTTACAAAAAAGCACAAATTAGACAGACGCCTTTGAGATACTGTCCAGCTATCAGCATTCATGATATAATAATAAAATAATATAATAGTGTGCATTTATTTACCAATAACAATGTGGTCATGGGTACCAATCTGTGGCTGGTGTACCAATCTGTGCTCATGTATAGCACCGGGGGGGGGGCTTGGAGTACAGTATGTACTGTATGTGCTGATATGACAATAAAATCCACTTGACTTGACTTGGTGGCCCTAGTCATATGCATGTTTTACCTGCACTCAAACAAGGTCATAGTTTAACACCCCATACTTCCACATAGAATACAGTTCTATAAAAGATATTTACAAATTATGAGTTATTTACTTTAAAATATATTTTATTAGTGAAATGAAAGTAATGCTTAGAACCAAGTCCCTGTTTGGAGAAAATGTCTGTTGGAACAATAACAGAATGTCTTGCTGTGATCAGAGAATGTATGTGACTGCTATAACATGCTTTATGAAATAAATTGAAGCTGTTTCTGTTTAACAAGCAGCAAACCCAGATAAATGATCAGAGTGACATATGCAGACTTTGCTGTGTCTGTGGCTCCGTGATGTATGGGGAAGCTAGAGGCTCCCTGCTTTATCAAATACAAAAACGGTCTGAGCAGCAATGTGGATCACAGTAGTAGCCTCTGTCCATGGTGCTGATCAGCTCTCCATACGGTCTCCAGCTTCCATTAGGCACAGACATTAATTGCAAAACTGCAAATTAGTAGGTGAAATTGATAGAGGGCATGTTCCCTTTCAGTAATAGTAGTTCAAGGGAGGAAAACAAACGATAAAGTAATTGTCATTTTAGTCACTAGTGGCGTAAACCTACCCTTTCTTCTTATTTGCTTAACCTTGAGGTTGTGTATACAAATACAATATACATTTGTAACATGGTTTGGGGTTTTAACATACCTAGCAGCAAAGCTGACATTTAGATAATCAGGGTATTCAGTCTGTGTAATGCAGATGTATTTTCTAAACAGTGTTTATGATCAATCACATTTGAACATGCAATTGACAGCATTGGCATGCTCAGGGAATACAATGATAACGGTTGAACACAAATCTATGTTGAACAGTATTTTGTGCAATAGCCTACAACTGAAGCTTTTTGTAAAATATTCTAATGTAATGCTTGACAATCTGTCAAAAGTCTTTGAAGAGATGAGATAGCTTATCATAATCATCCAACATCAGTCATTACTTCTGAAACATATTGAAGAACCCACATTTTTATCTCTCATGCAACTATCTGCAATTACTTTTCATGCTGTTTTGCTAAAGTAAAATATGATGTACAGAAGAAACCTCAGTTAAGCAAGCATCTCAATAAGAATGATCTCAACAGCATAGCTACAATGGTGACTGCATTGCTCAGCATTACTTGACAGTAGCAGTGTCCAAAAGGAAAGAAGATGACACAGCGTCTGTACCCAGGTTTTTTATTAATGCAAACAATATCTCCATCAGTCTTACCCTATAATTATGTTGCTTAGGTTTTTAACTGGATGCTGTCATGACTTTTATAGTATAAATTACACAGTGTACACTGCGAGTAATTTGTTCTAACATTTAAAATGTTCTTGAACTAATAAATGTAGTACAAATAGTTGTTGAATAGAATCTGTTATCTGTAAACCTGTTATCCAGAAAGCTCTGAATTCTGGAAATGCTGTCTCCCATAGACTCCATTAAAAACATTTTTTTTTTAAATTAAATTCTTTGTAATAATGAACAAGTACTTTGTACTTGATCCCAACTAAGATTTAATTCATCCTTATTGGATGAAAAATAATCCTATTAGGTTTAATTTTGAAGTTATTTTTGTAGTATACTTAAGTTATTGAGATCCAAATTACAGATCCGGAAAACCCCAGGTCCCAAGTGTTCTGGCTAACAGGTCCCATATCTGTATGAATATTGGTGTATAGACAGCCATCTCAGGTCATTTTGCCTGGTCTTGTGCTCTCAGAAAGCACATGGGAGATTTTTTATGCAGGTGTTAGGGAGTTTTTATTTTGTGTCAGGAAGCTGTTATCTCATTACCTTCCCAGGTGATATGAGGAATTATTTATCATTCTAGTTTACAGCTCAGCAGGAAAGAGTGACTGAAGTTTATAAAAGCACAAGTCACATGACTGAGGGCACCTGGGAACTAATCTGTTCTTTTGAAAACATATTTTCAATGCAGGAGTCTTCTGAATGAGTGCTTCTTAATTGATGCATTTTGTAAAAAAACATGTTTTCCATTGACAGAATATCGTTAATAGGTGTGGGATATCCCTCTACTTAAATTACACCGCCCAGTAAGTGTGACTTAAATATGAGAAGACAGGTACCAAAAATGGGCTGTTTTGCTCCTGGGACAACAAGTTGGATGTAGTGCTTCATGATCAGATACTGGTGCTGTTCCCACTGTATAGAGTGGCAGAATGAACAACCCCAGATTCGTCGTACTGAACATGCATCTGAAAACACCAGTCAGTGCAGAATGAAGACTGATCAAGACGAGATGGCGCCTATAAACTCTGCTGGACAGGTCCTGTAAGGAGGGGTAAATAACAAGTTAGGGGCATTTGCCCAGGGGGCAGGTAGGCTGGGGAAGGAGGGAGGGCTTACACAGGGGAGGATTTATTTCACTTACAGGTTGAATTCTACTTTAAGTTGTTTTTTTAACATACTGTTGGCCAGATTTCCTCAGTGTGATTGTGACATACAGTACACACTGATTCACTGAAGCTGTATTTCTTTTTTTGACTGATTACAGCAAACAACAAAGATCACTACTTTATCTTTTACTTCACAGGGTGAAAATCATCTACAAATGGTCCGTTTACTAAGGTGCAATAAGCAACGATAATAGCCTGCACCAGAAGAAATTACAGAAAATACACAAGAGTGAGTTTACTAAAGTGCGAGAACTTCTGTCATTGCGAATACTCTGGCAAACATATATATTAATGTCTATTATAGCATTCATGCTACGTAAGTTGTCTCACAAGGTTTACTAAACATTACATAATTACATAGTTAAATTGGGTTGAAAGTCAAAGTCCATCAAGTTCAACCCCTTCAAATGAAAACCCAGCATACACACACACACACACCTCCATGCCTTCACATAAATTATATATGGCCATATACTAACTATAGAGTTTAGTATCACAATAGCCTTTGATATTATGTCTGTCCGAAAAATCATCCAGGCCCCTTTTAAAAGCATCAACAGAATCAGCCATCACAACAGCACCAGGCAGTGCATTCCACATCCTCAATGTGAAGAACCACCTAAGCTGCTTCAAATGAAAGTCTTTATCTTCTAGTCTGAAGGGGTGGCCTCTGGTGCTGTGATCCTCTTTATGGGTAAAAACATCCCCTGCTATTTGTCTATAGTGTCCTCTAATGTATTTGTAAAGTGTAATCATGTCCCCTCGCAAGCGCCTTTTTTCCAGAGAAAACAACCCCAACCTGGACAGTGTATCCTCATAATTTAAGTCTTCCATTCCTCTAACCAGCTTATTTACATCCCTCTTAAGGACTGGAGTCCAAAACTGCACTGCATACTCCAGGTGAGGCCTTACTAGGGATATATAAAGAGGCATAATTAAGTTTTCATCCTTTGAGTTGCCTTTTTATGCAAAACATCACCAGAATTGTCGCCAAATCTAGACAAAATTGTTGCCAATTTTTATCTCCACCCAGAGAGTGACTTTATATGATAAAAAGACAAAACGTATACTACAAAATGTATGGTATAGTACAAACTGCTACACTTGTGTAATTAATGCCACTTATCGGAAGACAAATTTGCCTCATCACTCTTTAGTAAAAATGCAAGCTGCGATAATTTTGTTGCAAGAATATTCTCACCAACAATGGTTGAGGGATTATAGATTTTGATACACTTTAATAAATGAATCCCTAAGTAACTTATAATTACTGTGGATTTTTATCAGTCAGTGCTTTTCAGCAAGATAATACTGACACTTATTGGTGAAGATATGGCATTCTTAAAAAGGTCACTTTTTAATCATGATAATGAGCTATGTTAAAAACAGTTTCTTCACATGCGTGTTATCCTTGATAAAGGTCCTAATATCCTTGCATATCCTCATAGTTATTGGCTGTGTACCTGGACTCTAAGGGGCAAATTTACTATTATTCCCCAAAAAAAATTTGTTTCTATTCGATATTCGATTAGCATTCGATTTTCAAATTTTAATTGAATAGTTCTAGACTACCTTTTATTTGATATTCGATCATTCGACGATGGAATACAAATTTATCCGATCAGTCGAATAAATCATTCGACTGAACGAATAAATCATTCGATCATTCGAATGATTCGTATGATTCGAACGATCGAAGACTTCGATCGTACGAATCCTATTCGATCAGGACTTAGCCCCAGAAGCCTATGGGAGTGTTCCCATAGGCTTCTCTTGCAATTCGGTAGTTCCAATCTGCCGAAGTAGGCAATCGAATGAACTTTAAAATTAAAATCCTTCGCTGGTTGAATGATCGAATATTCGTCCATTTGACTCTATTCGAATGTATTCGATCGTTTGACCATTCCCTATTCGATGATCGAATATGCCAAAATTCACATATTCGACCAAACGAATAAATCCTACGTTCGAAATTCGATCGAATTCGTTTGAACTTCAAATCCTTCACGTGAATTTAGTAAATTGGCCCCTAAATGTTAAGTGCAGGCTTCATATTTATTATATATATAGTCAGTATTTTTAAACCTTGCTTTCTATTGTATATCTGTGACATCTAAGTAATTAAGACCTTCTACTTTGAAAACATCTGCCATTTTTCATATAAACTGTCACCTCCCGCCATTCCTCCTACCTTTGCAATGGACCTGAACTGGCACTGTTTATGCACTCAAAGTCAGCATGTCGTCTAGAGGTGCCCGAAAAAGAATTGCAATCTCATCCTAATTAAAAATATCCTCAGGCTAATGCTATAACAGTGCAGACAGGACATTCTTTACCCACATCTCTGCTGCAGCTTTATCTGTATCATTTTTCTCATCATGACACTTCTTGGAAAATGGAAAAAAAAATTGCCGGTACAGTATTTTCTTTTTGAGCACAGACACTCATTTGTACGCTGGTAACATCACAGGTCTTTCCATTTCAATTCTCTCTGTGTTATTTCTTAGCCTTTTGGCTGGGCTTTTTTTGTACACTGTAAAGTGAAAACAGAACTAATACACACTGTACCAAAACAGTTCTATGCTAAGGTACACTTAAAAGGGCAAATATAACTCATTTAGGTGAGAACCTTAAAGGTTGCTTGTCTTCTTTTTTGTTTCTTGTGGTTGATTATAGTTGTTTATTTTTTCTTTGACTCGAGCTGCCAAGCAGCACAGTAGGGACAATTTATCAAAGGCAGTGATGTGCTGTAAATTTTTGCAACGCACAAGTCAGTTTTTATATTACCTTCCACAGGTTTCTTGACCTTAACAGCCAAGCACGAAAGAATCTTCTTTCTATTAGGAAAAAGGCTCTGTTAAGACAATACACTGCTGTGAGTACTAAATATATACATACTTGTTAATTCAGAAAGTTTATTTTTCTGTTGCAGCAATTCAAACCTATTCTACAAAAAAAGTTAATATAATATATTGTTGTTTCTTTTACCATTAGGGATGCCCCAAATCCAGGATTCGGTTTGGTATTCATCCTTTTTCAGCAGGATTTGGATTTGGCCAAATTCTTGTGCCTGGCCAAACCAAATCTTAATCCTTAAAATCACGTGACTCTTGTGCGCAGCTCATTTCCCCCTCCATCTTATTTGCATATGCAAATTAGGGTTAGGATTCAGTTCGGTATTTGATTCAATCTTTCGCAAAGGATTTGTGGGTTCGTCCAAATCTTTCACGAAGGATTCAAGAGTTCAGCTGAATCCAAAATAGTGGATTGTGCATCCCTAATTACCAAATATATTTTCATTCTATAAATTCCCATTATTTGCCCTCTACCATAAGCACAGATGGAAGGTGAAATGAGCAAAGGGACATACCAATGACATTCAGAAACATGGATGCAGGGACATAACAATGACATTCAGAAACATGGATGCAGGGGCGGATTTGCCTTTTTTCCGCCCCTAGGCCGCCTGGGTCTTAGCACCCATCCATAACGCGCCACCAGGTCCTAGCGCTGCAGTGAACACACACATCCCCCCCGTGCGATCAGGGGAGCATATGCATGCGGCTCCCCAGTGTGCCTCTAGATGCAGCTGGGCAGCATGCCGCCCCTCAAATTTTGCCACCTTAGGCCCGGGCCTATGTGGCCTTGCCACAAATCCAGGCCTGCACAGATGCCAGATGCAGACAATATATTTGTACTTGATGCTGCTGGGCATAATTTGCTATTTACATTAGGGTCTTTGAGTATCTATATGAACTACAACTCCCAGTTTTGTCCCAGCCATAACTACCAAGACCTCCCTCCAAGACACTACAAATGATGTCACACCTCCAGCACCATATTAGAAGAAAGTCAATTAATTTGCAGCCAAATAAATTCAAATAAATGCAGTAATAATGGGATATTGCTAACCATGCTTCATGTTAAACTCATAATGATATTATGATAATTGTCTTCATTTGGGGCAGGCACATGTTGATATTTTTTACCCACGTGCCTAGCTCCATTCAAGCCAATGATCTTTACTGCAGATATTAGTAACTGGAGCTATTAAAAGAATGCAAAATGCAAGACAGGCTGGCTATTTGTATATGCATTGCTGAGCTTTTGTTGTATTAGTTAAGATATAAGCATGTGCAGATAGCCAGACACAATGTTATAAATGATGAACTCCATAAAAAACCTCCAACATCAGAAGGAAACAAATAGAATGTGTGCCCCTGGAGATCTCTGCCTGGTGTATGAGAGAACAGGTTTGTGGGTATCCTCAGGGTGACAAGTTCACCTCTGAATTACAATGAGCTTTCCAACACTCACATATTAACCATGCAGGAATTCATACCTTCTGTTAAAAAGCATGCTACACTTTTATTACATTCATATATCTTACATGAAGCATGCACTGCTCTGAACCCTCGGGTGGATAAATCATGTAAATAAGATCAGATTAATTCTCCAGACGTGAAGCTGGGTGAAACCAGCAACATTTTCCTTCTCTGGGATATTGGAGAACATTTCTTTTTTAATGGATTTCCTAAACAGGCATACTTACAGATTAGTACTGGTTAATTGAAAGAACTACTGTTAAACCTTTCTTGCCTGTAAGTTGCACAAAGTGCTTAGAGAAATGGACAATAAATTAGGCTTTATGCTCATCTTTAACCTCTCATTAAATAGTTACAGGGAATTTTATTCTAATACTAATGTCACTTTTATAAATAATAAATATATGCACTAAAGCAATTGCCATGGGGAGCTTGCAAGCCAACATCTGCCACACAACACCAGTATTTGTGTTTTTCAGCAGAAATGCTAATACGCCAAGGAAACACCATATTATTGAACTCTATGGGGCAAATTCACTAAAGTGCAAAGCGTCTAAAGCTAGTGCTAATTCGCCAGCGTTGTGTCATTTGGTAACTTCGCAAATTCACTAATACCGACTCTGGTGAATTTTTGCTAGCGAAGTAGATAGACTAGCGCAACTTCGCACATTTATGCCAGGCGAAGTTGCGCACTGACGAAGGATCGTAACTATGCAAATTCACTAAGATGACCATTTTACTGATCGTTACCACTTACGCTAGACGTTACTTTGCCAGGTCAGACCTGGCGAAGTTCAATACAATAGATAGGAGTTTGAAAAAAAAATGGAAATTTTTTTAAGTCCCAAAAAAATGCTGGCGTGTTTTACCTTTTTAGGGTGATAGTCTGAAAAAGAGCTAAATTTTGGGGGGTTACCCTCCTTCCCCCCCTACATTTCCTAATATATGGCAACACAACTATACAGGGGGCACATGTAGGTCCATAGAACACCTTTATTTAAGTTATTAAAGGTTTCCTGGGCTTGTGTAGTGGAATGTAGTGGCTGTAACATATACTTCTATTATACTTTGAAATTCGCGCCATATGCATCTCTAGCATAAATGCGCTTTGCCTGGCGAAGTAACACTAGCGCAACTACGCTAGCGTTCACTGACCAGAGCGTAACTTCGCACTGAATTTGAGTAGCGCTGGCGAAAATTCGCCTGGCAAAATGCAGCGAATGTTAGCAAAGGCAACGCTAGCGCATAGGATTTGGAAGGTTTGCAAATATACTTTGCTGAAATATGCAGTGCATTTTCAATATGGTGGCCAATCTCTCACAAGATGGACATTGCGACATTGCATGCTGGTGATGCAACAACGTTACATATTGATGATCAGTGAGGTTACATTTTTCATGTAAATTGCTTTTGAGCTTCGCTTTTTTTCACAAAAGTTAACTAAACATCTGAAATTCTAAAATTCAAAAGTGAAATAGTAGGGAACGAGAAAAACAGAAATGCATGTTGGGAAAAGAAAATGCTTATTATCATCATGCGTGTGGTTTCATTGTCGTATTTATGCTCAAATGCAACATGTAACCTCGCCCTAATGGAATAACACATTGATCTGCTTTTACAAAGGTTTCAATTTGTTAAACACCTTCCTGATTGTCAGGAAGAGTTTCAAAAGCCTTTTGAAAGTATTAATAACACATTACCAATGAGTTTGTGGGGTATATGTAACACTTATGCTCATGGTACATGAGGCATATTCTCCCCTATTTTGTTTTCAGCAGCAGAGAGGCACCCAAGTTTATTTAATACTTCTGTTCATTAATGGTTTGACGCTTTTCTTTGAATGAAATTCACCTTTTACTCCTATTACACAGAGGCCCAAACAGCCCCCACCTGACCAGCAGTGATAGAAGAATTAAAAGAATACAAAAACAGGCTGCACAGCTGCATTCAGGCAATGATGATTGAAAAACAGCAACAGAGAAGCGCCTACGGGCATCTTGCTCAGCCCTTTGTATTAATAGAAATAACCTGTGTATAACTATACAGTATAGGCCTTGTGTGCTAGAAGACTGAGGAGATGTGCTCTGATTTCAGCTATGGAGGCACAGTATCACATAATACTTCACAAAATGCATAAGACGATTATTCTCACCAATTCTCTGTAATTCTCACCAATGATGCATGTTTTCCCAACCTAGTTTTTCCATTAGGGGAGACTGAGGTACATAGAAATTGTACCACTTTATATGGAACAGAAACTGACAAAACTGATTGATAAGGGCCCTTACACAGGGTTGTATTTGTCTGTATTCGCCTGAGTTGCACTTTCCGTTCAGCAACAGAGGAGCGCAGTAGTAGATGCACTGAATTATTGTCAATGGGGCTGTACTCACACAGACACATGTAAGCACCGAATGCAGGTAAAATGCAACATTCTAGGTCTCAACCAGAGTGTACATGAGTCTGTGTGAGTACAGCCCCATTGACAATAATTCAGTGCATCTACTCCTGAGCTCCCTTGCGGCTGAATGGAAGAAAGCGCAACGCAGGGGTGCGCAGACAAAAATGCCTATGTGTAAGGGCATTTAAACCTCAACTATCCAAACAAACAGAGAGCACGTGTTTACCTCTGTTAGATATACAGTAACTGCACAAATTAAGAACACCAGATATAGGGGTCCGTTTACTAAAGTGCGATAAATTTTAATTTAAGTTTCCGCATGTTATGCGAATATTCTGTCCGAAAAATATTCTCAGCAACTAAGTTTAGTAAACAGCGATATGCTCAGAAGTCATTGCGATCACTTGCGGTAACCACGTTAGCGAACCAGCTTACACTAGTGGTAATTTTAGCGAGTTGCAAATTTTCTGCCGACAAATTATGTTTGCAAATATTAATTCTAGAAAATAGTCTTGTTTTATGGCTTTAATAATGGCATTGATTCTGGCAATTTTTACTGTGACATTTATGGTCAGAAATGCATCTTCAAAACTCATAAACTTTATTGACTGATGATTATACCATCCAACAACATTACCAGAGTGACACCAATCAAACATGTGCATCATATAAACCCATACTTCATCCATCCAGTCACACACCCTTCTGCCAATAGACTCATATCAAGAAGAAATCATACCAGTTATCTCTTTTTATCATTTAAATGCACAGTTTAATGAGAATTAAACTCCCATTGAGAATTTTCTGGCCACTATATAGATGGCGGTAAAATGTTGTGAATATTCTGGCGTTAATTTTGTCTTTCACACATATCGCTGCTTAGTAAACCAGGCGTTAATGTGTACGTATCGTTATTTTCAGCGAATGTGTTAACTGGCGACAACATATTCTTGCGCAAGAATATTCGCAAATTTATATTTACCACACATTAATAAACCCGCGAAAACATATTCTGTGTTAAATTTGTCTATATTTTGTGCACAAATTTATACCGCACTTTAGTAAACGGAAAAACCTTTGGGAAAATTAGGTACTCAAATTGAAAATGAAGAGTAATAGAGGGTCATTATGTTAAGGAATGTACTACTCTTACGTTACGTTTAAAAGTTTCTCTTTTGGAGAGAACCCATGACTTGACTGCTTATCTGATATGAAGGTAGGTGTCATCCATCAAAATTAATTTTTAGGATGTGGCTCCTTCTGCAGTTTCCAAGTTCAGTACATCAATCACTCCAGTTTGTTGTGTTTTTTACAAATTGGGTCCCTTGTATCCAATTTTGATTTATTGCTAATGTGATGGGGGAAAATGTGATGCTGGGAAATATTTGACAGTTCAGACTACACTAGAAATCTATCCTATGTAGTGGAACCTTCCATTTAAAGCAATACTTACATGCTGTTTTTTTTTTTAACTGATACAGAAGTGCCATTCCCAGCACCTTTTGACCAGGTTGCCCTCTTGACAGTGAAGTGTCAAAGCTGTATTTCCAGGCAGCTCTATCTCCAAAAACACATTGATTGAGCAAAAAAAGAGTGGCATCCGAGAACACTGGGTGTTGTGGTTGGCATTCTGTTGAAATAAGTTCTGCACTCTGTAATCAATGTTTTACAAATCGATTTTTCAGATTACTTTTAGCAATGTTTTCTTACCTTTTTGAGGAATCATTTTGTTTGTGATACCCATCTAACATTATTTCCTGATAGAAACAACAAAAATCACGCTGTTTGGATCCCTGTGATTTCAAAATTCATGTTCTAGAGTGAGAACTGGGAAATCTGATGGTAGTAGTCCATCAGAATATAGTTACCAGCACAGAAGAATTTAGAGAAAATATATATATATCAACTTTCCTCAATTTGATTTATAATCATATCGACAGTACCCATTTAAGAAGCAGAAAGTGCAAGACCTGAAGCAGCTTGGATGCTCTCCCTAGTGCGAGTGTTTGCTGGGGGAAAAAATTATCAGCTTTTCAGCCCAAAATCTGTCACTAGCTTTTCATAACAAAATGATCTACATACTAATTTTTGATAGGGGATTTTTTTTTACAAGTGATTTGGAAACATGGCAGATTGAGAATGGATTGCTACTGTAATTTGGATGGCAGATGATATAGCTGGCACATCAACAATACATATAATATGTCATGGATTGTGCTAAATATTATACTTCATTTTCCACAATTGGCACAGTGTGCAGAGCTGGTGTCCCAGTCGGCACCCAATACCAGAACAGATGCCAAGCACCCTGGTCTTGGCTCGGCTTCACCAGTTGTCAGTAAGGTAACTAGCGGGGGGTGGACCCTGGCACGGGACGTGCAGTCGGGTTCCCTCACCTACCTCCGTACAAAATTTTCCGGACTGAATCCACCAGAATCAGCAGCACATGAGCTGCTGGGGGGCCCTCAGGGGGTTGCGGCCCCTGGCCCAATTGCACCCCTGCTCCCCTGGTAGTTACGCCACTGACAGTTGTATGACCGCTTTTTGCTTCGGGAGGAGCCCTCAGCTACTCGGATGCCACCTGGACTTAACGAGAGGTGCAAGGGAAAAGTTCTGGCAAGCAAAGGGGCTTGACTGTTAGAAAGAGTCTTAAGGCCGAGGGTCACGGTACAAAAGGCTAGGGCAGAATCGTAGTCGGAACAGGCCGGGTCAAGGCAGGCAGAGAGTAAACGTTGTCAGGCAGGCAAGGGTCAAATCAGGAAGTCAATCAGGAGGGATAATCAGAATCAATGTCAGTAAACAGGCAAGGGTCAGGAAACAGAAGTTAGAATGGTCGATTAGCCAGGCAGGGTCAATACACGGAATCAGAATCAAGGAACAAGCAGGAAAAAGCACCAGGTATAAATCAATCACAAGCAATGAATTCAGATACCAAGCTCCTTTAAGTACTGTTTAAATTTCGCGGCAAATTGCGAGCTGACGTCATCATGCCAGTGCATCCTAGGAACTACAGGCAGCAGAGGAGGAACAATGCGGCGGGCGTCCACGCCGCACCACTTGACTACCAGGGTGAGTTTTTGTTATAGCCGGATTTACATAGCGGGTGCCCCTAGGCCTGCTGCCATTCGTCGCCCAAATCACCTCCCCTTTATTCACGCTCATTTTCATCATTGGGACTGGAGCAATAGGGATTGTCACCAAGAAAATGAAAAACCTATTGTATCTCCTGTGCTTCCCCAGTGTTTCTGAACCAAAGTCGGTGTGGCTGGGCAGCATGATGCCCCCTAAAATCCTGCCACCCTAGGCCTGGGCCTTGGTGGCCTTTCCACAAATCTGGGCCTGACAGTATGTAAAATGTCAACAAATGTATCTTACCAAGAGGTCCTTGGAAGCCCTTCATTACTTGGTGTTACTTGTGCTTTAACAGTTTCTTGGCTATGGTATATGTTTTGAATTAACTGTTTACACTCTTAATTCAGGATAAACAGTCTAGAACAGTTTAGTTCTGGGCAGAATTCTGCATTCTAGTCTAGAATCAGGCAGCTTTTATCACACAATTATCTTGATCAAACATTTGCACACGGCCCCTTTGCTTTGCCTAGTGTTCGATACACTTAGGAATTGAGGATACCTGGAAATGTTTAATACTGTGCATTGCAAGGTTAAGCTGAGAGATGTACAAATGGTGTAAAAATTCCAGTATATATTTTGACTTTCTTTGGCCATAGACGCTAATGAGTTCTCTAGAGGTACAAATGCAGCTCATATTGGAAGACACACAACCAGAGGGCATGCTTTAGAAACTAATTGAACAGGGAAAGGAGAAAAAGGCCTTCATAAGAAAACCACAAAAAATAAAATTCTAACCAGTATTGGTTATATCGAAATATACCCTGTCATTGGCAGACTTGTTCCCCATATTCAAACCTCAGCTTGTTTATTTTTCAAGTATTTTTAGAAGAAAGGAATACACGGATTAGACTTTTCAAAGGTGAAACACATTCTATTTATAAAAGGGAGTTATGTCTTTAGTGTTCCATTCAGTTTCAGTTAATCAAGTAAGCAGCAACAAAGTCTCCACAGGACATTATTTATAGGAATATTTCAATGAAATGTATGAAAATGATTCAAGTTTTACAGACTTGGGGCGGCGGTATTTCTTGTTTTAAAGCCTGATTAACATCAGTACAACCCTACCTCATGGATTAAACAGGACAATGTTATGCAAATGTGTGGATTTACTGTATATGGAATGGGCTCAGTTTCAAATGCGATATGTCTTTATACTCATCTGCATCTTCATACAGGTTTTAAATGATTTGCAAATCCTCCCATCCTCTTTTTATTTATATTTTACACAGTGTCTCAACTTTTTTGGAAACAGGGTTGAAAATTCTTTACTACTACTTGGAAAGTACCCAAAGTGGCCACATGCACTTGAAATCATGAAAATGTATGCAACAGTCACATTTCTTTATTACAGTGCAGACTAAATGCAAGGTATACAGGTATGGACTTGTCATCCATAATATTTGGGACCTGGTTTTCCGGTTAAGAGATCTTTCTGTAATATGGATCTCCATACCTACAATGTACTTAAAATTATTTAAACATGAAATCAACCTAATATGATGTTTTTGCCTCAATAAGAATTCATTATATCTTAGTTTGGATCAAGTAAAAGTGCAATTTTATTATTAAAGAGAATAAGGTGTTTTCTGGCACAGATTTCTGGCCAGATTATAGTCAAATGATTAAGTAAAACAATGCTTCTGCATTCTGCAAAGCTTCTGGGCAAGTAGTGGAGACATAACATTCTGCTGGGAGGCAGCATTTAACCTGTGTCTTAAAAGAAATGGAAAGTTACAATTACTGTGCCAAAAGTTGCCAAAAATTAAAAAGGTGCCAAAAGGTTAACAGGTTAAAAAGGTACCAAAAGTTAAACACCCACCAGTGATTATATAGTGTATACTATTGTATACTATACTAGTGTATAGAAGTACTCTTGTAAAATATAAGGATGTTGTAAGTCACCGAGGAGTTTCATGACCATATTTTATACAGGTCATGGAACTCCGAGGTAACTTCTAATATCCTCATATTTTGCAACTGGGGGTACTTTATTTAATACTAGACATTAAGCCCGTTAAATTAACGGGCGCTCGAGCATATGTAGTCAAACATTTATAAAAAACAGAATTGTTCTAGGTGAATTTTCGCCTGCGCTGCGCAAATTCACTAACATGCGAATTTACGCTCTGGTTGGCGAACGGTAACGTATTTACGTTTTTCAGACTATCACCCACAATGGTAAAACACGCCACAGCGTAAGGGTGCGAAGTTGCGCGTCTATCTACACACGTTACAGACACTCCAACCTAAGGGATTAAACCGTGAATATGACTTATATGCCTTTATTTAAAGGACAGGAGAGAGAAAAACAATGTGATGTGTAATTTGGGGCTAGTTTGTGACTCCTCACAGTGAAAGTAGATGAAACATAATCATCACAGGCTTTATTCAGTGATAGCAGTAATTATGTGTAACCTTCGTTTGATATGTTTGGAGAACATGAGAGTACTTATGGCAAAAAATGTCTAGAAAATGGTTGCATTTATAATCATTATGACTAATGTTTGATGAAGGTAACAAGAAGTACAATAGGAAACGTAACAGAATATGTGACTAAGACTGCTGATCATTGTGTATTTGTACATGTATGAGAATTTCCACATGGGAAGGGTTAAGTTTGGTGAGGGGTGTGTTTGGGTTAATTGTTTTGTCTTTAAATAGGATGTGATGTAATATGCATAGTGTAATGCTTGACAAAGAAGCGGGAGCTTCGAAACGTTGCATGAGAAAATGGTAAATACTTTTTTTATTACCTGAACAACGTTTTTCAGACTATCACCCACAATGCTAAAACACACCACAGCGTAAGGGTGTGAAGTTGCGCGTCTATCTACTTTGCTAGCATAAATTATCACTCAATGGGAATTGAACACTAAAAACACTGGTCAGAGGCATTTACCTTATACACTTCACCAAAGGCTTCCATTGTCTCTAGTCTAAGTACTGGTACTGATAGCATTATCTAGTGATTGGCGACCTCTAGTGGCCAAAACTGGTAAATTCGGTCAGTGCGGCACATGTGCAGTAGCGCAATTCCACGCACACAGGGACTGGACGCAGAGACACTTGAACTTTATTATATAGGATAATACACAAGTTTCAGTGAGTCATGTGACAGAAATTACATCAGAACTCACCATTTATAAGGATATAATTTACAAGATATTCACAGCTTTTGTGTATTATATAGTAAATAAAGTACCCCCTCTTGTAAAATATAAGGATATTATAAGTTACCGAGGAGTTTCATGACCATATAACAGGTCATGGAACTCCGAGGTAACTTCTAATATCCTCATATTTTGCAACTGGGGGTACTTTATTTATTATAATACACAAGTTTCAGGGAATCATCTGACAGAAATGACATCAGAACTCACCGTTTATAACTGATGACATCAGAACTCACCGTTTATAAGGATATAATTTACAAGGTATTTACGGCTTTTGTGTATTATAATAGTTTACCTGATACCCTGGGCCAGTGTTTACTGAAAACTGCACCGGTATGAGGTACTTTTGTACAAGCACCACATCACAAATCAAATTCCTTCTTCATTCCAGCGTGTATGAGCTGTAAAATAAAAGTGTACACCCAACGTGAAGAAAGAAGAAGCAAGCTGTTCTACAGAGGTACCCGTGGTTGGTACAGTTTTCTGCTAACAGGAGCACTGGCCTAAGGTATCAGGTAAGTGATTAAAAGCACTGGGGGTGCTTAACATTTGGCCCACCCAGGGATTATACCTTTCCTTCTCATTAAGTCACCTAGTGCTATGTCAGCTGTGGTTGCATCCACAGTGGAAGGGGCTAAAATAAGACCCTTTGCAATTCACATTCATTTTCTATTTTAAAATAGAAATCAGCTGGTTTTCACTCAAACACTGGTAATACAGCAAATTATTTTCTCTGAAGTTTGCTATCTATCTAAGGCTTCACCTTCTTGCATATTCATGAGCTGCTCTAAAATGCCTTACCATAAAAACCGACACAGCAAATTTACATTTTCGATGTATTTGAATAAATTAGTCCTCATACACATTGCACTTCCTATAATTCTAATTACTCTGTACACACTTTCCCCTTATTACATCAGCAAAAGGGTAGGCTATATTGGTGTGCCTAACACTCAGAGAATGAATTGCTTAATAACTGGGGTGTCAATTTGTCACAAGCAAGTAGAATGTATTGAAATAAACCGTGTAAGATGTGACAACAAGAAAGCCAGAAAAATCTCATTACTGGTTGCTTCCTTTGTCCATTATTAGAAAACATTATTAGTAAACATACATGCCATTTTCAGATTATGATTATTGCGGAGGTCATATGCTGAACTCTATTTATAAGCCAATAATATAAATTCAAGCTAAAAAAGTAGAGCAATTTGTGTTGTATCATTCCCATACTTCCCTCAGTCTTCTACAACTTCGTCATATACACACACACAACAGAAAAGTTATAGAACATATGTTCTTTGGTTTTAGAACGACACCGGGTTTATTAAGGTATGAACGTATAATGAAAATATTTGTGTGTTTAGGTCTTACAGATTGTGAGTCCATCCATGTGAGTTAGTTATCCAAGTAAATATAGATAAAATGTTATTGATAAGGAATTATTTTATAACGATGTATACAGTATGTAGCATTGATATAACATAACTTATGATGATTCTACTGTATGTTCTTGAGTTAATGAGAAAAATCCTTTAAAAATATTAAAGCTCCCCCTTGTGGCCAAGGGCTTCCAAGCACAATGATCCTGAAAAGTACATAACTTTACCAAAAGTACTGTATGTGGACATCAGCTTGCTCAATAACTCATTCCAAAACTCCCACAACCTCTCTATAGAGCTGTCTTTATACGTGGACACATTGTTTTATTGTTCTACTGAAACAGGGAGGTGCATTGACTAAGCTGTCACCACATTGCAGGCAGCACTTATTTGTCATGTATGTCATTGTTCATTGTATGGTTAGGGTTTGTTTGACTGTATCCAAGGGCCCTAGTGTGAGCCAAGTAAAACAGCCCTGTTCCATTATTTCTAAACTTGCTGGCATTACACATTGAAACAGTAAGGGGAGTTATTTATCAAAGGTCGAGTTTGTGGTTTTTTTTCTACCTCGAATAAAATCTAATGTTTATGAATGTAAATAGCTTAAATGAATGCAATCAGGGGGGGGATCATATACTGAAATGGATCGGAAAAAAACTTCTAATATTTCAAATTAGTGTATCGAGCACCAAAAAAGACCCAGAAAATCATGAAGCATAAAATTATCTTCAAATGGTTCAAGGGGCCTCTGCCATTAACTTCTACACTACCTTTCGCTGAAATATTTTGGGATTCAAGCTTTTTGCAACCTCGGGGCAAAATAAATCTCACAAAATTTTAATTTTTTTTTTAAGCTCAAACAAAATGTATGTAGCAAATATTGGTTAGTTACTTGCCCTCATACCACACACAGTGGCATATCAGGGCTTGCAGATTTGTGGTTACACTTCATAAGTCCCCCTATACACAGGCAGCTTACAACAGGCAAAGGAACACTGCCCCCATCCTTGCTGTATACGCTTCTGCAGGCTGAAGTAACATTTTCTTTGAACTGGTTACCAACAAACCATACCACATTCATGTGCCAACTGGAGACATTGGCATCAGCTTAGCCTCAAAGACTGACAGTCTTGTATTTGTCTTGAAAATTGCATGACCCTGTTGCACAATGTTTTCCCATCTGCTGTGTAGCCATTGTCAATTACAATATGTAGAGCTTGTGCACTTCATTTCAACTACTGCCATCCCACTCCCCCTGCTGAAAGCATGGTCCCATCTGGAAAGCTGACAGAGGCAGTATAAAAACAAGTCAAGGGTACACTTGAACTTTAAATTAACTTTTAGCATGATGTGGTCTGTGACATCCTGAGGCTCCTTGCAAATAGCCTTTTTTTCTGTCTTTTATCAGTTGGTTAAGTATTCATAAAGGGGGTACATTTTTCCTTTAAGCAATTCAAAAACTGCCTGGCTGATAGGGCACTAGGAACAAGTTAAATTCTTAAATGTACCTATATAGTAACTTAAAACAAAATGTAAATAATTTAAAAAAAAAAACACAAAACCTGCAAATTATCTTTTAATACCCCTGTTGGTATAAGGGAATTTAGGATGACCTGCCCCTTAAATATTCTCTCTGCACCCTTTTGCTATATATTTGCTTCTTGTTCCTATAGCCACTGCTAGCTTAGTATCATGCTATGGGATCTATTATCTGGAATGTAGGGTGTTTTTCATTAAAAAAAGTATCAAACATTAAAAAAAACCCAAATAGCTCTCCCAGGTTTATATCAGCTTAGTTAACATCAAGTACATTACTGGTCTTGTACACAATGCAAAGTGCAAAAAAAAAGCTGCATGGTGGTAAGGACAGGGCTGAGTTGTGCCTCATTAATGTTCTTGCACTTTCACCAATGGTAGGGCTGCCACCTATCCAGCTTTGACCCAGACAGCCCAGTTTTTTTGAAAGGCTGCCCGAGTCAAATTAGGAAAACCAGGCAGGATTTCCTATGACTGACAATTGAGATGGCATAGCCCCGCCCCTGTCATGACCCGCCCCGCCATGTCACAGACCTGCCCCCATTACATAGAGGCTCCACCTGGAGTTCCATGGGACAGAAGGTGGCAACCCTAACCCAGGGGCTGAGTAACAAACAGGTTAAAAGTGAAGAATTGTTAGTTTGTATAGGACCCACTTTTTCCTGTATATCTAAATTTTCTGTATAATGGGTATCCACATAATACATCACATACCTGAAGTTGTTATTAAATGATAGAGACTGGACGTTGCTTTAACACACAATGTTTTTATACCATGCCTTCTTAGGTGCTCTTATTCTCTTGTTTTGATACAGTTTGTTTTTAGCTGGCCTTGTGCTACATACAGTAATTTTTATAATTTACAAAGACATTGGAGAGACAGCAACAAATCTAAATTAAAACACATTTCAAGTAAAAAATTTATTCTGGATATCGTTTTTTTCATGTTTTTAAATGTGCCCTTCTTTTACAACCAGAATGTATAGGGAAGAAGCACACCAAATTTTCTGGCAGAGCCTTTATCTCATTTTATTTGCAGGAATTTGAGGCACTGCAGGGACCAAGCCCCTTCCTCAGGCGCACGATACTCAGAGAGATTTGGAATGAATACAATTCTTCTGAACTTCAGCTGCACATTAAAGGGTAAGGAAAGTGTAAAATAGAATAAGGCTAGAAATGCTGTATTTTGTATAATAAACATAAACATGAACTTACTGCACCACAAGCCTAATCAAACAAATGATTTATGCTTTCAAAGTTGGCCACAGGGGGCTGTCATCTTGTAACTTTGTTATACATCTTTGCCTGACACTGGCACTGCACATGCTCAGTATGGTCTTTGCTGCTTAGGGATCGTCATAAATGATCAAAAAACAAAGCTGTTTGATTTCTGCATGGCTGGTAAGTAAGGCAGGGGCTCTCCATGCTGTTCATAAGTATGATTGTTTCCCTGCCAGAAGCTAGGGACCGTCTGACAATTCCTATCCACAGTAAGTAAATGAAGGGAGAATTTCACTGCATACAGTCAAGTTTCTTATAAAAACGGTACACATTTTTTAATTAAAGTATATTGGAGATAGATTTCTTTTTCATTAAGGAAACTAAAAAAGGGATTTTATTTCTTTGCCTTCTTTAGACTGGTTTCTGTCTGACTTGTTCTTCAGTTATGCACTAATATAGGTTTCTTCATCTTCTCCAGGCCTTCCATAAGACAGCCAATTGCTCTTGCTTTTAGGTATGGTTTTTTTTATGTATTTTCAGATATTGGGTTTTACATTCGTTCTCCCTCAGGTATCTGACCTTGAGGGTGAGGGTTGTAAACATCAGCCTTATTTATTGGCTTATGGCAAATGGGCAAGTTTAGATTTCATCCCTCTATTTTTTTCCTCAAAAACACACTCTGACCTACATTTTTCTCACCAGTGTGTAGCTCACCGATTGGTCACATGTCCCACGTCCTGCTCCCTGGCGGCGGAGAGTCTCAAACACTTGAACCAAAACGGACTTCTTTGAAACGCCAAGTCATGATGAATAAAAATCGCTTTATTTAGTTGAAAATTGTATAAATCGCATGTTCGTTTTCTATCAGTGCACTCTGAGGAAGTGTAGTGACATGAAACGCGTCAGCACTGATAGAAGGCGAACGTGCGATTTAAACATTTTTCAACTAAATAAAGCGATTTTTATTCATCATGTCAAAGAAGTCCGTTTTGGTTCAAACATTTTAACACTCCATGTCATCCTTGTCATTTTGCAAGTAAAGCTGCATAATTCATTATCCATTATCCAGCAGAAATGGACATTCAAACATTATTTTAAGAGTAGAAAATGTTCAACTAGAAATTCACGCAATGACCAGTGTGAGAGATATGTCGGTCCTTGTCTTTGAATGTTTCCATCAGGCAAAATCGACAGGAAAAATGAAAGATGTTCTGGAGATTTTACTTTCTTCTGTCCATACATTGTAATCCAAAACAGGACTGTACACATTATACATGTACACAGAACAAAATATCAACAAGTGACTAATGTATAGGAAAAGTTTCTTTTGGAACTGTTATATAAATGCAGGGACAATGAATGCAGGGACACAGAAAAAGGCAACTGGAATAGGTATGGAAGTAAAGCCAGGGATAATGAATACATAATGATGCATGAATAAGAAATCCTCTTTTGGAAATGATGGCTTTGTATATGTACACAACATGTATAGAGACTGATACATAATCACTAGAGGCACAGAGTGTGGTAAAATGCTGGTATGGAAAGAGTTCTAAAAAAAAGTGAACTGAAACGGATATCAATATATCGGCTTGACAACATCATGAGAGTTTGCTTCTTTTAGAAGAGATCCAGAACTTTAAAGCAAAAGTTTTTGTTTTATTTTTATACAAAGGCCCAACTACAAGAGTAGGAGAGAGAGAGAGAGGGGGGTGCCACCCATGCTAGGATTACAAATTGCCACACAATTCAGTGCTGATACCCAACAACAATATGATTCACTATCTAGTATAATAATAGTATAGTATCTATATGTCATGAAATGATGGGGCTAATGTGTGTTTTTTGGTGCACTTTGCATACCGGATGCTGCCATTCCAAACACGGAAAGGATGTGCCAAACAAAGGTATGTTTTTGCAAAATGGGTATGGTATTTGAGGGTGTGGACACAAAGTGGAAATGGCCAAATGTGTGGCCATGTTAGGAAAGTAGATGCATCTGCCAGCCAGAGTGTGCTTCATCATCCCTCATGCCCCCCCCCCCAAACACTAGCTACACCACTGATTACTACTTCAACCAAACAGATTTTCCCT
>CM044433.1:111159904-111171876 GCA_024363595.1 Xenopus borealis | reverse complement strand
ATATATATAATGAACAACAACATCTGATGCACCAATGGCAGCTGCACATTCATTAATGAATCCTTTGCTAAGATAAAAACATAACATGTAGCCATTTGCATTGAAGTAAAAATACTCATTAACATTAAAATGCTAATCAGGGGTGGTGCACCAGAATGACAATGCGTGAGCACCGCAACTCATAATTAAAACAAAGATATTGATGGTCTTAAAAGAGACGGTATAAGGCAAACAATTAGAAAATATAATATGCTCCTCAACCTACAGGTCTGTAGCCCCTTAGAGCTTTTACAATGGTCAGATTGTGGGTCCCTGGAGTAACTTCGCTAGCGAAATAGACAGACTCTAGTGCAACTTTGCACCCTTATGCCAGACAAAGACGTAACTACACTAATTCGCTAAAATGCCGATCTTACTGAACGTCACCTCTTGCTCAAGACTTGACTTTGCCACCTCAGACCGGGTGATGTCCAATAGAGTAGATCAAATTTTAAAGTTTTTAAAGTTTTAGATAAAATTTTAAAGTTAAAATTTTTTCACAAAAAATGCTGGTGTCTTTTACTTTTTTAAGGGTGATAGGCTGAAAAAGATCGTAATTTTTTTTGTGTACCCTCCTTTCCAAAAAACTTCCCAACATGTGGCAACTCAACTATACAGCAGGCACATGTGTAGGGAAATGGAACAACTTTATTTTATTTATTAAAGGTTTCCTGGGTTTGTGTAGTGTAATGTAGTGGCTGCAGCATATGCGTCCATTATACTTTTTTGCCGTATGCAAATTAGGCATCGCTAGTGTAACTTCGCTTTGCCTGACAAAGTAACAGTAGCGCAACTTCACTACCATTCACCTCCCTGAGCACAACTTCGCATTTTAGTGAATTTGCGTAGTGTTGGTGAAACTACGCCTGGCGAAGTGCGGCAAAGCTGTCGCTGGTGCAACTTCAGATCTTAGTGAGTTTGCCCCTATATATCATACTCCGTACAGCTTTTATAGAGAGGCTTATTCAGTACACTAATTGAGATAAACTAAAGAAAGCAAACACAATTAAAAATATATAATGTTGTGAAAAGTGTGGAACTAATAGTCAGGCATGCACATAACATTAAACAAGGATATATACAAATGGGAGATTATGGGGTTAAAGTGCCCCTTAAATAAGGTGCAACTGTGGAGTTTCACAAGATGGAGCGATTGATAAAACATTTCACTAGGCATCTCAGGTATGCTTTACTTAAAAGATAAAATGCATTTAAGAAAAGCTGGCTTTATCATTTTCCCCAAAATAGATCAGAAACCAAGCTCAGCCCACAGCAACTATTAGATATTGATCATGTGATGACACTTCTTGATAAGTCTTGGCGCAGATCAGCACTGTGGAATGCACTGGGTATTTCATATCTTGTACAAAACAACTACATGATTCAATATAAATACCTGAATTTAGATTGTACACATTTCCTACATTTTTAAAAATGTATTTCACAATTAATAATGTTTTGTTGCTATTTGTTTCTACCTACTTAACCTCTCGCATTTTCATCTTGTGGTTGAGCCTTTGTTCATGTACACACTGGAGTAAACAATCAACTGAGTAGTACGTTTCCTGTTGCATGTAATAAGGCACTACAGGGGCATGGTTACCAGCAGATCATCTGATTAATCTGTTGTTAATCAAGCTTCTGGAGAGCGCCTGGAGGCAAGGCATAATAGAAAACAGGTAGAAATGTTGCTCATTCAATGCATGGTATTCATACGCAAACAAAATCAACTTTAAAAAATGTTTAAAAGTGTTTTTAAGTGCAGAGGATATAGTCTTTTCTTTAAAAAATGAAAGAAATGTATACAAGAATTAACACCAACAGAAAACCTCTGTCATCTGGGTCTCTTGCGTGTTACAAAAATTAAAATGCGCTTGATTGCCTGCAGGCGATCTTTGAGGAATGTCATTGCCAGTATTGTTAGTTGTGCCTTGCTTTCCAGTGGTAACACAGCCAACATCCACCAACACCAAGCTGGGCCATTTACACTATTCTGAAATAAAAATAAATTTGTCATTAATAGCAAAATAAGTCCTTTTTTATTAAAGTATGGGGTTTCTTTCATTTATAGACAGTTATATACATTCTGAAAGCCTGGGGTGCAAAAGCGTTCCCTTTAGTGCTAGTTTAAGTGCATTAGTGCCCAGGGGTGCACTGCATTTCCTTTTGACCTGGGCAAAGTGCAAATAAAATAGATTAGTGCACTTTGCACACTTGTGGGGCATTGTGAATGCGCACTATTAAATGATAAGAGCACTAATTCTCTGCATGTTTTTGTTTAAATAGGGATTTTATACAAGGATGGGTGCTGTCACAAAGCATGTCCCTGCTTTGAACTCAATAAAAAATAAACCATATAACAGTTTAGGTTAACCACTGCTGTCTACAATGAGCTCTTCTGCTATGGCAAGCAACATGGCAGATTCCATTCAAATGAATAAATTAAATATGCGCAGTAGAAATGTTCTGCATAAATAATAAGCTATACTCAGTAATATCTGAGAAATAACATAGCACGTGTATTATAGGCTTCCTTTAATAAGACATGAAGGACAAATTCTAGCCAACATTCTCGTCAGAATCATCTGGGAAGCATATTTCTAATGAGCATTCTGGTAAATATACTGGTAATGTCCTGGACTTGTGTTTGAACACACGTGGGCAGAACCAGCAATTTGAATAAAGTGAATGGGGCATGTTCAAGGCCAAAATAAATGCTACTGGGCCACACAAAATTAATTTAGGGGCTGAAAACGCAAGGAAAATTTTGATGCTGATCATTGGACAGTGAACCATCGCCCCCGGAACACTCAGCAGTTCGGGGTCTCCTTCCTACAGTAATGATTATAAACACAGCCACCAGATTGTTCTCATCTACCTAACAAATGTGCAGACACCTTTACAGGGGTTGTTTATCTTTAAGTTAACCTTTAGTATGTTAGAGAATAGCCAATTCTTTTATCATTTTTGAACTATTTGCCTTCTTCTTCTTGTGACTCTTTCCAGCTTTCAAGTGGGGATCACAGTCCCCATCTAAAAACAAAAGCTATAGTCTATCTTTTGATACTCCTATTAATATTCCAGTTTTTACTGCAAATCAGTGCATGATGGCAAGGTAATTTGGACCGTAGCATCCAGATTGCTGAAATTGCATATTTGAGAGCTGCTGAATAAAAAGCCAAGTAACTCAAAAACTGCAAATAAAAAATGAAAACCAATTAGACCCATTACATCATACTAGAGTTAAATTAAAGGAAAACTATAACCCCCAAACAATGTAGGTCTCTATAAACAGATATTGCTGAAAACAACTCATACTGTATGTAAAACTGCTTTGTGTAAATAAACCATTTTCATAATAATATACTTTTTTAATAGCATGTGCCATTGGGTAATCATAAATAGAAAATGGCCATTTTAAAAAATAAGGACAGCCTCCTGGGATAGAGCAATATTTCCTTAAATATATATACCAGTTTGGTAAGATTCTTTAATATGTCACTTAATTTGATATAAACTATCTGTTGCTCAAGTATTCATTTTCGGGGTATAGTTTTCCTCTAAATGTGAACAACCCTTTTAATGAAAAAGTGTATACATCACAAAAAACTAAATTATTATAATTTATTAATATTAAGGTCCACATGTTTTTTGGGAATTATTCATTATTATTATGCACAGGATACAGACAATAGATGAACTAAATGCCTTGTAATCTTCATTTACCTGTGGATCAGATTCTTTGCTTGGCATTGGCCCAAAGTGACTGAGAATTTGGGATTTCATATTGTCTTTCAAGGAAGTAAACCAGCCCAAAGCTTGGTCATAAACTGAATTATGCAGCACAAGGAGTTCTTCGCATTCCTGTCCCTCCACCTATGAGTAGAGAACATTTTATTTCTGTAAAAAACAGCCTTCAAGTGCACTTTGTACACATTCTTTATTGTAAGCAATACACCTAACACCTTCAACACAAAGGGGGTTACTTATGAAAGCTCTGGGTAAGATTAAAGGAGAAAGAAACCCTAACAATGAATAGACATAAAAATGCGATATTTTATATAGTGAACTTATTGTACCAGCCCAAAGTTTCAGCTTGTCAATAGCAGCAATGATCCAGGACTTCAAACGTGTCACAGGGGGTCACCATCTTGGAAAGTATCTGCAACACTCACATGCTCAGTGGGCTCTGAGCAGCTGTTGAGAAGTTAAATTTAGGGGTCAGTGCAAATTATCAGAAAATTACGTTAGTCTGTAATAAAAGCTGATTCTACAGGGCTGATTATTAAATTCTGTTGCATTGTTTTCTGTGCTACCATGTAGTAATTATCTGCATTAATTAACAATCAGCCTTAAACTGTGACATTTCTATTCCATGTGTACTGTATATTGTGAGTGGGTCCCTAAGCTCAGTAAGTGACAGCAGAACAGAAGTGAATCAACAGAAAAGAAGATGGGGAGCTACTGGGGCATCTACTGGGGAGACACAGATCTTTACTGCTAAAGGGCTGTGGTTGCCTTGGGCTGGTACAGAAGCACAAAACATAATGTACAACATTTCTAACAGCACTTGTTTAGTTTATCTTTCCTTGTCATTTAAGTCCTACACATTTCAGTAAGTCATGTGACAGAAACGACATTATTAAGCACCCATTATGACAGATGACATCACTAAAGACCATTTACAAGGATTTGATTTACAGGATGTTCATGGCTCTTACATAAAAAAAGGTGGAGAGTAAATAATAAGAGAGGCCATTTCAAAATCTGGATAAAATGACAGATTTCATTTTTTTTCCACAAGTCCTGAGCATAATACAGCTGCAGAAACCCAGCATATCATAAGCATTGCCTAAAGCAACATGTAGCAAGCAAACAAAATGTGAGTCTGTTTTATTAAACAAAAAAGTAAGCACATTAATAAATGTACATTCAGCATTTATATTTGACAGCACTTAATAACCTTTGTGTCCTCCAGATATTCTATGTTTGCAGTGTTGTAGCCATCCCTTTGTCCATGGCTTAAAACTTTGAAGCGGTTTAAACCAATCGTGTCCACTACCGAGCGTCCATCAGGAAAAAACTTCACATCCCTCACTTGCAACATACAGCCATAATCTGCAAAACTAATATAAAAAACAAAACAAAAAGATTTACCCTAGGAGACCACAGCAAGTGCCAAATTACAGCACTCTTGCAGATCCCAATTGTTAACCAGCTTAAGTAACCAGTTCACCTGTATGCCAATCGCTGAGGGCACAAAAGACACACATGCTATGATAAATCAAATTATGATCAAATGCTAGCCATCATATTAATTGTGCCTCAAAATTTATTTCTGTCCCATTGTCTAAGAGCAGAGAAGCAAAGAGCAATTTAGAAAGAAGGTTCCAGAAAACAGGGATTCCTGACATATATGTGATGCAAAAATCATTCTATAGATTTTATAACAAAACACTGACTGTCCCAGAAACCCAGTGGAATATGCAGACATGCATACAAAACTACAAAATGTCATCCTTTGTTGTGCTGAATTCAGTGTATGTGGAGGTATACAGAAAAATAAGCACACATTGGAGAATCTAAAAGAATAGTGACACATATTAAGAGGCTGGTTTACTAAAACTCAACTTCATCTCAGTTTATTATGATAACAAAGTGAACCAAACTCTTTTCCACAACTTGAACTCATTTATCAATATGTTTTCTAAAAATAAACAAAGAGACAAAATGTTGTGACAAAATCAAGCATCGATTCATATAGTACAATTGTCGCTCCAAAAACTCAACTTTATCATGTTTTTAGATTATAAGATGAAACCCCAGACTTTATCAGATTATCCAGGGCCATTGACTTCTACATGACTTCGACAGGTTTCATATGGTGTATTTTTGGATTCTAAATCTTAGGGGTATGATAACTCTAAAAAATATTTATTTTCCATGAAAAATGTTCCCCCTAAAAGCTTGACCAGAAAAATAAATAAATGGCTCCCTAAAAGTAATCTTAATTATTATTTTAGGAGCATTTGATATATTGATAGGTTTAGAGAAAATATCTAATGACATACCTCTTTAAATCATCAGCTACACACATGCCGAACTGTTTAGTACCAGTCTCCATACATCTTCTAATCATCAGCCGATAGCGAGGCTCAAACACATGAAGGGGACAGGGAATAGTAGGAAAAGCCATGGTGCATACAAATATAGGAACATCTTTATGCAGGCTGGTTTTAAAGAAAGAAATAATGGTGTGTTATTTAAGAGCAACAATATGTATTTGCACCTTTATAAAGATGTTTTTTTGCATTTCCAATAAAACCCCAAAGTCCAAGTTTTGCTAAATTTTCAAAGTAATGCACATACATGGCCACTCTACAGCCTATGTTGTTCCAGTAACCCAAAGCTGTCAAGAGTCACGGAGTCAGATTCTGAAGCAGTTCGGGGTAGCTAGAGTAGGAATCTGCAAAAATGTACTAACCCTGAATGAATTTAGTAATTAAAAAGAAATGTGTTACATTTTCCTACTTCACAGATAAGTCATAATGCTTTAAGAATAAAGTCCAAGTGCATAGTTGTTTCACTAGTGTGAATTCCAGCTGAGCTATTATAACCTTATTGTTTAAATTTTTTGTCTTTTGTTTAAACGGGTTTAAGGAATATTTGTAGTTTCTTTAAAAAATAAAGATCCACAAAGACATAGACTTAGATTGAAACTTGAACAGTATCCTTAGTCATGTTGGCAGCGACAGGTTGGATGGCCAATAGGGTAGTAAGTCAGCTTCCTAGTCAGTAGTTGTTTGGCTTGTTCCAAAAAGCAGATGCCCACTTTATATAGCTTTAAAGCGAAACTGTCATGGGTAAACAGGTTTTTTTTTTTTTAAACACATCAGTTAATAGTGCTGCTCCAGTAGACTTCTGCACTGAAATCCATTTCTCAAAAGAGCAAACAGATTTGTTTATATTCAGTTTTGAAATCTGACATGGGGCTAGCCATTTTGTCAATTTCCCAGCTGCCCCTGGCCATGTGACTTGTGCCAGCACTTTAGGAGGGAACTGCTTTCTGGCAGGCTGTTGTTTTTCTGAATAGTACCCAGAGGGACATTGGTTTTACTATTGAGTGCTATTCTTAAATCTACCAGTCAGCTGTTATCTTGTGTTAGGGAGCTGTTATCTGGTTACCTTCCCCTTGATCTGTTGTTAGGCTGCTGTGGGGGGGAAGGGAGGGGGTGATATCACTTCAACTTGCAGTACAGCAGTAAAGAGTGATTGAAGTTCATCAGAGCACAAGTCACATGACTTTGGGCAGCTGGGAAATTGACAAAATGTCTAGCCACATGTCAGATTTCAAAATGAAATATAAAAAAATCTGTTTGCTTTTTTGAGAAATGGATTTCAGTGCAGAATTCTTCTGGAACAGCACTATTAACTGATGCATTTTTTTATTTTTTTTTCCCATGACAGGATCCCTTTAAAGTTTCTGAGTTTTGGCAGTGATAAAATGCCTGGTATTTTGTGTTCTTTCAATAAAGAAAATAATAAAAAATACATAGTATATTAGAAACAGAGGAGTTGGAGGTACAGTAACTGAGGAGCCGTAGTCAATGGGTACAGAAGCACAGGACAGAATGTGTCATGTCAAGAAATCGAATTACAGTACTATATGTGCATGCGTATATATGTTTTCTCATGTAAAAAACAGAAAGGGGGGCATATGACACATAGCAACAATTCTTATTGCAATTTTGGACAGAGGATATTGGACTATATTTATAATATGCCATGAAACTGTTCTTCCAGGTGGGGCAGCTGAGCATCTGACAACCTTTGAAGGGCTAAACACACTGCAATTATGCAGTACATATGAATGCTTAACATTTCCACTGTAGTGTATAGCTCACTTGTAAGGGGATGTGCATGTTTTGTAGAATGGGTATCATGTCTTATAGTGTACAGTAAATAAAAAACAAAGTGCTAAAGGAACTCTACAGAATGACAATGAGTTTCATCAACACTCAACTCAAAATGATTGCAAATATGAATTCTCTGATGATCGTCTTACTTTGAAAACTCCTTCATTTCCTCATCATAAATTTTTTTTCTTTCACTCAGCTCCTCTGGCAAGTATCTTGTTATTAGTTCTTCTGTCAGAAGTGTCTTTTTATAAGCTCTGTATGCTAGGTACTAAAGACATAAAATAGAATGGGAATCAAACAAAAATGTATTGCTCTCAGATCTCATGCTAGAGCACAGAAGATTTACAAAAATTCCAGTTTGCACATATCTGAACATTCAGCATATAAGAACAGTTTCATACCATGACAGACATTAGTAACTCCCAAAAAGCAACTATACAACCTCATAAGAAATTTTAACCTCATTTTAAAATGGGCTGTATACACCTTGAACAAAGTGAGTTCAATGAAAAGGGCTTGTTCTGAGCATACATTTTGTCCATAGTTTGTTATCATGAAAAATCGTTTTTGTTATTTTTTGAGTAACAGGGCAATCTCAGATGAGAAGTGAAACGTCTTCATTAAAATATCTCAGCAAGTTCAGTTGCTTTGAGTTACTTTTGATAAATAAACAAAGAGACTGAAGATACTCCATGTTTTGCCCTTGAGATAAGATAATTTAATTATTAGTATAAACCCCCCTTTGTTTGACCTTTGTTTTAATTCTTTTAGCCAGTGTACATTATTCAGATTAATTATCTTTGAACTGGTAATTTAACATTGCAAGAACCAAAAATGGAGTAGCTTCAGTTATCCTATTAATTATTAAACAATAGACAAAAAGTATGTTAAAGGGGAAGTCAAGTCTAAAAAAGAAAAATAAACATGAACTTATTGCACCACAAGCCCAATAAAACAAATGATTTATGCTTTTCAAGTTGGGCACAGGTGGTCACCATCTTGTAAATTTGTTAAACATCTTTGCAAGACCAAGACTACACACATTTCATTGTGATCTGGACTGCTTAGGGATCGTCATAAATTATCAAAACAACAAACAAGTCAAATAATATCTATGTTTTCATGTAATCTAATGTGGATTTTATAGTTTTTGTATTGTTTAATACAAACTTTCTTCAACTCTGCAGAACCAGTAGCTGCAGCAAAATAATCCTCCATATGGAATCCCAGTTTATCTGTTTAAATCTGGCTCCATGATCATTGTCCTTGCAGCTGGAGTTGGAAACAGTAAATGACATGTAAAGGCAAAAATAAAACCCAATACAAATATCTACACAGTCGCCAACTGCTCTACAGGGAAACAAACAAAGCTGCTTGAGTTCTGCATGGCAGAGAAGTAAGGAGGGGGCTCCCCTGCTGTTCATAAGTATGATTGTTTCCCTGCAGGGACTGTCTGACTATTCCTATCCAAAGCAGTCAGAGCAAGTAAATGATGGGACAATTTCACTGCATGCAGTCAGGTTTCTTAGAAAAGGTACATATTTTTTAATGAAAGTATATTTGAGATATGTTTTGTTTTCATTAAAGAAAGTAAAAATGGGATTTTTTTTTTTTTTGCCTTTACATGAGGAAAGTCTAAAAATGAATAGGGCTAAAAATGCCATGTTTTATATACTGAACATATTGTACCTGCCTAAAGTTTCAGCTTGTCAATAGCAGCAATGATTCATAACTTCAAACTTGTCACAGGGGGGTCACCATCTTGGAAAGTGTCTGCGACACTCACACGCTCAGTGGGCTCTGAGCAGCTAAGCTTAGGGGTCGTCGCAAATTATCAAACAGAAAATGAGGTTGGCCTGTAATATAAACTGATGCTACAGTGATTATTATTAAATCCTGATGCTAATTGCCAGTGGCATAACTAGATGTTACTGGGCCCCACAGCAAATTAATTTTAGGGCCCCCAACATATCCAAAGGCTGTCCTGTTTTACCAGTATGTATTGATATTGTTTAGGAATGAGAGCCTCATGGGCCCCCTATACTTCCTGGGCCCCCCTGCGGCCGCAGGGTCTGCTTCCTCTATAGTTACACCCCTGCTAATTACATTGGTTTCTGTGCTGCCATGTAGTAATTATCTGTATTAATGACTAATCAGCCTTATATTGCGACATTTCTATTCTATGTGTACTGTATATTTTGAGTGCGTCCCTAAGCTCAGTAAGTGACAGCAGCACAGAGCATGTGCAGTGACTCAGCAGAAAAGAAGATGGGGAGCTACTGGGGCATCTACTGGGGAGACACAAATCTTTACTGCTAAAGGGCTGTGGCGGGTGCCTTGGGCTGGTACAGAAGCCAAAAACATAATGTACAACATTTCTAGCCTACTTCTTTAGTTTCACTTTCCTTGTCCTTTAAGCAGAGGACCTATTCATTGAACTTATTTTAAACAAGGAAGTATACTTTAGTTTGCCTTTTATGTAAGAGGGGTTCAAAATGTCAGAGCAGAAAGTGAAGTCTAATCTATAAATCTAACTCTCTCCCAAGCATTCAACATGCGCACAGTGTGATTCAGTGGACTGCTGGTAAGATCATTAAAATCCTGGACCTTGATTAGTATTGAAAGTTGAATAATTTTATATGCAATACTAACTAGCTCACCTGTGACAGATCTTCTTTACAGAGGGGACAATGTGGGTTATGGTCCAGGCATCGCTCAAGGCATTTTAGGCAGAATGTGTGTCCACACGGTGTGGCTACGGGCTCATAAAACAACCTACAGAAATAAAGGAGACTTGTATGCACTTTGTCAAATATATATTAGAAATTTTTAACCTGTTTATATATTTAAACTCACAAACAACTCCATTACAGAGTTTGCAACCATACGTTTCTTCCTACACTCCAAAACCATATAGGCATCACTGTGGAACATTATTGCTCTTTGAATTTTCCTCATTAACTTTAATGGGAAAGTTCTGAAGTGGTTTAGGCAATATAAAATGAAACACACACCTTGATAAATTCGCCATTTATTTTACACAGTTTTTTGGTGTTACTTGCGGTACATAGTATAATACATAGGTCTGTAAATGACTAAATACTTGCATGTAGAAAAGGTCAAGTGCATTTTATGACTGTGCTAGGTGACAAATTGCACATATATCAAGCAAGAAATACATTAATACTGCTTTAATCTACATTCATGCATTCCACTTAAGTATTCTCCTTCTTCAACCCCTCCTCACATAAAGAGGATTTTTTAATAAGCTTACCTGTATTTAGGGTAATATTGATTTAAACCAAAAGGTGGCAGCAAAACTTCAAAACAGTAAACAACAGTACAGTGAATCAACAAGAATAAATTAAAGGGATGTCATGGAAAAATGTGTTTTTCTAAACACATCAGTTATTAGTGCTACTCCAGCAGACTTCTGTACTAAGACCAATTCCCAAAAGAGCATACAGATTTTTTTATATTCAGTTTTAAAATCTGACATGGAGCTAGACATATTGTCAGTTTCCCCGCTGCCCCCAGTCATGTGACTTGTGCCTTCACTTTTAGATGGAACTACTCTGGCAGGCTGTTATTTCTCCTACTAAGGGTAAAGACATGGTGCTATTTGGGGGAGATTAGTCGACTGGAGCCTCTTCCTTGGGTGACTAATCTTCATGAACTGCCTCCCCGCTGGCTATATCGCTGGTGGGATGTCACTTGGAGCGCTTAATTTTCCAAAGTCGCCCAAAATTGCCTCACAAGGAAACTTCTGTCGACTTCAGAAAACTAAGCGCTCCGAGTGCCATCCAGCCAGCGATTTAGATTCTGCCGAGGGAGGAGGCAGTTCGGGGAGATTAGTTGCCCGAGGAAGAGGCTATTTGTCACCAGGCGACTAATCTCTCTAAAGGGATACTGTCATGGAAAAAATAGTTTTTTTTCAAAATGCATCAGTCAATAGTGCTGCTCCAGCAGAATCCTGCATTGAAATCCATTTCTCAAAAGAGCAAACAGATGTTT
>CM044433.1:111117235-111152956 GCA_024363595.1 Xenopus borealis | reverse complement strand
GGGGGGGGGGGGGGGGGCTGCACCTAATGATAATGTGTCCACTGCTTCAAAACTGATGCAACAGCACTAATATAGCCATGCCCCCATCACAACTGTCTGGCTTGTCTGCAAATCCTTCCATGATGTCAAATTCCACTTCCTGAAACGGAACCCTGAACAAATGTTGGGCAGTAAAAGATAGGTGTGGAAAGTGCTGAAAATTCCTAGGAACTCTGAACGCATAGATCATTAACCAGAAGCGACTGGTGCATGGACGAAAAGGAGAGGACTGCTGGCTACCTAACCAATGCAAATAAACACCTGATTGCCCCACTTTTAACTTTGACACATGTTAATTTCAGCACAATTATGATACTTTTTATACAGTTTATAGCAGTGATCCCCAACCAGTAGCTCGCGAGCAACATGTTGCTCTCCAACCCTTTGGATGTTTCTCCCAGTGGCCTCAAAGCAGGTGCTTAGTTTTGAATTACTGGCTTAGAGGCAAGTTTTGGTTGCATAAAAAACAGATGTCCTGCCAAACATTTTCTCCTGTAGGCTGCCAGTCCATATAGGGGTTACAAAAAGCCATTTAGAGCTCTTATTTGACATCCAAATGGACTTTTTCATGCTTGTGTTGCTCTCCAACTCTTTTTTAAATTTAAATGTGGCTCATGAGCAAAAAAGGTTGGGGACCCCTGGTTTATAGACTAAAAGGGTGTTATGTCAGTGTTGGACTGGCCCACAGGGATATCAGGAAAACTCCCGGTGGGCCCAGGCTTCAGTGGGCCTCTTGCTTCTAACAATTTGGCCTATTTCATGTTCATTCCCAATTTCTTTATGTGGAAAAAGAGGCTTAATAATGAAAGAATAGAGTATAGTAAGTAGATCTAAAAGAATAGGAGAATAAAGAGGTTAAGCAAGGAGAGAAGGAATAATAGTTTGGAAAGTTGGGCCCTTGGTCTAAGGTTTTCTGGTGGGCCCCTGGCATCCAAGTCCGACACTGTGTTATGTTATGTGTGATTCACCTTCTTTTCTCTAACTGACAGATTGCTGTAAGATGGGACCAGATAGAAAGCAAGATATATTTTGAAATCTGCTAAGACAATCATTCAGTTTGTGAGTAGGCACTTTTACTACACAAAATGGTGATTGTGGCCTAAGGGTTTCATTTTTAACCATCCGTGAAAGCACTCCTATGATCTTTTAAAGGGCAATTTAACCTGAACATCTGGAGTATATTTCAATTCAGTTGCACAAGTGGTAGATGTGTATAAGCTAAAAATACTACTCTATATTATTGTTATTTTTTTTCTTTTGTATCCCTACGCTGATCATTAATATTTGGTTGTGATACAATGGGGAGACTATTGAGATCACCAGAAGGAAAAGGACTGAAAGTTATAGCAAATCTAATTGTTCTTTGTTTGTAAATTTTACAAAATTACCCTAGCAACCAGGCAGTATTTACAGTAAAAGACAAAAATATGAATATAAGAGGGCCTGAACAGAAGGATAAGTAACACAAAATGAGAATAACATTCTCCAGTCTCCCAGAGCAGTAGTTTGTGGGCTGTTAGTTGCCCCTATTTGAAAGCTTGAAGCAGTCAGACGAAGGCAGCAAATAATTTAAAAAAACAATTCATAGAAATTGAAGAACAATTGAATATGTGTGAATTTGTCAGGGGGATATACCTGGTTCCACTTATCATCCTTCTGCCATGACAATTTTCGCATTGTATTCATTCAGGACATGTACAGTGTGTACTGCCTGTCTTTCATACAGTACTGTATTGTTTTCTGATTATTGTAAGCTTTGAAGATTTTTAGCTAAAATTATGATTACCACAAGATGGATAAAGAGCAATATGTCTCATCATTCTTTAGATACCTGCATTTATAAATGCATACATTCCAGAAATTGTGTGCCATCAAACAAGCAGTGACCTAATTCAGGAACATGTTTTTAAATAAATACCTTTTGAGCTTCAATCTTCATTGAACTCCACTCAGGGTTTAAGGCAACACAATAGAGAAATTCCTTCAAAGCCTCCTCTGTCCTTCCTAGCCCAGAAAGGGCCTGCGCCTTCACATAATGTCCCTGTACACAGAGCAACATAACATGCTTTAAAAGGCATTAACCAAACATCTTGTACCAAGATTTCTAAAAATATCAGCAAGCACACAAGGTTACATTAACCAAAAAGGTCATGGTGTTCTCAAGTAAAATATAACTTGCCTGGAAGCTAGTACAATAGGTGCGTATTGACAAAAATGTTACTGCACTCACCATTTGAGATCTACAGATTGATATTTAAATAAATATCTGGGTCTATTTTAATGTTCTATGAGTAGGGACCCTTGAATCTTACTTGCATATACACTTATAATATTTTTTTATAATTAAGTAAAAAGCTAATGATCCCCAACAAGCAAGTTTATTATTATGGAGTGTCCATCACAGAATTTCTCTATCGGGCAATATCATGTGTTAATTTTTTCCTTTTTTTTGTGTCTGGTTTGATTTAATGTTCTACTTTGATATATCCCTTTGGCCACCAGTGGACTAATGTCAGGTCAGATATGGTTCTTCACTGATGCCAATTTAAAATAGCTTCAGGGACTTTCAAAGATCCAGTCCCCGAAAACACCAGTGAACATTGGACTGACAAAAGAGCATTTAGCTCCAAACATGTTGTGCCAGCAAAAGCAATAGCAGCTAGTTCTTCAGTTTGTCCTGCTTCGCTGTTCTCCATTTATTAGCATATTGCACAGCAAGTAGGGGCTGCCTTGAGAAGCTAAAGGATAATTATTCCTTCCATGTTTGGATTTTTGTCTGTTTCTGTGCTCATAGAAATTAACAAGCTGATCCTTTTGTATAACATTTGATACTTCATAGAGGTAAAACAAATATAACATGGCAGCAGTAATGTTCCTTTAAAGAAGAGGGATCAAGAAAGTGGGGCAAAGACCAAGTACAGTTAGATTCTTTGTGAATTATTTTATTGCACAGACCACAGCTTGCTTGCACAATTTTGTGTGTGAAGACAAAAACAGAAAAACCGCCACGACTCCAGTTATGTTTTCCCATGTTGTTTATGGATCAACTTAAAGAATAAAACTTCTTGCGCTACTTTGTGTTACCTTGTGCGAGAGAGGTTGCTTTTTGCAGACAGTGTCAGCATCACTGATGGCTTGTTTAAAGTTCTTCATGTCTAAAAACAGCTCTGCTCTTTCAGCTGCTAACCAGGAGTCACAGGGAGCTGGAAAAAAAGAAATAAAATCATTTTTGCTTCAGCCAGTACTAGAAAATACCTCCTCACTTTGAAAGGATTAGAAGATAACTAACATAACTTTGTAATGTCTATAACATGCTTGTTAAATATACAGTAGCAATATACATTTTCTCATAAATCATTATTTAAGTAATATTTTCATGAACCAGAATGCTGACAATGCTTTTATGGATGTAGATAATACCGGGACATCATCTCTAAAAGTAGACCCCTTGTTAGTAAAGTATAGGCACTCCTTATGTAAAGGGTGATATTCTGAGACAATTTGCAATTGGTTTTCATTTTTTATTCTTTGTGGTTTTTGAGTTGTTTCACTTTTTATTTGGCAGCTCTCCAATTTGCAGTTAAAACAATCTGGTTGCTAGGGTCCAAATTGCTTTAGCAGCCATGCACTGATTTCAATAAGAGACTGGAATATGATTAGGAGAGGGCCTATATAGAAAAAAAGAGTAATAAAAAGTAGCAATAACAATACATTTGTAGCCTTACAGAGCATTTGTTTTTAGATGGGGTCAGTGTAGGGTTGCCACCTTTTCTTGAAAAAAATACCGGACTTCCTATACATTTCTCTTTTTTGCCTATTAATAACATTGGGATCAACCATCAAAAATACGAGCCAGATGGCAACCCTAGGTTAGTGACCCCATTTGAATGCTGGAATGAGCCAGTAACATCATCATTAAAGTAATAAAAATATAATGCAGTGTAGTTTTGCACCGGTAAAACTAGTGTGTTTGCTTCAGAAACACTACTATTGTTTATATAAATAATCTCTGTGTAGCAATAGGGCAGCCAAACAAAGGAGAAACGGCTCAGGTTACACAGCTTTTAGCAGATAAGCTCTGAAGAACATAATTATGTTATCTTATCCACTATTTAACCTGTGCCATATAGATGTTAAGCAGTTTCCACCATTGCTAACACTATAGTTGTGTTTCTGAAACAAACACATCGGGGTAGATTCATCAAAGAGTGAAGTTAAGAGTGAAGTTCCGCCACTCTCCATTCATTTCTATGGGATTTTTAAAGGCGTATTCATCAAAGGGTGAACTTTCACTTCACCCATTGATGAATAAGCCTTGCAAAATCCCATAGAAATGAATTGAGAGCTGCGGAATTTCCCTCTAGTGGCAGAACTCTTTGATGAATCTACCCCATCAAGTTTTACCAGTGTAGGGCAACAATACATGATATTTTAATTACTTTAAAGCACCTTCATTATTTGACGTTACTGTTATAGGTAAACCACCTATATTGGGGGGGGGGGGGGGGGGTGGCATATGGGCCATAACTGTTTGCTTTTGAATCTGAGCTGCATGATAAAGATCAGTTACAAAGTTTTATTTTTTCACTGAACTGGTCCTTTAACTTTTAGCATAATGTAGACAGCCATAGACAATTCTGAGTTTCCAATTTGAATTTGGAATTTAGCAGGTATCTGGTTGTTAGGGTTCTATACACACTACCAATCAGGCAGTGGCTTGAAAGAGAGACTGGAATATGAATAGTAGGGAGAGACTAAATAGAAAGATAAGCAATAAAAAGCAATAACAATAAAACTGTAGCCTCAAAGAAAAATAAATGTTTGGCTGCTGAGGACATTGACCTATATTTGAGAGCTTGAGGCAGGAGACAAAGGCAAATAATTAACAAAATATAAAAAAGGCCATTTCATCACATAATAAAAGTTAACTTGAAGGTGAACTATCCCTTTAAAAATATAAGGCCACTTTAAGTACACCATGCACGTTTTATGTTTCTAAAGGAAGACATTACTGTTCTTTTCAATCAATAGAATTTTTCCAAAGCAAGTGGCGCTATATTTAGAAAGCTAGCAGCTATTAAGCTACATCATACATTAATACTTAACACAAGTCGTGACTTTATTTGTGAATGCAGCATAAGGATAAAGGAAAGCATTAAACATAACACTTTATTGGCATTGGAAGCACAAGGCACATGGAAACGGTTAAATTGAAAATACATTTTCTGAATTTTTGCTAAAGGGTTGTTCACCTTCCACACCTTTTTTTTTTAGTTCAGTTGTTTTCAGATTGTTCCCCGAGAAATAGTCTTTTTTCAATTACTTTCTATTATTTATTTTTTGCAACCTGAATTTGTAACATTTAATTGATACATTTCTCAGCAGCATCTCTGGAGTATTAGCAACTATTGTATCAATTATTACAGGTGCCTTTAACGAAACCCAGGGATTCTGCTCAGCAGGGACAAAGATAAGATATGTATCAACTACATGTATCAATTTAGAACAGTATACAGGGTCAGCGACCCCCCAACTCCCAAAACTGTTTAGAAGGTGAAAAATTACACTTTACACTTCAATATTAGAAAAACAGTCACACATAGAAAATATATCTGGTGATCTATCTGAAAACAACTAGTTGTTTGAAGGTAAACAACCAGTTTAACAGTGAAAAAACAAAGGATAGACTATGCAGTACATCTGGCTGTCCACTTCCAGATCAGTTTACCATAGCAAAGCACTGCCCTCCCAAAAACAATGGTGTACTCGTAAAGTGTATGATATGCACAGAAAAATATCCTTAGACTCGCTGAAGAAAGGAGTGACTTTAAAAGAGTACAGCTCAGTATGAAGGGGGTGTACTTCTTAAAATAAAAAAAATTGGTTTATTAAATAAAAGGTCAGAATATATGACATTCAAGGTGCTCCAATAAAATTATTGGATGTGGGATGCCCCCCCCCCCCACCAAAAAAATAAATATCCCCTCTACTCATGTAAACAAAAAACTTTGGTACCTACACAAAAAGTCCAAATGTAAAAAATGATTTCAAAGCTTGGCTTTACAGATTAGTGCATATAGACATAATAGAAAGGTACTATGACAAGACTGCCAACTACTCACATGAAAAAGGATGTTATAACAAAATTAGCAAAGCAGAACAAAGAACCCTTAAATAGTATATGCAACTTTTACTTTTTATCTGTATTAGCTCACAATGCATATGGTTTGTATAGTAGTCCATTGCATCTTACAACTACAAGCTTAACCATAACTGGAAATTCATTTGAATAGGAATGTTGTTAATCCTATTTTTTAATTTTCACCTCAATCCCTTTTTAGTATGCTTTTTCTAATGAACCAGTGGAAGCCATTTTTGAAGGAACTGGAAAACAAACATGCTAACATGGCCTAACTATAGTGGGTGTGGCAAGCAGGCCTTCTTAAATGAATTATTCAGTATAAAAATAAAACTGGGTAAATAGAAAGGCTGTGCAAAATAAAAAATGTTTCTATTCTAGTTCGTTAGCAAGAATGTACTGGAATGCATAAAGGCTGGAGTGACTGTATGTCTAACACAATAGCAGAACACTACTTCCTGCTTTGCAGGTAACCAATCAGTGACTTGAGGGAGCGCCACATTGGTCATAACGGTTGCTTTTGCATCTGAGCAGTATGCTGAGGATCAATCAGTGTCGGACTGGGATGTCAGTGGCCCACCACAAAACCTTAGACCAGGGGCCCACAGGAAAACTTTAGACCTTGGACCCACTTTCCAAACTAATATTCCTCCTCTCTAGTGATGGGCGAATTTATTTGCAATTCACCGCTGGCGGATAAATTTGCGAAACGCCAGTGAAATTTCGCCTGGCGAAAATTTTCCGAAAAAAAACGAGTCGTGCATAATTTTTGACGCGACGCGCGTCAAAAGCGTGCCGCGACTCATTTCGTGAATTTTTCGCCAGTTCGCGGATTTCTCTGGAAATTCGCTAATTTTTCGGCGAAGCGAAACTGGGGAGATTCGCCCATCACTACTCCTCTCCTCACTCAACCTCTTTTTTATCCTAATCTTTTATATCTATTTACTATACTCTATTCTTCTTCCATTTTTAAGAATCTTTTTTACCATAAAGAAATAGGGAATGACTGTGAAAAAGGCCAAATGGCTAGAAGCAAATGGGCCCACATATGGGCCCCCCGGGAGTTTTCCTGGTATCCCGGTGGGCCAGTCTGACACTGGGATCAATTGCAAACTCACTGAACAGTTATGTCCCATGTGGGCCCCTTTCAAATTGCTCACTGACTCAGAGATAGAGAGCTGCAAAGCAGGAAGTTGTGTTCCGTTATGTTAGACATCCAGTCTCTCCAGTCTTTCTACATTACATTTTTGGCTAATTAACTATATTAGATTTTTTTTTCTTTTGCACAGCCTATCTATTTACCCATATTTTATTTTTAAGCTGGCCATAGACGCAAAGATCCGATCGTAAGATGATTCCACGATCGGATCTTTGCATCTCCCGACCTGCTCCCGACCTGTCACTAACCTTCAGATCAACTATAAGTAGTAAAAAGCACAGATAGCTGACGTTCTGCCCCTGACAAGGATCCTACGAAAGTTGTACGATTAAAAACCTAGTGACGGTCTCCCACTGAAAATCGTACGATCTGCAATAGACGCAAAGATATTATCACCAGCCGACAAAAATTTTCTAACCTGGCCGATCGACCAAACGACCGATCGGCATGGCACGACAAATGTCGGAACACTCCACACACAATCCGAAAGTCGTACGATAGTCGTACGAATCCTCGATTCGTACGACCAAGTCGTTGCGTCTATAGCCAGCTTTACACTGAACTGTTCCTTTAAGAGATACAACAAAAGGAGGACATATTTGCCTTACAATTTCACAAGTAATTTCATGTGCAGAACAGCATGACTGACAACAGAGAAAATACCAACCCAGAAACCAGCACCACCAGTTATCTTGTATTCATTTTAAAATCTGAAAAACATTGCAAAGGTCATTATACGTAATTCCAATTTCCCCTAGAAAAAGCATTACATTTTCATATATACGGTGCAGATAGGAGTTATTTACCTTGCTTACTATTTTTTTTTATTTACCCAACAATAAATTACATTTTTGTTTTATTAACAAAAGGGGAAATAAACAGGCAGCTTCTTATTTTTGTTGTCAAGCGACTATCTGTTTGGTCCATGAGCCAGTTTATCAGACAGCATTCCAGATCGGCCTTTATGCTCGCCTTTAGGGAAAGTTCTGGTGGGATTTTGTAGTGTAAACTGTGAAAGGTCAATCATCATATAGTATTGTCTATGATAATTTGTCAAGACTTTTTTATGTCATGTTTTATCCGAGTCAATTTCTTACTTATTATTCAAGTACACCTTATGTATAGATACCATGAGGAGTTGCAATCGAGCATCATCATAAGTGAGCATTTCTACATTCAGTGATGTCAGAATGGACAACATCAAATGGAAGCATGTATTTAGTCAGTAATTCACAATTAAAAGCTCGGCTCTAGTGGGCACCGCTGGCCCCGATCCGCCACCGAGATTTCTTTCCGCCCCTTCTGCCTCAGGGCCACCCTCCAGACCTTGAGGGCTACAACCTCATGGCCTCCCGTCCAGCAACTGCCACGTGTGCGCAAGTGCAAACAGCTTTTTGCCACGACCAAACAATGCGTGCGCTGACATGCAGGCACAAATTTAAAACTGAAATGTAGAAACTTAAACCAGTGTAGTCGGGGTGAAAAACCGGAATACTCAAACTGGTCTAGTTTAATGTGGAAAAAAAAAACTTGAATCATTCGAGTTTTCAGGCTAAACCCATAGAAAAAAATGGAACAAGGTGGCTACAAACATCTTTAAATGGCTCAAGGGATCGCTGCCATTGACTCCTACGTGACCTCAACAGGTTTTAGATGTATTTGAGCTATTTCCAGGGTCGGAGTATAATAAATCTCAAAAAATTTGTTGCTGTTTTTTTTCAAATAACTAGAAAATTTATAGTTTTTTTTTAACCAGAAAATTTGAGTTTTGACAAAACGAATACAACTCAAACCTTAATAAATCTTGCCCTTAAAAGAATGATATATTTAGGATAGTGACCTTCCCCTTTAAAGAAAAAAAAAGCATGAAAATCAAATACTGTGCCGCATGTATTCTGTAACTGGAAAGCAGATGACTGCAGATTATAGAAGCACATGAACATGCGTCCCCAGATGAAGCTTGGTTCAGCAAAGCAGCTATTAAAGATGAACAGACATACTCCCCCTTTTAATCTTCTCCAAAGATACTCTGAGCATGTGCAAAGGCAATGGCAGATTAGACATTACATAAAAACACCAGCAGTTCATGCAAAGCCTTTTTCAATGCCTATAAGACTCTTACAATCCTGTCTCTAGGTAACCTCCTGAAGCCTGCATTTACTTTCCAAGGACACGTGTGGCAGATGGACCAGCAGGGTGAGAATCACGTTTCCATGTAAAACGTGAATACAAAACCATCTCCTGGAAAGCCATTTTGTGAGGTGAAAGTGTATTTATTTTAAATCACACAGTTTTTATATCAAAGCAGGCAATATGTAGCATACACCAATACATCTTGTTTACTATTAATGGGTAGATAATTTATTTATAGAGTAATTGCGCTCCCTGCACTAGAAGAGCCGATTGTCCGGGTTGAAAATCGGAAATTCGGCTCTTAGTTACCAGGAGCTGTATTTTTTCCACCCCTGGCAACCACGGGGGCACTGCCTCCTGAGGCGAGTGCCTCAACTCGTCTCATTGGTGGAGAGCCTCTGGGTTTAACATAACAGAACACTACTTCCTGCTTTTTAGCTCTTTTGGTTTCCACTGATTGGTTACCAGGCAGTAACCAATCAGTGACTTGAGGGGGGGGCACATGGGACATAAATGTTGCTTTTGAATCTGAATTGAATGCGGAGGATCAATTGCAAACTCCCTGAACAGGCCCCCCCTTCAAGTCGCTGACTGAGTTAGGGTTAGAGAACTGAAAAGCAGGAAGTAGTGTTGTGGCTATTATGTTACACATCCAGTCACTCCAGCCTTTATACATTACATTTTTGGCTAACTAACTATAATAGAAACATTTTTTATTTTGCACAGCCTATTTATCGAGTTTTTATTTTTACACTGAATTGTTCCTTTCAGACCAAAATCCATAATTACAGTTTAAAAAAATTCATCTTTCCATATAGCAGAAGGGGCACTGCCCGCATGGAAGGATGGGACCCAAGATTTACTACAGTCATAGTAATGCTTCGACGAAATTTAGGTTTGTCCAAAAATTCTATAACAGACATAATAATAAATAAACAATATACTTAATTAGCTGTTTTGTTTTTAATATTACTTGAAAGGCACCATTTCTGTCTTGTGTTAATTTTAAGCCTGTACATCAGCAATTACGCCTACCTGATCTTTTTTCCAAAGACAATTCAGTTTCAAGCTGGCTTTCTTCCAGTACAGAAATGTCTTTTATGCTATACTTAACAACAAAGTAATTAACTCAGCAAACAAAAATAAACAAACATTCTATGAGCTGATTCCTAAACTAATCTCATCGCCATTAAGGGCTAGGGCAGACAGGGAGATTCGGGGGCATTTTGTCGCCTGGCGACTTCTCGCCGCGACTTGTAGCCCCCGAACCTCCCAGAATAGCCAAGTCCTGGGGCGCACCGGCGTTGCTTGAAAACGCCGGCGCCTATTCACACGGAGCGGCGCGCTTTTTGAAATCGCTCCAAATTGCCTCGCGAGTCAATTTGGAGCAATTTCAAAAAGCGCGAGGTTCGGGGGCTACAAGTCGCGGCTAGAAGTCGCCAGGCGACAAAATGCCCCCGAATCTCCCCGTCTGGCCTTAGCCTAAAGGAGGAATCTACACAAAGAAATGTTATTTCTACCAAAAGCAGTTTATTGGGGTATTTATAAAACAAGTGGTCACCATAGTCAACCAGAGTGAAATTTCAGAACTCTCATTTCTATGATGATTTCAAAAGACTTATTTTTTAACAGAGAAAGAGAGAGCTCAACCGTTGATAAATTCAAAACGATTACATAAACAGTTTGTAATGATTTTTCAGTGTCGTATTTTAGTTAATCTGTATTGAAACATAAAAGGGCTAATGTAAGTTGGATAGCATTCAAAGTGAAAAATAATGGTGTTTTCTAAATGCAACACAACATTCCTACCTAGTATTTGATACATTGATGCATTTTGCAGAAGAATTGATGTAGGTGTGGAGACATCTGTCCTTTTCAGCTTTACAAGGAGAGCGTATAGGCATAAACAGCACAATCTGTGCCCTGGCCTCAAAATACATGTGGGTGTGCACAACTGCATGGGTTAAAGAGAACATTGGCAAAAGCCCAGTTAAACTCTTTGGTGTCAGGAACACAAACATATCCAATATACTAGCCCTGCAGCTAATAATTTTTACTCTCTGGTCACTTCTTCCCATGCTAAGCTGATTATAAATAGCATGTGAAATTGTATAGAAATGGGTCAATCCATTCAGACAGAAACAATGTTATTACAAAATTATTTAGAGCAGTGCTATATATTTATAGACAACCACAAGTTTATTGTCAGAACTTAGATTAACTACAGTATGTTTCATCGTCTAATTCTAAACCTGCCCCAACTGGAATCAAACTTGCTATTTTAATAACTAGGTAATGAGTTTTGTAAGGTACAGAAGATAAAAACATGAAGGGGATCAAATTGCAACAAAGATTAAATCTGGTTACTTGAAGGTATCCATCACCAAAAAAACTGATTTTAGCAAAAGAAAATGAAATGCAATTCTAAGCTTTTAAAATTATTTGAAAACAGTTACATAGTTACATAGTTAAATTGAGTCCATCAAATTCAACCCCTCCAAATTAAAAACCCAGCATATACACACACATCTCCACTCTTTCACACCTACACTCTTTCACACAAACCATATATGCCCATAGCTATACTAACTGTAGAGTTTAGTATCAAAATAGCCTGTGAGAATACAGTATGTCTGTCCAAAAAATCATCCAAGCCCTTTTTGAAAGCATCAACAGAATGAGCCATTACAACATCACCCGGCAGTGCATTCCACAACCTCACTGTCCTCACTGTGAAGAACCACCTACACTGCTTCAAATGAAAGTCCTTTTCTTCTAGTCTGAAGGGGTGGCCTCTGGTGTGGTGATCCTCTTCATGGGTAAAAAGGTCCCCTGATATTTGTCTATAACGTCCTCGAATATATTTGTAAAGTGTAATCATGTCCCCTCGCAAGCGCCTTTTTTCCAGAGAAAACAACCCCAACCTGGACAGTCTCCCCTCATAATTTAAGTCTTCCATCCCTCTAACCAGTTTAGCTCTAACCAGTGTTTGTTTACTCTTGTGTTCTCTGGATCTGACTCGTAAACGTACATGCAAGCTGGACCATTAAACTGTAGGGGACTTGACTCCTGTTACATTGTTTTAACAATGTTTAAAGGGGTGGTTCACCTTCAAGTTAACTTTTAGTATATTGTAGAAGGTCCAATTCTAAGAAACATTTCAATTGGTCTTCATTATTTATTTTTCATAGTTTTTTAATGATTTGCAATTTTCTTCTGATTCTTTGCAGCTTTCAAATGGGGGTCACTGACACCATCTAAAAACAAATGCTCTGTAAGGCTACAAATGTATTGTTATTGCTACTTTTTGTTACTTATCATTCTATTCAGTGCATCTCCTATTCATATTCCAGTCTCTTATTCAAATCAATGCAGGGTTGTAAGGGTAATTTGTACCCTAGAAACCAAATTGCTGACACTGCAAACTAGAGAGCTGCTGAATAAAGATCTAAATAACTATAAAACCACAAACAATAAAAAATTAAAACCAATTGCAAATTGTCTCAGAATATCACTCTCTACGTTATACTTAAAGTTAACTCAAAGGTGAACAACCCCTTTAAACAATGTAACAGGAGTCAAGTCCCCTACAGTTTAATGGTCCAGCTTGCATGTACGTTTACAAGTGACTCTGAAAGAACTGAAAATTTTCTTTACTAGATATTTATTAAAGTTGCTTAAAACTGCATTTTTTTTTTGCAATTTGCATCCTGCTTTGCTGCATAAATAAATTGCTGGATTCTCTTGCTATGTTTTACAGCATAGTACCAGCAGCCACCCCCAATAATACAGCCCTGCCTGTGTTTGACAGGCAGGGTTGTATACTGGAGTCTGCTCTCATCCTCCCTACTCATCTCCTAATGATGCTCAGGTAAGGGAGCAATGACAGGTGATGCAGGGAGAAGGGGACACAGATCCATGCACCGATAGAGCTGCAGGGAGAAGGGGACACTGATCCACATCATAGTGCAGAGATGACCAATAGAGCTTTAGGGAGAAGGGGACAATCATCCATATCAGAGTGTAGAGTGCACCAATAGAGCTGTAGGGAGAAGGGATCAATCATCCATATCAGAGTGTAGAGTGCACCAATAGAGCTGTAGGGAGAAGGGGACACTCACCCATATCAGAGTGCACCGAAGGTGCTGCAGGGAGAAGCGGACACTGATCAATATCGCTGAACCTATAAAAGAGGTGAGATTTGGTTCTTCGCTATCAGAGATTATGTTTGCAGATGTGGTCACAAGCAGGAAGTTATACTACTTATCTCAAACAAGCTAATTTGTGCTATTGGCGACTATTATAAGAATCCGGTGTAAGTAGTTTGAGCATAGTGTGGTGACCATTATTTCTAACAGTAACACTTTCAGGTGCACTTCTATTCTTTCTTATATAACCGCACACATATACTGCCTTTGGAAGCACATCATATTTGAACTTGTAGGAATGCATAATACAGTTATTGGAAAGAAAGTAAACAGTAAACGAGTAAACATCAACATTATTGGTCCTTTAACCACTAAGAAAAATTTCACCATATCTGAAAAATACCTAGCAATTCAAAAATGACAACAATTACCTATAAACTGAGATACACAGCTGATTTAAGCAGATGGATTCTTCCTATTAGCCCAGCTCAACCCGAACCTGGTAATGGAGTGCTGAGGTTGGCCCGAACCCACCCAACCTACAGGTATCGGGCCAGCCCGCACATCACTACTCAGGAAGTATTAGATTCCAGAATTAGTTTGAGACAAAACAATGCAGGCAGTTTTGAATGGTTGGTTCCTTAATACGTATCAACCCTGAGTGTAACCAGTGTCTGGTGGTCAGATTAAGAGTTATACTATTATTAACAACATGTATTTCTATAGCAGCAACATATTTTGTAGCGCTGTAAAGTAAGTGTGTTTATACAACTAAATCACATCAAATATATACATAGAACATATGGAGTTACATACATCACAATAACATACATCTACATACATCTACATAAGTGCATTTTAAGAGATTTTTTGAAAGCAGAAAGGTTGGGCGAAAGTTGGACAGACCGTGGGAGAGAATTCCAGAGGAGGGGCGCAGCCATTACAAAGTCTTGAATGCAAGCATATGAGGAGGTAATGAGAGAAGCGTTGAGTAGCAGGTCAGTAGAGGAGTGTAGTAAATGGTTGGGTGAGTATATAGAGATGAGATCACAGATGTAGGGTGGTGCAGAGTTATGAAGTGGTTTGTCAGGGTCATTAATTTGAATTTAATTCTTAAAGGTATTGGAAGCCAGTGCAGGGATTGGCAGAAAGCATGGCAGAGGAGGAGTGGTTGCTGATGTGTATAAGCCTTGCTGCAGTGTTCATTATGGACTGGAGAGGTGACAGTATCTGGCGGGGAAGGCCAATTAAAAGACAGTTACAATAGTCTAGATGTGATATGATGAGAGAGTGAATAAGAATTTTGGCAGCAACTTGGGTGATAAATGAACGTATTTTGGATATGTTCCTTAGGTGGAAGTTACATGATTTAATAAGTGACTGGATATGAGGAGTGAATGACAGGGCAGAATTTAGGATAACCCCAAAGCACCTGGCTTGGGGAGACGGGGTGCAATTGTTAGCTACGATGGATACTTCCAGGATGTTACTGGTGTTAGTTGTTAGGAGGAAAGAGAACCATTTCTGTTTTAGAGAGGTTTAATATAAGATAGCATTGTGACATGAAAGTAGAGATAACAGACAGGCAGGAGATGACCCAAGTTAGGAGTTTTGGATTGAGATCAGGAGAGGAGAGATAGATCTGAGTATCATCAGCACAGAGGTGGCAGTGGAAGCCATAAGAGTTGATTACAGAGGGAGAAAGTATAAAGGGAGAATAATAAGGGTCCCACAGAGCCTTGAGGAGCCCCAACAGAAAGAGGTAGGGGAGAAGATGCTACTCCATTGTATGAGACATTGAAGGAACGATTGGTGAGGTAAGAAGAGAACCAGGACAGGGCTGTGTCATGAAGGCCAAGCGAATGGAGGGACTGGAGGAGGAGAGGGTGATCTACAGATTCAAATGCACATAAAGTAGTATTAGTAGTGAGAATTGATTGTTGGCTTTAGCTGTTAAAAGGTCGTTAGTTAGTTGGGTGAGGGCAGTTTCAGTGGAGTGTTGTGGCTTAAAACCAGATTGCAGGGGGTCCAGTAGGTTATTGTCAGTGAGGAATGAGGTTAGTCGGTTATAGACTATGCGCTCAAGTAGTTTAAAGATGAAAGGTATCAGAGAGATAGGTTGGGTTATCAACATTGGAGGGATCAAGAGAGGGATTATTTCAGAATGGGGGTGACAAGAGCATGTTTTCATTTAGAAGGAAACAGTCCAGTTGAGAGAGAGATTAAATAGATGAGTTAAGGCTTTGATTAGTAAGGATTGGCATTGTGGAGAAGTTTTGAAGGAATAGGCCAAAAGCTTTGAGACTTCCTCATCAGTGTCAGGAGAGACTGGGGAGTATGGAGGGAGGTTGGTGGAAGTCTATGGGGGTTGAGTAGTGTAATGTCCCTTCTGATAGTCTCAATTTTGTTTTTGACGTGGTCAGCAATATCTTGAGCAGTGAGATGTGCACGGATGGGGTAGAGAAGGGGAAAAGAGAGCGTTAAAGGTGGAGAAAAGTTTGCTGTTTTTTTAGAGAGGGAGTTAAAGGAGCAGTCAACCTATAATGGGGTAAACACCATGCCTCCTTCCCCTGTAAACCCCCAATACCCCTGGCCTACTTCTCCGCCAGACAAATGCCCCTGGGGCAGTGTCAGACTGGCTCACCATGACACCATGAAAATTCCCTGTGGGCCCAGGTGTCAGTGGGCCCTCATGCTGCTAATTTTGCCTAATCATGGCCATTCCCTATTTCTATGAGAACAAAGAGGCTAAATAGATGTAATAATAAGATTATAGTATGTAAAGAAAATAGACTAGGAGAATGAGTAGAGTAAGAATAATAATACTGAGAGTGGCCCCCTTGTCTAAGATTTTTTGGTGGGCCGCTGATGTCCCAGTCCGACACTGCCCTGGGGCAGCACAGGTCCTGACGATGGAATTTGCAGGCGTCATCTTCTCCCCAGCCGTCTTCTTCCTAGATTCTTTGTTGTTTGGCGGTGCATGCACAGTAGAAGCATTTACTGGTTCAGCTCTACTGCGCATGCGCCAAAAGTCATAACATTTTCCAATTGAAACTTCTTGACTTTCGGCACATGTGCAGTAGAGCTCAACCGACAAATGCTCCTACTGCTCATGCGCCACCAAACACCGATGAATCCTGGAAGAAGACAGCTGGGGAGAAGATACTGCCTGCAAACTCCACGGTCAGGACCTGTGCTGATGGGGTAAGTAGCAACTTAGGGGCATTTGCCCAGGGGGGGAAGTAGACCGAGGGGGAGGGGAGCTTACAGGGGGAGGGGGGCATGGTGTTTACCCAATGATAGGTTGACTCAGGCCTCAATTTGTGGAAAGGCCACCTAGGCCCGGGCCTAGGGCTGCAAGATTTTAGGGGGGCGGCATGCTGCCCAACCACACCTACATTGGTTCAAAAACACTGGGGATGCGCAGGAGATACTATTGTTTTTTCAATTTCCCGTGCACCAGTCCCCATTGCTCTGGTCCCAATAATGAAAATTTGCACAAAATGGAGAGGACATGGGTTACAAACGGCACTGGGCCTAGGGGCACCCGCTATATAAATCCGGTCCTGGGTTGACTTCTCCTTTAATCAGTGAAGTAAAATATGTTTGTTTGGCTTGGGAAAGTTTGGTTTTAGAGAAGTATTATAAGAGTATTACTGGCACACCAGAAATGCAAGTAATCAATTGAGTGAAGCGACACTAGCCTTATATTAATGTATACTTGGGGACATGCATTTTACCTATATATTTTCATATCATAATTTCAGTTTATGGAAATTTACAGAAAGAGGACAAGCATGAAGTAGTTTGTAATATCATTAAACAAGACTTTGAGATTTAGTTATATAGAAACCTTTCTATTTATATAATCTATATGAAAAGCAGTTTTTAAATATAACCTTAACATACCTAACCCATGTGAAATATGATCTAAATGACTGGAGGCAAGGAACTCACTTCAATACTTGGTCCACAGTCAATACAGACTTCAAGCAGCTGCTCCTGACACACATTTCAGAGGTTACTAATCTGGCTAAAGTAGCACACGGGATTACTGTGCAGTCTGTGACGCACTGTACATGAGGAGGAAAGAAGGTCGCAATTTAAAAAGCTTAAGCCTACGTATAAATGTTTGATTATTGAGGTCATTACAGAGTAAAACCTAGAAAGCTTTTTTTGCACTGTAGAGTTCAATTATCTACCTGATGACTTCTAGTATCCGTATGTATTGTATTGGTGGGGACATAGTTTCCAACATAAATGATACTTAGCTGAAACTTTGGTTAAATGGGGGGGGGGGTGAAATCATGTACACCTTGGCATGGTTGTAAAAATATTCTATAACTTTCTTATATTTTACAAAAGCATGTTTTCTGTGCTTAATACATATATCCATAACATCTTTCATGTAAATGATAAATAGAGAATATGTGTAATAGTAAAGTTAGTGTGGCCATATTATTAAGAAACTAATTTAAGAAATAATTTTAAAATATTAACCCCATTACAGATAAGGTCCTCCTGGTCCTACACTGTTTAAATGAGCTTACTTTGCCAGTCATTGCATACACAAGATGGATTTTTGCCCTATGCTGTGTTCCGCATTTGGCAAATCAAGTATTTTTTTTTTACCACCAGCGTGAAAAAAGCCAGTCTGAATCTAAAGCAAGGCTAAAACAGCTACATTTCCTTTAAGGGCACCATCTTCTTCTCTTCTTCGGGAAGTGAGCGGCTTATAGGCACATGCGCAGTTGGAGCAATCTTCCTGTTCAGGACAACTGCACCAAAAGTCATGGAGATTGCCAAAGGGAAGGAAGAAGACCCGAAGATTTCCAAAGAGCCAAAAGATGGCGCCCGTGAACTCTGATGCCGGAATCTACACCGAGGGGTAAGTACAATGTTAGGGGCATTTGCCCAGAGTAGCAGCTAGGCTGGGAGGAGGAGGGTCTATGTAGGTTAGGGAGGTAGGAGTTTTTTTTAATAAGGGGTTTACTTCTCCTTTAAAAGGAAGGTAGGCCAAACCTTTATGTGGTTGTAGCACCTGCATCCCTTAACTGGGTTTGTTATGCATTAAAAATTGTGCCTGCTTTGGAGGGGTTAAAGTATATCTAGATCCGTAGGAATAAAAATCTTTCTAGAAACTTGTAAAGAACAAATTAAGTTGGCACATTATAGCCTATAACAACTAGTAGATGGAAACAGACGAGGAGAAGTGCAGTGCTTTGCTGCAAGTGATCCTTTTATTAAACACTTTTTGTGTTTAATAAAAGGATCACTTGCAGCAAAGCACTGCACTTCTCCTCGTCTGTTTCCATCTACTAGTTGTTGTGAGCACAAATTTGGAATTTGGTACCTTGGACGGGGTACTGGAACAGACACCAAGGAGTATAAGAAGTTTGGAGTTACTCCTCTGTTGCAACTTTGTGAATTTACATTATAGCCTATGTCAGGTGAATGACCATTCGTGCAAATCTTCCTACCTGCAACTAATATAGATTAATGTAAACAGGGTCGGACTGGGGGGTCAGGGCCCACCGGTACTGACACATCAGGGCCCCGCCGCTGCCACCACCAGTAGAAGGGCCCCCGCTGCTTACCCCCCCCCAGTGGCAGGGTCCCAGATTAGTAAGGATTGGCATTGTGGAGAGGTTTTGAAGGAATAGGCCAAAAGCTTTGAGACTTCCTCATCAGTGACAGGGTTGAAGGAGCACAGGAGAGATTGGGGAGTATGAAGGGAGGTTGGTGGAAGTCTAGCGGGGTTGAGTAGTGTAATGTCCCTTCAGATGTGTCAATTTTGTTTTTGATGTGGTTTTGACAAGGCCCCAGCTACCCCAGTCACCAGGATCCCTCGGCCCCTCTCCCCCCAACCCCAGCCTGTGAGTGACTGCTTTGTGTGCATTGCACCTTCCTTGCACGATCGGGGGGAGGGACCACCCTGCACATACAATCCTGCAGAATGCTGATGCGGCGTACCTGCTTCATGCGCACGATCGGGGGGTGATGCGGACAGGAGTACCATCTATGTCTATCAGGTCTGGGCAGGCAGGGCCCACAAGGATTGGAGCCCACCGGGTTTTTTCCCAAAGATCAAATAACATGATGCTCAGGCCATTAATTGACAGGCAGCAATCTAAAAAATGTTATGTCTGACAAATAGTACGATTATCTCCCATTGATATCGTCAATGCATTATAAAGGGCATTCACCAATTATTTTTTTGTTTTGTTTTTACAGCCGCAAGAGAGAAACCCTTTGTAACAGCTATTACTACCATAATCTGAAGCTTCGAATAAATTATATTCACTCCCTGTACTTTTGACTATCTACTACTTTAAACTATCTACTATGTCAGTCTTTTTTTATCTTAACACAATGAACACGGAAACAACAGTTACGTATGTCATACATTTTGAAAACAAAATGTCCAGCATGTAAACCATTAAGAGATAGATATAGAAGATAAGGATAGAAAACAGTAATACGATGTGAGGAGCCCACTGGGGTAGGAGTTACAAGATTGATTTGATTTTAATAAATTGAGATGAGAAAGTACTCAAACCCCTGCTGGCTTGTTTACAGCTGAATAATTAATTTGGCTACCTCAGCGAATTCACCTACAGTTTTGTATAATGCACACCTTTTTCAATTTATTCCAGGCAGGTCGTTATATAACTCGGAAAGTAATTGAATTAAATGAATTGCTTTCAATAGTCATTCAATAGGCATAAAACGAGGGCGCTACAATAACAAAGGAAAGAAAGAATTGATGGCAAAGCCTAAGCCAAAGGATAGACCGATTTAATCTTACTTGCAATAAATTGCCAGAATGCTATCAAGTTAAGCATATGGTAGGAAAAAAATGGCTGCTTAATCCTAAACCAACAAATATTTATCACAGGCCCAGGTGTAAAGAACCCAAGGCATAACATAAATCTGAATTAACAATAGGCACCTCAAAACATAAACAGTTCTGTGGCCCAGGTGCATTGCCCCAAATGCGTAGCTTGGGGTGAGTCATTATTAAAAAACGATATTAGCCTGATGCATTTCAACTCGTCAGGCTAATGGCATTTTTTAACAATATGAAATACAATATTTTTTTTGTCTACAGTTTGTATTGGCTGCTGGAGTGCTTGCCTACTTCCTCTACTAGAATATACTGTAGTAGGGAGACATGCACTTGGGGATTTAATATCTTCCTTCACATTCTGCAATACATGTAGGCTGTATACCTTTTTCTGAAGTGAACGAAATATAAAGCAAGATTTATGTAATGAAACTTCCAAAGACATTTCAGCCTTGGATAAGCAAAGCAACAAACCTTGTATATCACTATATATATCAAAACATCTTGTATATCACAATATATCAACAAACATCTTCTAATCACTATATATCAAAAACAGAATATCAGCCTTCAGAACTGTGTCAGTGTTTCAAAAGTTGTTATGAGATTTCTTTTGATTTGCAAAATAATAAAAGCAAAATAATCTTCAATATAATCTCCTTATATACGTATATAGAGAGAGAGAGAGAGAGAGAGAGAGGAAGAGGCAAGGTCTATTTAGTAAAGAAGGTTTCACAGGTTACTTTCTATTCTCCTGCAGTAGAACTACTGTATGCATGTGTCTAATTAAATATTTAGCAAAGTACACTGCACTCTTTCACCTCTGTTGTGCAACTTTGAGTCTGTATTGGATGGCTATTGATATTCCCTTGGATGATAAGAAATATGAAACCTCCTAAAGCAAGCAGAGACAGAGAAGAGACACAATTTGAATAGCTTGGGGTGCTGTAAATTAGAAACAACTCAGCAGCCCTCTGCAATCAAAGTTACATCCAATATGCCCAGTCTTTAGATATCCTTTCTATACGACAACAAAATGGTAGTCATAAATATGTTCGAGTGATGCTCAAAAACTATTTTTAAATGTCGATACAGAAATTGGTGGGACACAAACTTCTGTAAAATGTGGTACTTTTACCTTATAAAATATATTTTGACAGTTTACAAAATATATTGCAAATATTTCCCCCATCTGCTAAATGATTCAGCGTTCCTTTAAATCAGAGAAGTCAATGTTTTGCAGCTGCATAGTTGATAAGGAAATACAAGTGGAATAAGAATATCATACTTTGGCCTTGTCAGGGAAGAGTAAATAAAATGTAAACACTATACTGCAAGGAAGGCCAAAGTTGAAGAGAGTTTGTTTGTCATCTACTGTATATCCTGGATCTGTCAACTCTACCCAGTGTGTCCGCAATAGCCACTTATTATTGTAAAAATCACCCTCTTATCCAACATAGTTTTAGAACTGATGAACTCTATGTCCTCCTTGCTATAAGAATCTTAGGACCACTAGTGGTCTCATATAAATGACAAATAACTACTATTTGAGTTTATGTTGTAAGTTCACAAAAGATAGGAGTCATTTGACTATTGTTGCCATTAATTCCCCTTATGTGCCAAGTAAAAATCATGAAAATGACTGATGAAGAGATGCCATTTTTTTTTCTTGAAAGCTTGCATTCTTAAATGTATCAGTTAGCTATTTAATGGTATTGTGTTTCTTTTTCTGAACTATGACTAACACAGTAAAACACTCTAACACTGTTGTAAGCATAGAACTAAATATATAAACTTCACTGAATATTTGTATTTAAAGTGATACTGACACTGAAAATTTTCTTTTGTAAGTAATTATTACTTGAAGTTCCTAAACCTGACTGTTTTACCAACCTGACTTTCCCATATCAGTCTGTCAGTTAGAGTTTCTAATGCTAACTGATTACTGCTGCACAAATATGGCAGCCCCCTCATAGAGGAACATGTGGGTAAGAAAGGTAATGTAAAAGCATCAGGCAAACAGTGTCAGGGCAAGTTGATTGGGCGCCCTAGGCAACCCGGCCAACCATGCCTCCCCTCCTAGTGCCATGCCGGAATAAGAGCAAGTGATGCGAAAGTGAAGAGCTGACTCGCGGAAAGAGCAGATGAGCATGCATGTGCAGAAAAACTTTAGATTGTAAGCTCTTGTGAATAGGGCCCTCTGACCCCATTTTTATTCTCTAAAACATTACTTGTATGTTAAATTATTATAATACCCACTTGTGTTCTAAATTAATGTAAAGTGCTATGTAACTGCTGATGATAAAAATCCCACAAGGTTTTAAATAAGCCTGAAAACCAAGCAATCACATCAGCCTGATTTGTCCAGTGGCTGACCAAATCAGGGGAAGAGACACTTGTTTGGTGAAGTTGCCAAACCAGCAGATCAGTTAGTTTATGGTCAGCATTACTATGCATACTATAACAACACTTATTCACAATAAGGAAACAAAACACATAAAAAGAAGCTGCTACAACTATCAGCTTGTTCTTTCGGAGGCAAAAAATAGCAGATAGAATGCAGAAGTTACATTTCTGGGGGGTCTAACTTAGCCCACCACCCCACATCAGGCAGACCCTCCTCATAGGTACAATAAAAAAGTGTAGATAAAAACTTGCTAATTATAGGTCATCTTGAAAATACAAAAAAACTAAGGCACCACTCAAAACTCCCGCCCCCATGGCTACTCCCCTGTAAAAGTCTGGGTGCTCTGTCCACAGCATCCCCACTGTCCACAATCAAAGAAGGATGGAATTATGGAAAAAAGTAGGTTTATTGCAGTGTCCTGTGGTTAACAATCACCTAGAGGCGATGGTTATCCAAAGGACACTGCAATAAACCCACTTTATTCTTTGATTGTGCATCTTACAAATAGGCAAATGGGTAAATTGACAGTGGTACCTGACACTTACCAAGCTCCAGTGCAGCACTGTATTTTTCCATGGCCCCCATCAGGTCACTGCTCTCCCTCAGAAGTTCCCCTTCCAGAGACAGCCTTCGCACCATAGTCTCTTCCTTCAGCCACTTCTCCAGCAGGCTGGCCAGTACCACATTTACCTTCGAATCCATAAAGGGTGCAAGGGGCCGTTCCACTTTGCCCTTCAGCTTATCACCCCCACACTGGCTGCACTGCAGTGTCTCACTGGCACGCAGGCATCTCTTGCAGAACGTGTGCCCACACAGGAGGGTGACAGGGTCCAACAGCAAAAGCTGGCATGTGGGACATGAGAAGATATCGGAAATAGGGGTGGCTTCAGTAGGCGGCGCTGAATGAGGGGTGGCAGAGTGTTGTGGAGGAGCGGTGCCAGACTCTCTATGGGCATAGGGGAGCCCAAGCTCTTTTTCTCGGATGTTCCGTGCAATGCTACCCACTAGCACCCTCAGCTCCTCAGGATGAAGCTGGCTCAGCATGGCCGCTCTTGCGTAAGAGTCCAGAGCATCTGTCACCCGGCCAGCTAGTGCCAATGCATCCCCTTTGCACAGCCACAAAAACCTGTGGGGCTGCTCTTCAAGCTCAGAGCCATAAATCTCCGCTGCCAGTTCAAAATTGCCCGCCCTGTAAGCCTCCTCTGCCACCCCCAGCATCTCCGAGTGAAGTCCTGGGGGGGCCGATGGCAAAGGCTCTGGAGTATGCTGCATGGGTCCCACCTCCATGCTGTACGTGTTGCTTCAGGGCTGTCTACATGCTCTAGCCGTTCTTCACATTGGAAAACAATAGAAGCCAGTGAGATGTTGTCTCTCCGGTCCAGACAGGGGCACACCAAATTAGAAAGCAGCACGGAAGGAGCTGTTGGGAGGAAACGACGCGTTGATGTGACAGGTAGCAGTGCTATAGCCCCAGTGCAAGGGGGTGCTCGACACTCTCCTTTGTTCTTTGCATTGAGAGTGAAAGGCTCAGGAGTCACTACGATTTGCAGCTATTCCTTGTTGGACACGGAGCATACCAGGCACTGCACCAAGCACACTGCTTCTGTTGGCACTATGGAATGCATTTTAGGACATCTTCTACGGAACGCATTTTAGGACATATTCAGGAGAACACACGCTCCTGTGTGTGCTCTGCTAAGGAAGAAAAATGCAGACTCCCCTGTCACAACTCCCTCCTGGCCCCATATCATGTTGCAATCTCCCCCCTCGTGGCTCATTCCTCAGGCTTTAGCCCTCCCTCCTCAGCCATGCCTCCTCAGCCATCTGCCCTCCCTCCTCAGCCTGACAAGCTGAGGGCTGAGTGCGGATGAGGGAGGGCTGAGGGCAGAGAGCTTTTGTAATGAGGGCTGAGGACCAAGGAGTGAGGGCTGAGGAATGAGCCACATGGGAGAGATTGCAACAGGATATGTGGGCAGCACAGAGGTGTGACTACAGCCTCTTCAGATAAGTGAGTATTATAAGAGGCGAGTCTGCATATTTCTTCATTAGGGGAGCGCATGCAGGAACTTGTGTCCTCCTGATGATGTCCTAAAATGAGTTCCGTACACCTGAACGCATTTTATGACATCTTCGGGAGAAAACGCTCCTGCATGAGCTCTGCTAAGGAAGAAGTATGAAGACTAGCTTGTTATTGTACTCACTTATCAGAAGAGGCAGCAGTCACAACTCCCTCCTGGCCCCATATCATGTTGCACTATCCCCCCTCATGGCTCAGTCCTAAGCCCTCCCTCCTCAACCCTCATTACAAAAGTTCTACATCTCCAGCCCTCATTACAAAATCTCTACATCCTCAGCCCTCGTTAAAAAATATCTCTGTCCTCAGCTGTCCATGCTTAGCCCTCAGTTGATAAGTGAGTATAATAAAAGGGGAGTCTGCATACTTCTTCACTGGGAGAGCACATGCAGAAGCATGTGTTCTCCTGATGATGTCCTAAAATGCATTACATAATTTTAGGAAATCCTCAGGGGAAATTGTCATTGTCATGAGCTGTCTTAAGTCAACAAGGGTGGTGCGCTCCAGTCCACTTATTTAGGGGTATTCCAATTTTCCTAAAAGAAATATGCTATATAGTGTAGTAAGCCCGAATTTCAATGTATAGGTATAAGGAGTTAATCCTACTCACATATGGTATTCTTTAAAACCGGCATGTAATGGTCTTTGATGTGGAATGCATTCAGGCTGTAAACAAATAAAGCTTCGATAGTGTGTTATCAGGTAGACACACGGGACCCTGTGGGTTAGTTGCACTTACCGAATCTGATGTATATGTGGAGCATATAAGCGTTCTCTTTGCAAAGTCGGCGTACCGCGTGGTGAGAAACAGTCAGGCAGTCTCTGGAAGTATTCGGCAGATTGAAGCCGGTATCGATCAGGGAGGGCTGCGTCTTTCTGTTCTTGCACTCCGCCGGTACTATGCCTCGTTTGTCCCGCACCCCACCGGTGTCGGTCGGGGAAGGCTGTGTCTCACCTCTCCTTGGCTCTGTCGGTAGTCGGGGTCAGATGCTGTATCCTTTGGATTAGCGCTGATGTCGGCTGCAGGAAAGTAGCGCTGTTCGGTATTTAGTGCAATACACTTTGCCTCGGGGTCCAACAAGTGGTCCAATTCGTTTTTAGGAGGGAAAATTTCTAAATACGTTAATTCCAATTTTATAATAAAGAAAGTTTTTATTCAAGCCCAACGCGTTTCGTATGTACAATACTTCCTCAGGATGCCAAGTTAAAAAAAATTGGGGCCCCCAAAAAAAATTAAAAAAATTGGTGGTCAGGCCCCCCCGACAAGTAAAAAAAAAATTGGGGCCCCCAAAAAATATTTTTTTTAAAAAAATTGGTGCAGGGGCCTATAGAGTATTAAAATAAAAAATTGGTGGCCAGAGGATTAAAAAAAAAAACCATTGGTGTCAGTAGAATTGAACTTGTGGCTTCAGGACTTCAGTTATAGCTGTTTTAGTGACTTCAGGTATTTTCGCCTCTTCAGGACTTCAGTGTCGGCTCCTTTCGTGACTTCGGGTATTTTCGGCGCTTCAGGACTTCAGTGTCGGCTCCTTTCGTGACTTCGGGTTTTTCCGCCTCTTCAGGACTTCGCAAACGTTCGGCACTTCCGCATTCTGTGCAGGACTTAACAGAGGTGATCGCTCGCTACTGCGCTCGTAGAGCCGGGCCCCCCTTCAGCCCCGGGCCCGGGACACTTGTCCCCCCTGTCCCCCCCTGATGGCGGGCCTGCTCCTCCCTCCTCAGATTGCATACAGGACATGGATTTCCCCTAATGATGTCCTAAAATTCATTCCGTACATCTAGGCCAGTCAAAGCCCAAAGTCCTCCCTGAACTGACAAGTGCTGGCCAATGAGCAGGTGAGGGGGCGGGGCAGACGGGGGACTGCTGGTTTGGTTGCGGCATGCAGCACAACTAGGTTTGCCACCTAGCTGGTATTTTACCGGCCTGGCCGGTATTTTTGATGATTGAATCCAATGTTATTAATAGGAAAAAAAGATAAATATATAGGAAAGCCAGTATTTTTTTCAACCCTAAACATAACACAGCAAGCTGCAGTGCAGAGCGGGGCCGGGGTTGCAAGGAAGAGGCCGGGAGGCCAGGGGCGATCCTGATGATAATGCCGCCTGAGGCGGTCTTTAATATGCCACCCCCCCTTCCGCACGGCACTCAATTTTTCAGCGCCGTACAGGGGTTCACACTCTGCACTAGAAGAACCAGTGCAGAGTGTGAAAACCAGAAATTCAGCTCTTAGTTGCCCGGAGCGGCTTTTTTGCCGCCCCTGGTAACGAGGGGGGGCACTGCCGCTTGAGGCGAGTGTCTCAACTCACCTCATTGGAGGAGCGCCCCTGTGGGAGGCGGCAAGCTGTGCAGACTGGATACTAAGAGCGCAGGTAGGAAAGTGTCAGCTTTAATGTGCGGGGAGCAGGGAGGACTCTAAGCACAGCTGTGCTGTCTGACAGCGGTAGATGGGGTCTGTTTGTCTGTAAGAGGATCTGCACTCAGAATGGAAGGGTCTATCTGTCTGTAAGAGGTGCTGCTCAGTTACATTCTACTGGTTGAAATTGGGTAATAATTGGTTGTGCTGGGGGGGTCATTGATTCTGTTAACTCTGTTTCACGGGAACTGTCTGCTTACAGTATTGCTCTCTAACACACACATACATACAGATATATACAAACACACACACAGATATGGTATAATAGATTATTTCTTTTGCTACCGATGTCCCTTAGCAAAGCCAGATTGAGGTATCGTAGGATTCTTTTAGAAAAGGGTTAACTAAAACCCTGCAATAGAGAAATGGGATCCGTTATTTGGAAACCTGTTATTGAGAAAGTTCAGAATGACAGAAAGGCTCTCCTATAGACTCCTTTTCATCCAAATAATCTGAATTTTTAAAACCAATTCCCTTTTCCTCTGTAATAATAAAACAGTAGTTTGTACATGTATGGGATCCATTATCCGGAAACCCATTATCCAGAAAGCTCCCTTGTTTCTTTTTGATAAGGATTTTCAGTAATTTTAATCACCATACCTTCTATTCAAAATATTTGAACATGAATTAAAACCCAACAGACTTATTTTTCCACCAATATAGGGTAATACAACTTAGTTAGGCACAAGTACCTCGAAGCTCAATATCCAGTTCAGAGTACAGGAAGGCCATCCACAGAGACCCCTGTCCAGAGATAGTGTTACTATTATAAAGAAAAAAGGAAATCATTTTTAAAAAAAAAAAAAAATTATCTGCTTAAAAAAACTCTGATAATGCAGAACATTCTGGATATCAAGTTTCTTGATAAGAGATCCTATTTTCAGTGCTTCTTCATAAATGCTCATCTTACTTTATAAAAATTATACTTTATCAAATAATAATGACACATACAACGTTTGTTGGTTAAATAAAATGTTAGGTCCATAATTGGGGCTCAGTACCATCTGCAGCTGCTTCCTTATAGCATGCCAGTCTTATGGCAGAGCTTGGGTAAGGAAAAGCCTATTATAATCCTTTCCTTGGAAGCCACAGATGGAAGGCGAACCCCATCTATGAACCCTCACTGGTTCTATGATCCTGAGGAAGGCAAAAAACCTATTCGAAGCTTTGAGCCAGTTTGCTTCAGAAGAGGGAAATATTCCTTCCTGACTCCTTAATGGCAATTGGAAATACTCCCAGGATAAATAGTGAAATGCAGGGGCACAATAATACAGGTTTTTTTTTTATAGTAACTTTTTATTAAGTTTTCATTAACAAACAAGAAGAAGGAAATAGAGAAGGAAGGAAGGAAGGGTAGACATGAAGAGGATACAATAGAATTTCACAGTAAACTTATTTGGTCATTGTTGCAGGTGAGTCCATCCACGGAGACCATATATTTTCAAATTTCTGTGGGCAGCCTTTGGCCATATACGTTAGCTTATAAAGTTCCAGCTGGGAGTTGATGAGACTTATCCATTTCTTAAGCGTAGGAGGTGTTGGTCCCATCCAGTGAAGGGCTACTGTTTTCTTGGCATAGAACAAAAGTGTCCTCATCAATAATCTTGAGTGGATTCTGGGTACCAGAGCATCTGTTATTCCCAGAAGGCAGGTAGCCGGGTTCAAAACTTGTGGTAGAGCAAATTCGTCGGCTAGAAACTGCATTACTTTTTTCCAAAATTTCTGTATCTCTGTACAATGCCATATAAGCTGTAAGCTTTGGCTGTGTCTAGGGATACTACTACCCCCGTTTCTCCGTTGTCATGTGATGCTTGTAGATTAAAGTATAATCTATGTATGTTAATTGCTGTCGATTTGGATGGAATAAAGCCAGATTGGTCTACATGCACCAATGCAGTTATTGTTTTCATTAATCGCCTTGCTAGGACTTTTGCTAATATTTTGACCTCCGAATTTAACAGTGATATTGGTCTATATGATGCACATTTAGTGCTATCTTTGTCTGGTTTGGGTAACACTATAATAGTTGCTTCTGAGAATGAAGGGGGGAGTGAGAAATTTTCATACGCGTGCATGAATGTGTCTAGAAGTTTTGGGACTAGTTGTTTTATATGAAGTCTATACCATTCAATTCCAAATCCATCCGGTCCCGGGGATTTCCCTGTTGACATAGCCATTATCGCCTCTGCTATCTCTAATTGCGAAATTTGGTTGTCTAAATATTTAGTTTGGTGTTGGGATAGATGAGGAAGTACAATCTCATTTAAATAAGAGTGTAATTCCTCGTTGGTGTAGAGCGCTTTGGATGTGTATAAGCCCGTATAGTATGATTTAAATTCTTCTGCCATTTCGGAGGGATCCAAAATGGTCAGACCCTGTGCATTGACTATTTTGGGAATGGCCGTGGAGTGTTCTATTGTTTTGGTTAAAAAGGCCAGAGGTTTGCCATTTTTATCTCCTAGGGCAAATGCTCTACTAGTATAAAAGTATAAAAGCTGTTTTTTTTGTGAGGTTTAGCCAGTGTAGTTCAACTTGTCTAATGGCCAGGGTAAAATTGGCATGGTTTTCAGGGGATGGGTCGACTGTGAACTTTTGCTCAGCTTGTGCTAAACTGAGTTCAAGAGTATTTAAGTGTTCTTTAGTAATATTACGAGTTTTATTAATTGTTGTTATTAAGGCCCCCCGTAATAATAATACAGGTTTAAAGAAGGGAGCTATGTTGTGTGCTAAAGGCTGAAGCCAATAGTGTAAACTGATGGGAGAGGGACAGTGACAGGAATGATGATGTAAGTCAGAAGGAAGAGTACAGTGATATATGCAAAAGCTGTAGTGAAGGAGGGCCAATGGCGTGGGTGAAAAACTAGTGGCTGATGGTTTGGGTTTAAGGCAGGAAGTGATGGTGTTTGAGGGGAATATGTGTGGGCTGGCATTAAAGATTGTGGGCCAGTGTTAAAAGGCCGTTGGTGTTGGCTGTATTTAAAGGGCCAATGGTGGGGGCCGGAGTTAAAAGGGCTGATGGAGTTAAAAGGGCTGACTGTGTGGCCCGGTGTAAAAGGGCCAATGGTGTGGGCCGAAGTTAAAGGGCCGATGGTGTGGGCCGGGGTTAAAGTGCCAATGGTGTGGGCCGGTGTTAAAGGGTTGATGGTGTGGGCCAGGGTTAAAGGCCCGATGGTGTGGGCCGGGATTAAAGGGCGATGTTAAAGGGCTGATGGTGTGGGCCGGGGTTAAAGGCCCGATGGTGTGGGGTGGGTTTAAAGGGCCGATGGTGTGGGCCGTGGTTAAAGGGCCGATGGTGTGGGCCGGGGTTAAAGGGCCGATGGTGTGGGCCAGAGATAAAGGGCCAATGGTGTGGGCAAGCATTAGATGGTTGATGGTGTGGGCCATGGTTAAACGGCCGATGGTGTGGGCTGGTGTTAAAGGTCCAATGGTGTGGGCCGGTGGTAAAGGGTCGATGATGTGGGCCAGGGTTAAAGGCCCAATGGTGTGGGCCGGGTTTAAAGGGCCGATGGTGTGGGCCGGGGTTAAAGGGCCAATGGAGTGGGCCGGAGATAAAGGGCCGATGGTGTGGGCAGGCATTAGATGGCCAATGGTGTGGGCCATGGTTAAAGGGCCGATGGTGTGGGATGAAAGTTAAAGGGCTGAGGTTTTGGGCTAAAAGTTAAAGGGACGATGGTCTGGGCATGTTGTGGGCCAGAGGAAAAAGGGGCCAATGTTGTGGACCAGAGGAAAAAAGGGGCCGATGTTGTGGGCCAGAGGAAAAACGGGCTGATGGTGTGGGCCAGTGGAAAAAGGGGCCACTGTTGTGGGCCAGATAAAACAATGGGCCACAGTAGTGGCTGGAAGAAAATGGGCCAGTGTTAAGGGCCAGAGGAAAAAGTTTTAACAGACTTTTTCCAGAGCCCAGCTTTCTCATTAACTTTTGATGTCTGCCCAATTAATTTAGCAGATAAAGTACCTCCTCTTGTAAATTATAAGGATATTATAAGTTGCCGAGGAGTTTCATGACCATATAAAGGTCATGGAACTCCGAGGTAATGTACATTGAAAGTACATTCAATTCAACATAGCCTTAAATTCAAGCTTGATACAAATAAAGGGATTTATTTTGGTGAAAACCAAAAAAAGTTGTGGGTATATAATAGTAATATATTATAGTAGGCTAAAAATAGATTGCACATTTAGATACATTTTGACACATTTATGGAATCTATGCAAATTGCAAGTGTAGGGGCCCTGAGGTTTGGGTATAGTTTACTCAGGAAGTTGGGACATCTAAGGGTCATTTAGTATACCCAGGCAGCTATGTCTCCCTTCCTGGGTCCAATGGGAGTTACTCTAGTCAAGGTGTACCCACTAGGTACCAGTATGTAACAAGTATAAAGGGGTTTAGCCCCATGTGTTCAAGGTCTTTCCCGGGAACTTAACTTACTGTGAGGTGTTACAGGTCCAAGTCTGTCAGTGGTAAAAGATAGATAGAATTATTTAGTGATAGAGAAAAGTTCTTGTCATAGTTGCTCTTCTAGGAGCAATAGAGAGGCTTAGTGTATGTAGTGAGCAGTTTCCACTCAAACAAGAAGTAGTGAGGTTACGACCCCATGGTGAGTATGCCACTAGCTCAGGGATTCAGTGGGAGAGGTGAGGACCAGTGAGGGTGCCAAGATCCTAAGCTGATCATTCCTGGGCTGGAAGCTTTACTCCCTTGAAGGATTTGCCCCAGGAGTGTGTTAACCTGATATATTTTACTTGAAAAGAAAGGGTCCTGTTGCTATTACTCAGATTGACATCAAAGTGCCCATGTATCTTCTTCTTAGCAACTGTTCATTGTAAATAAGTTATTTTGCTGCAAGAATAATCTCTGTTCATGGAACTGCACCAGGTACCGTGAGTTGCACAGGTAGAAGTTGGTCCTGGGTACAATACAAGCAGTCTAATACACAGCTAAAGCACACTCAAGGGTGGGCTACACAAGTGACTCTAGTTTGACATAGGAAAGGGAAACCAATACCTACCCCAATTATGACCAGCATGTTTATTAAAATACAGCATGGTGGTACCAACTGTCTCCTGCTTGTTCCTGCCTCACCTGGGGCACATGATGGCGTAACAACAATTAATATAGTTCTGTCAGATTGGTCAGAATGCATTTGCTGCATTACCTTAGAAACTAAGCTCTTTGCTACAGTACTGTCTGCAGCGCTAGCTTGACTGCACTGTGGAGAAGAAGACATATCCCTTTACATAGGACAGACCGTTGTGCCTTTTAAGCTTACAGCATGGAGGTGAGGCTAAGGCTGTCCATTTTTCATGGGTATAATATGCCAAACATTGAGCTAAGCTTTATCAAGCAGAGACAAATCAAAATGGCAAAAGTAAAAAGACCTTAGTATTGTGTGCTTGATCCCACTTTAATCCTTGTTCTCCCTCAAACAGACATTGGGGCAGATTCACTAAGATCCGAAAATTCACCAGCGTAGGCTTCGCTAGCGTTCACCGCACTTCGCCAGGCGAATTTTCGCCAGCGCTACGCAAATCCACTAAAGTGCGAATTTACTCTCAGGTCGGCGAATGGTAGCGTAGTTGTGCTAGTTTTACTTCGCTAGGCAGAGCGCTGTTACGCTAGCGAAGCCTAATTTGCATTTGGCATGAACTTTAACTTATAATAGAAGTATATGTTACAGCCACTACATTCCACTACACAAGCCCAGGAAACCTTTAATAAATTATATAAAGTTGTCCTATTGCCCTACATGTGCCCCCTGTATAGTTGAGTTGCCATATGTTAGGAAATGTAGGGGGGAAGAAGGGTAACCCCCCAAAAATATTATCAATATTTTTCAGACTATCACCCTCCTATGCTAAAATACACCAGTGTTTTTTTGGGACTTAGAAAAAATTTGACTTTTTTTATCTTTTGTATTGAACTTCACCTGGTCTGACCAGGCGAAGTAACATCTAACGTAAGTGCTAACGTTGAGGAAAAGTTCCATCTGGAATTTGCGGTTACGATCCTTCGTCAGTGCGCAACTTTGCCTGGCGTAAGAGTGCGAAGTTGCGCAAGTCTATCTACTTTGCTAGCGAAAATTCGCCAGAGCCGGTGTTTGTGAATTTGCGAAGTTGCAAAATGACATCACGCTGGCGAATTAGCGCTAGCGTTAGACGCTTTGCGCTTTAGTGAATCTGCCCCATTGTGTCTTTCAGACTTAAGTTCTTGTAGGCGGGACCCTCTCTACCTCTTGACTTGCTTATTGGTTGTATTTTTGTATGTAATCTACATGTACAATGTTTATCCTGCATTGCTAGTGACTCTTTTTACAAGCTTTGCTTAAACCAAAGTCTTTTTTTTAAATTTGTTTCTTGAGGCAAATTATCCCAAGACGTAACCATGCAATAACCTGTTTCTTTGAAAGTTGGCGCAACTTCCTAAAAACAGAACCTTGGATAAACGAAAAGCAGGTTTTCGGAAAATCTGTGAGCATCATAGGATTTATTAATAGTGATGGGCGAATCTGGGGCGTTTTGCTTCACCAAAATTTTTGCAAATTTCATGAGAAGTTTGTGAAACGGCGAACAATTCACAAAACACCGCTGGGGTCCTTTTTAGATGCGGATGGACGGACACCTGCATCCAAAACGAGACGCCAGTGAATTTTTCCAGGTGTTTCGCAAATTTATTTGCAGGCAGTGAATCACAGGAATTCGCCACGAATTAAGAACTGGAGAAAAAGGCTGGGAATTAGGTAGGAAGTGGGGTGGGGAGAACATACATTTTCATGCATTTCTCTACTACAAGCTGTATATGGTGCAAACAGTACTTTTTAAATAAAAATATCTGAGAATTTGTATATCAGTGTAGGATTTGGAAGCAGTACACTGAGACATCTGGTCAAGGACATGAATGTTGCAAAAGCATTCATGTGCTTGACCAGATGTCTCAGTGCCCTATATTTTTTCGTATAGAGGCCTGCAATGTTCAGGCAATAGTTTTACTTAAATATAATCAATATACTTTATTTACATGGCACCAATTTTTTCCACAGCACTTTACAGAGATTAGATGCCATTCACATCAGCTTCTGCCCCAGTTTTGCCTTTACAGAAGAGGATCCAAGACACTCAGTAATACCTTCTAACATTTAAAAAATGCAGAGAGGCATAACAAAAATCTGCTGTGCATAACAGTGAAATTTTTGTATCACACTATAATTTGTTGCTACAATCATACACAAGGTACTTATATGTAATACTAACTTTAATTTAGCAGATTATGGAATGTTTGAACATATATCTGGGGGTCTTAGGGCCATGCTTTATGTGTTATTACAGTTTTTGCTAATGATTTCTCTTTAAGCTAAATGTGTCTTCAAATGCAATGCTATGATCATAGCAGGCTGAATGCCATGCAAATAAACCCAAAACCCCTCTAGCAGAGGTGGCAATCTATACAGTTACCAAATCAACATAAATGCATGCTGTCACCAGCACTGTTTTTTTTTTTTACAGCTAAATGAAGTATATCTTAAAGGAGACAACTAAACATCATCTAACCTTATAGGCAATAATGAATACTATCTGGCTTCAAGCTGGACTAAAATTAATAATTATCTCCCCATAGATCTTCCATGGTCCTTCTGTTTCAAATGATGGGTCATAATGGCCCCTGCCAGAAGTAAGAGCCATCACAGCCCACAGTAACATAGTTGATTCAACCTTTATGTCTACATAATAAAACAAAACCCTACCCTGCATATGAGAAACAAACCTGTACCCCCCTACCCTGCATAGACCCCATCCCTCCTACCCCCCAGCCTAGCTGCCTCCCCCTGGGTAAATGCCCCTAACTCTTTACTTACCCCTCCATGCAGATTCTGTCCAGCAGAATTCACAGGTGCCATCTCCATCCGCTTCAGTAGTCTTTGGAATGAGGCAATTTTCGTGAGTTTCAGCGCATGTGCAGTACTGAGAAATTGCTCCAACTGCACATGTCCCCATATGCCGATCTCATTCTGTCTTTTGCTTCCACACTACCTCCTGTTACAGTTAGAGTTATAATATTTCTGGTCAGGTGATCTCTGAGGCAGCACACGTCGTGAAATGGTGATTCAAGGCAAGAGATTTAAAAGGGCAATATTTACTTAAATATATATACCAGGTTGGTAAGATTCTTTAATATGTCACTTAATTTAATATAAACTATCTGTTGCTCAAGTATTCATTTTGGGGTATAGTTTTCCTTTAATTCCCCTGTAAAAGGCACACAAACAGGCAGGTCAGTTTAATTAGGGTAGTCAATCCACCAGAAAAACTAAAGGTGGCCATACACGGGCAGATTTTTTACTTCCGAACGACCAATTTCCGATCGTT
>CM044433.1:111094539-111112379 GCA_024363595.1 Xenopus borealis | reverse complement strand
GAAGATACGATCGTTCATCGCCGAACGATAAAAGTTTGCCCGTGTATGGCCACCTTTAGACTATGGACTGTAATTATATAAAAGCACCAGCAGGGCCTGTGCCTAGGGCAACAGCTTTTGAGGTGCTATCCTCTGGTGTCTATATAGTTGAATATTTTTTTTTATAAGAAATACAAAATAATTCCCCACAGCCTGCCACAGGAGATTTCCTGCTTAGATCCAGTAGTCGAGCTGGTGGGTGAGCAGTTCAGGGCCCATTTCAGTAGAGAACCATAATTGATGTCATGTACACCCATGCAAGTGACATCATTCTATGTATTAGGAAAGCTGTTGGGTTTGATGCCTAGGTTGACACTGGACCTAAATATAACCCTGGCTACCCCCTAAGTATTTTATTACTTTTTTTACTCCTCTTCTTTATTCTCCTAGTCTCTTCTCTCTACAAACTAATATTCTGCACTTCACTTCCATATTCTCATTGTTTCCATTAAAACATTGGAAATGACTATGGTATGGTCATCAAAAGACCAAAAATGTATCATATTTTAGTACAACACAGATAATGACTTTTTTAGTCGCTATTTGTGTACTGTTCTTCTAAAATTTACATTTTATACTTGACCACTGACTTTGTAAATAGTTCAATTTACATATTAGTTTTTAGAGCAGGAGCAGCAGATTTATTTTATCTCCTTCTGACCAAGATCCCTGAGCATACCCTGAGCATACATAATCTGCAACAGAGCAATTGCAACAACAGATATATCAGTTGCTGAAATCTTTCTGATGCTTCTTAGAAATGTAGCAAATAACATATCACATTTTCACTGTTCATAAAGCATGCTACAGTACAGAGTTTATGAGAGGAAGGAATATGAAACTCATTTTAAAACAACAAGTATTGTGTGCCTGCAGCAGCCTGTTGTTCAAGGAGATTACTGTAACAGAGGAACACCAGCAGAGGGCACACACGTCTACTGTCATGGATAGATTATAAAATTGATCACTGACAGAAGAGCAATCATTACCTGGAATAAACAAAGGCAGCAGCATTTTTGCTCCATTTCTGCTCCAGTTCCTGTGCTTCAGAAAAGTGTAGAGGGGTGAGAGCAGTATTGTGTGTGCTGCTGTATGCACTCATACACGTACAAGACATTGTTTTGTTATTATAGGAGTAGGGAAGTCTTCATGCACTTGGTGTGCCAAATATTAGGCACCCCCAAGTGATTGTATTGACTTACCTGAAACCCCAGGTCAGTGCTCTTATAAGCAAAAAACTGCACTGGCCCAGGGTTGCACTAGTGAGCACCATGGAGCGATCCTCGTCCAGCTTCTTCTTTCTTCCCAGGGCAGATGCATGCGCAGGAGAATTAAATAGCCGACTTTTTAGTACGTGGGTGCCTAACATTTGGCACTGCCAAGTGCACAAAGACTTTCCTTCTCCTTTAAAGAAAAAAAATTTTTTTACAAATGAGAAAAAATAGCTTGAAATGGTCTGCATGAGAGATGGTCTTCCTGTAATTTGGAGATAATAACAAAATGCAACATGCCTGTGAGTAATACATTTATTTTATGAGTTATGTATTTTATGTATTATTTATTATGTGCATTTATTAATAACGTCAAGGTGATCATATCATTAAAGGAAAACTTTACATTACAAATTAATAAATAATCTTACGAAACTGGAAATCCCTTTCACATCTCTTACCTTGAGCCACCATTTCGTGATGGTCTGTGTGCTGCCTCAAAGATCACCTGACCAGAAATACTGCAGCACTAACTGTAACAGGAAGAAGTGTGTGAGCAAAGGACACAACTCTGTTACTTGGCCCATATGACCCAATATGTATAGTTTGTTTAAGTAAACAGTGAATTGCAGGATCCCAAAGGGCAACCCTTAGTATTTAAAATGCCAGTTTTATACTTAGGGTAATGACACAAGAGCAGATTCAGTGAGATTTAGTCACCTGGCGACTAATCACTTGTTGTTCTTGGCAACAATCTCCCCAAACTGCCTTCGCGTGTCTTCCTGTCAACTATCATGAAAAGTTGCCTGCGTTAAGCATACATGGCGCTTCCTTTTCTGAAGTCACCTGAAGTTTCCTTGTGAGGCAACTTCGGGCGACTTGGGAAAACAAAGCGCCACGTGTGTTTAGCGCAAGCGACTTTTCATAATAGCGGAAGGGAAGAGACACAAAGGCAATTTGGGGAGATTGTTGCCCAGAAGAACAAGCGATTAGTCGCCAGGCAACTAAATGTCCCCAAATCTGCCTGTGTGTCACTACTAGGGTTGCCACCTGGCCGGTATTTTACCGGCCTGGCCGGTATTTTTGATGGTAGATCACAATGTTATTAATAGGAATAAAAGATAAATATATAGGAAGGCCGGTATTTTTTTCAAGAAAATGTGGCAACCCTAGTCACTACCCTTAGGATTACCAATGGCACATACTACTAAAAAGTATATTATAAAAATGGTTTATTTACATATGAAAATATTTTTTCAAAAGACCTATATTGTTGGAGGGTATAGTTTTCTTTTAAGCTGCCTTTATGGAAAACACATCTATTGTATCTACTGCTTTTCTGCAGTATATTAACCACAGCTGTTCCATCAAGTTACTTTGGCAGTTATTTAAAGGGATTTTTCACAACCAAATTAGATGTACAAGGGAAAGTTGTGCTCACCACTAATTTTTAAAAACATTAATCGGGGTACAATGAGGCTGTGACCACAAAATTCACATAGACAAATACAAGAGATCCTCTGCACTCAACACATTATCAATATATTAAGGACATTGAAATATTTTGTGCCTTAAGCTACTAAAAAATGCCTTCCCCTTTAAAAAATATTTGTCCGTATGTTGCAATATATTTATCTACGTCAAAGTCATGGCCAGTCCTACTGTCAATTTTCATCTGATTCATTAAGAATTCTATTGCTTCATTATACATTTTACAAAGGGACTTAGTTTTACCTGCAACTTACTTGCTGCTTTCAAAGTAAAACTCCCACTTCACATGTATTTGTCTATGTGAATTTTGTGGTCACAGCCTCATTGCACCCCCACTTAATGTTTTTAAATATTAGCGGTGAGCACAACTTTCCCTTGTTTTTTTATAGTTCATATAGGAGCAGTGACCAGCTCCTTGTTGTAGCTCCCACCACTTCCAGCTATAGTCAGGTGATCCCACAGGTGGCTAATAAATGGGCAACCATGATTGGGAATTTTACTTTGAAAGCAGTGAGTAAGTTGTGGGTAAAACTTAGTCCCTTTGTAAAATGTATAATTAAGTAATGGAATTCTTAATGAATCAGATGAAAGTTAAGTGTAGTTCATACCAGGGATGTCTTTGACGTAGTTGGCCAGCTTAAATATATTGCAATGTATGGACAAACAATCCCTGCTTTGTTTAAAGGGGAAGTGTGATGTTTATACAAATGGCCTGCAGGTGTCACTGTGCATACACAGGACTTTCTGTACAGCTTGAAAGTGAAAGTAAGACTTACTGCTGTTATGTAATGGCTGTATGACCTGCTAATAAAGCACTGTTATACTCTCCTCATCCTCGGCTACCAAACACAACAGGAAGGCATTTTAGTAGCATAAGGCACAAAATGTTTCAATGCCCTTAATATATTGATAATGGGTTGAGTGCAGAGGATCTCTTGTATTTAACCAAATTAGATGATAAGGAAGACTAATAAAAAAATTAAAACATCTTGCACCTCGGTCAGTATTTTCTACAACAGCAACTGGTACCAATACTTTAAGAAGGTTGTAAAGTATAACTTTGCTGGGGTTTGCCACTGTCTTCTCCAACCTGTGATAAATGTGAATCTAAATCAGCATGACCTAGTTATCATGAAAGCATTTCAGACAAATACTGTTCAATGAAGTGAGAACATTTGGTCCTAGAAAGAGGCAGAAAATAGTAGCACCACTGTTACTGTCAATCATGGGTTTTAAAATACTCTTGATCATCAGTGTGTCCATTAGGAGCCCTTAAGTTCATTTAGCGAGGCTTGTAATTAGCACAGTATTGATCTGCTGATAAAGCACACATCTATACTGACTAGTGTCTGAAATATATACAGTAATATATAGAACTAAAGTTGTAAATTAACTCCATAAGAAATAAGTAATATTTATCTTTATTTTTTATATTGGATATCATTTTATATATTTTAAATACTTAGACCTAGACAGTGGCCATATTTTCAAGTGCTAATGTTAGCAAATGTAGAGTATTATTATTTCTCCATATTTGGCATTGATACCTGTGAAACTGGTAAATAGATAATCTTTGAAGAGATAGTGAAACATTCCACGTTTTAACAAAAACATTTTACTATGCCTATATAAACCATGCTATTGCTAGCCTTTGCTAATGTAGATTCCTCTGGCCTTAAAGGAGAACTAATCCATCCCTGAGAAAGATTAAGCATAAAAATGCCATATTTTATATACTGAACTTATTACACCAGCCTAACATTTCAGCCAGGGAACTACTCCCTGATGGGCCCTGTTACAGGATAGGCACCTGGGCCCCCCTGTCGGGCCCTCACCTCTATGAATCGCATGCTGGAGTGTTGATAGCATGTGTGCTGTAAAATCTCCCCCTTGATAACCACCTGCCATAACCATTATCGTGGCTCTGACGGGCCCCAAGGTGGTGGGGGCCCTGGTGCAATAGCACCCCCTGCACCCCTGGTAGTTACGCCACTACCAGACCCCCTTGTGCAGGCTTTGAGGTATGATGTATGAGGCTTTTGAGGTATGATGTTGGAGACGAACAAAGCCAAATCCACAAAAAAAAAGCCAAAGCTGCCAAATCCATCGAAGGGAGCCTAACTTGCCATAGAAAGCCAAAGATGCTGAGAAGAACAAAGAAGGCTGCCTGCTGAACTTCAAAAGTAATTTCCACTGAAAACTAATGGTCTTTTTTTATGACCCCCATGATCACCAATTTAAAAAAAAAAAAAAACTTTTATTGGGGGCCCTAACCATCACTTTTTTCTGGACACCAATTTCTTTTTTTTTACTTTTATGAGGTGACCATCAATTGTTTTTTTTTTTAATTTGTTGAGAGACCAAGGCCACAATTTATTTTACTTGCATAGTGGATACTGGTCACCATTTTCTTTTTTACTAGTATAGGGGACACTGGTCACCAAATTTTCTTTTTTAGGGGTCCCTGGCCACCAATGATTATTTTTTGACCAAGGGATTAAACCAAAGTGCTCCTATATGTACATTAGAAATGCAACTTAGTGAAATTGAGGTTAGAGTAGGTAAATGCTTAAGTCTATCTTGGAGTTGCGGCAGACTTAATACTTTTGGCTAAAAGTGTTTTTACTGATTTAGCACTCATGTAGGTGTGGCATTTTTACTGAGGTGTGGGGTCTGGAGGCCCATAACATTTTGTTGTATGGGTCCCTGTAATTTCTGATGATGGCCCTGTTGATAGTCCTACTCCCCATTACATTCATGTAAAACAATGCTTCCTTCATATTATTTAATTCAGTGCTGTCCATCTTCTGTGATAACAAGGACTGGATTTTTCTGGCCTATGTGGTGGAAGGAATAATAAAATGTTGACTATTCCCAGTTTTTAACACACACATTATCATAAGCACTTGCTCACTTGCTCAGGCTCTCACTCCTTGTCACCCATCATTTATATGTTAAAAAAAAGTCTAATAAAGAGACATGGGAAAACATGTTTTTTTCAAAACTCAGTTACCATTGCCGCACTAGCAGAATTCTGCAATTAAATTAGTTGTATAAAAGAACAACAATTTAGGCTTCAGGCATTTTTCTGCCAGCTAAAATTCACTATGGAAAAACTGCCTCATGTACCATTAGCCTCAATAAGCTTGTACAGTAAAGGAGATATAGATATATACAAAAAGTACTCATTGGCTTCTATGAACAATAAAGCCAGATCATAAATAAATTATACAATGAGGGGTAGAAGTAGCGGCACCGAAAATACATTAAGGGGCACATTTACTTAGGGTTGAAGTGAAAATATGAATTCAAAAAATTCAAATTTCAAAAGTAATTTTTGGCTACTTCGCCTATGGAATAGCCCAAAATTCAAATCAAATTGAAAAATTAAAAAAATTCTAATTTTTGAATTTCAGAATACTGTCTCTTTCAAAATACTTCTCACCTTAAACCTGGCGAATTGCTATTTTAGCCTATGGGAGCCCTCCGCGAACAGTAACACCAAAAATGAAAGTGTTTTAATATAATGAAAACATCATGTAGTGTTGCCCTGCGCTGTTAAAACTGTTTGCTTCAGAAACACTACTATAGTTCATATAAATAAGCTGCTGAGTAGCAATGGCGGAAATTGAAAAACAGCTATATGGAACAGGATAAGTAATGGATAACAGATAACATTATTTTCTACAGAGTTTATCTGCTATCTGCTGTGTAACTCGAACCTTTTCTCCATATAAACAATAGTAGTGCTTCTGAAGCAAACACAGCATTTTTACCAGTGCAGGGCAATACTCCATTATATTTTTATTACTTTAAAACAATTTAATTTTATGTTACTGGCCCTTTAAGAAGTGCTTCTGAATTTTTTTTGGAATTTGAAGGATGTTGGCCAAAATTGTTAGAATCGTTTGAATCCAATGATGCAGTTGAACGTTTCGAAGTGATTTTTATTTGATCGAAAACTGACTTAATTGATCCATTTTCGCTCGAAAATACCCTTAAAGGGTATGATGGTCGAATTTCGACCCTTAGTAAATCTGCACCTAAATGCAATGAGAAGCAGTGCGAGTTTTAGCCCCATTTACAATAAATACAGTGAGAGACAGTGGAACTTTAGGGCCAAAAACGTTTAATACAATGATTTATGACACCCCAGAACCCCCTACCCTTCCAAAAAAAACAAGTTTCATAAAGGCTGGAGAAGATCTGAGCATTGTAAAAAATCTAAATTAAATTAGAAATAGTTTGCATTGTTAAAAGTGCTCCCATGCTTGGGTGGTAGTCTCATGTCTATGTCTAGTTGAGGCTCGGGAACATGGATTGGGTCTTTTTGAAGAATACATTGAGAATGGGAGAAACAATAGTTATCTAAGCTGTCTGGCCCCACCAGACCAGATCCGTTCCCTGCCCTTGTTGCCGCAATCTCTGGCACCTGCATCAAAACCAGGTACGTGCATGGACTGGGAGAGGGCAAGGTTAGGGTCTGGTTCAGGTTGACTTTTGTCATTAATGGTCATTTTACTATCCTTCATTCTTTGGTGTGGTAGCCCATTTAACTGAATTCCAAGCAATTGCAAGATAAATAAGCAAGCACTGGAAACAATATTCTGGGGAATGGGTTGGTTATTGTATGTCTGTATAAGTTTCCTCTCGTGACATTCTGGTTTCCTTCCACACTCCAAAAATGTACAGGCAGGTTAATTACCTTCTGAAGAAATTGCCCCTACTGTGTGTGATGTGACAGAGATCTTAGATCAGCGGTGTCCAAACTTATATGCTGGCCATAGACGCAAAGATCCGATCGCTCGAATTATCGAACGATCAGACTTCCCCATCTCCCGACCTGCCACTAACCTTCAGATCAAATAAAGTAGCAAAAGCACAGATCAGCCGACGTTCTGCCCCTGACAGGGATCGTACAAAAGTTGTAGGATTAAAAACCTAGTGACGGTCTTCCACTGAAAATCGTATGATCTGCAATAGACGCAAAGATATCATCGCCAGCCGACAGAAATTTTCCTACCTGGCCGATCGACCAAACGACCGATTGGCATGGCACGACAAATCGTATGAATCGAGGATTCGTACGATCGGATCGTTGCGTCTATGGCCAGCTGTACAGTCTCCCACCAATTAAACACATGAGACTACTGAAGCATTTAGCAAATATACCTTACACTGCAGGAACACCTGGGGGCAGATTTACTATTATTCCCTCAAAAAAATTTCGATTTTGGTTTGTGTTTGAAAGAGTGGAGATGTGTGTGTATACTGGGTTTTTAATTTGGAGGGGTTGAACTTGATGGACTCGGTCTTTTTTCAACCCAATTTAACTATGTAACCATGTAACTATGATATTCGATTAGCATTCGATTTTCGAATGCTAATCAAATAGTTTTAGGCTACCCTGTTATTCGATCATCGATCATTCGATGATCGAATAACGATCATTCGAATGAATTATTCGATCAATCGAATAATTCGTATGATTCGAACAATCGAAGACTTCGATCGTACGAATCGTATTTCATCAGGACTTAGCCTCAGAAGCCTATGGGAGGGCTCAATTCGGTAGGTCCAATCTGGCGAAGTAGGCAATCGAATAACTTTAAAATTTTAAGTCCTTCGCTGATCGAATGATCGAATATTCGATCATTCCAATCTATTCGATCATTCGATCGTTCGCTATTCGATGATCGAATAAGCCTAATTTGCATATTCAACCAATCGAATTAATCCTACGATCGGAATTCGATCGAATTCGATCGAACTTCGATCTATTCACGTGAATTTAGTAAATCGACCCCTAATATTTCCAATCTCGCCCTAACCCTTTAGAATCTAGATTAGTTTTTGTAGATTTTGTAAACAGTTGTTTTTGAGGCGATATCAACTGTAACTAAACTGATCTTTTATTTTGTATCAAATAATTTTAGTCTCCACAAAACTGTGGCCAAAGGTTATCTTTATTTATATGTCCCATCTTCAGTATACAACTATACCATCATTAAGTGGTGTATTACTTATTAGATATATGGTCTTGCAATTGTTTGGTGAGAGTGCTGTAAGAAAGTACACAGCTGTGGAAATTATAACAATACAAAAGGTCGTATTTACTCATTATTTATTAAAATAACATTGACTCTATATAAATATCAGAACAGTAGTTCATGGCAGTATCACAAAATATATTCCATAATACTCATGCTTAGGTTACACTTTCTTTAAAGCTTTTGCTATATTTAGTAAATAAATATGATTTACAGCATTACAAGATATATACACAGATGATAAAAAAATACAGTCTAATTAATCTGGCTTTGTATCTGGGCCCATATTTACTGAGTGCCTCTACTGCTATAAAGTATGTTTTCATATACATAATAGATTTAGGGACGGGGGTTGTGCAGGTACATTAGGGGGTCCCTAGCCACATTAGGGGCCAATTGACCAATAACTCTTATAAGTTAAAGGTGTAATCAAAATGTTACTATGTTGTGTAATGGTTATATTTATTTTTTGTATTCATATAATGGATATTCAATTTTTGGCCCTTAAGCTGTTGTTGAGCTACAGCTTCCAAAATGCACTGTCTTTATACAGTTTATGCAACAGTTAAATGATTGAAGGTTTGCCACCATTGGCTTCTATCACTGTACAAAAGTGCTACCCCTAATGATCTGGATTGAAATATGCAATCTCTGTGTGAATTTATTGGTTGGTATGGTTTTCTGTTTTGAAAAATACAATGGGGCACACTGCTGATGGGCATAATGAATGAATTATGTGAAAATCAGTCCACAGGATTATATCCTATTTCAAATATGAGTAGAAAACAAAGCAAAGATGCTATATGAACTCCTAACAGAGGAGTCAGATCACATGAAGATCTTCAGAAAATTCAGCTAGATGGACTGCATTGGTTGTAGTTAATTTAAACACAACATGTTCATGATTGTTGCAGTCCAGCAAAGTGCATTTATTAGAAGTATCACCTGGTAACCATAATCATAGTAGAGTAAACAGCTCTAAATATGCAAGGCACAGACCCCTGACTAGTAAAAGAAGTAATAAATCACACCTTAGTGAAAGTACTCCAAGTTAGTAGCCCATAACAATAGCGCCACTTAGTAAGTATGAGCCCACCTGTTGCTTCAAGCTAAATACATTCAAGTACACATTAAATAACCAAGAATCACTCTCATTGTGCAACACTTATAATGTAAACATTAATTGACGCCATGTATATTTAGCTTTGGAGTCACCTGGTTCACTGAGTGTGCCTGCCATCTGGGGACACTGTTAACCTTGGATAATATAAAATATATCAAGAATTCACATGACTGATACGTGATTGTCTTTATTTCTATATCATGTAAATACTCTGAGCTTAGTCAAAGCAAACAGGCGTGAGGATCAGTTACTGAATGACAGCTGCTGAATTGTGTTTTCATAGTCCAAAATAACTGCGGGGGTCGAAGCAATTTTAATAAAGTAAAATCTGCACAAGCATCACAGTGTAGATGCAAATTTGTTCCACTGCAGTGACTATATGGTGGCTAGAAATAGGTGTTAATAGTTTGTTTATTTTTCCCCAGTTGGAAACAATTAAACCTATTTTTCTAGTAGCAACATGTAGAAAATCGTCCACACATTGGTAGATATTGTTTGCCAATCAGCCTTTCCAGCAATACATCATCCTACATGCTAAACTAATTTCTATAGTTATCAATTAAACTGGAAATAATATTTACATTGGCCAAAGACCTTCTTAATCCTAGACATTTTCAAAGTGTTTTATGCTCTGCCTTTGATTATTTCAAGCGTAGGTGCATCAGTCCCCATCTGGGTTACCGATATCCTGATTATTTTATAAAGCAGTGGTTTAGGAGAATACTCAGAGAGCAGGACTGCTGTGATCAAGCTTCAGGACTACACTTTACAAAACATGTTTTGGGCCATAAGTGTCCTTATACTTGAGAAAGGGCATGTAAGACCTGAAAAATGTTGTGTAATATATTGTTGTCCTGAATTAAAGCTTGATCACAGCAGTCCTGCTCTCTTAGGGGGAGATTCATCAAAGAGTGAAGTTCCACCACTAGAGGGAAATTCCACAGCTCTCAGTTCATTTCTATGGGATTTTTAAAGGCGTATTTATCAATGGGTGAAGTGAAATTTCACCCTTTGATAAATAAGCCTTTCAAAATCCCATAGAAATGAATGGAGAGCTGCAGAATTTCCCTCTAGTGGCGGAACTTCACTCTTCACTTCACTCTTTGATGAATTTTAGTTCTTTCCTCAACCACTGTTTTATAGACCTACTTAGTCCATGTGTGTGGTCTGTCTGCTTAGATAGCTATGGGCATGTTAGGGTGGTGGCACACGTTCTGAATCAGGGGCAATAGTCATTGGCTGATCTGCTCTTCTTCGGGTAACTAATCTCCCTGAATGCCTTGCTGACAGTTAGAATGTGAATCGCCGGCGGGATGGCACTCAGATCACTTTGTTTTTCCAAAGTCGCCTGAAGTTGCCTCACGAGGAGACTTCAGGCAACTTCGGAAAAGCCGAAGCAATCTGAGTGCCATCCCACACTCTAGCTGGTGGGAAGGCATTTCATGGAGATAAATTGCTCGAAGAAGGAGAGGAGATTTGTCACTAAGGGGCTAATCTCCTCTGGGATGACTCTTATAGGATTTTAGGAGTGTGTTATCAAGAATTGAAGACTTACTTTAATCTCTTGATAAAAATCTATACGAGCGAATGGATAGCTATGAAATTTCCCTCTGCCAAATTTTGGGGATCTCTGTTTTCCCATTTTGATAAATATAACCTGTAGAATGAGGTCTCAAAATGTAATCAGGTCACCACAAAAGTGGATCTTAAACTATATTGTATACATAGAATATTTAAAGCAAAAGTCCAATTGGTTGTTATAAAAAGAAATCTGCACCTCATTTGGAAATTTCCCCAAATTTGTTTTCATTTCCAGGAAAAAATATAACCTATTTGAAAATGGCATGCACAGAAATGAATGAATGGTACATCAACAAAGCAAATTACAAAGTGTAGTGGACTAGTAATACAGTACATCATGATACACACACACTTATATACAATCAGTGAGGTAACTTTAACCTGATTTATGTAACATTGTTTCATTAATAGGTATTATAGGACAAACACATTATTTACAAGTTTCTTAAAAAAAAATAGTGGGCAATTCTAAATGGCTCAAAAATGTATATTTATGTAAACAGATATTAGATATTTAGCTAATAACTGCTTACCTGTTGTTGAACTGTGTACTGATGGCCAAAGACCAATAAAGCAAAAACTATATAAAGTGTTTATTCTAGGATAGTTTTTCTTTAGCAGTTCAGTTATATTTTATAATGATATAGACTAATGAAACACTTTTAGAGACTAACCCATATTGCGCTAAAAAGGCTGGGACTGCTCAGGAAAAACACATAATAAACCATCCTTGTGTCATATCTCCCAACAGTTTCACAGCGATAGTTGGGATAATTTATCTGTTTTGCATTGGTCATGACCAATTACTCCAAGCCAGACTGCTATGCCCTTAATACACCACCCTCTCTGTTAAACACTGACCCTCTGAGGGTCTCCAGTTTAGGACTGTCCTGCTGAAACTTATTGGGAAATATGTGGCACAGTTTAATCTAATGAGGTCATTTACCTACAGTGTAGGTACAGAATAGAGTTCATTAGAACATTATTAAAAGACTGGTTAATATTTGGATTCATTTTCTGAGATTGAATCAGATTTTTTAGGGCTCTTTCACATGAGGTACCTTCATGCATTCCCCCGTGGTAGCTCTTTCACACTTTCCACCGCAAGCTAATGCAGCCAGTAAGCAATGTGCTTACAATAAACCTATATCACTTTTAGCAATTGAAAAAAAATAAAACCTATTTTAAAAGGGACAGCACTTGATAGAACCTGCAGTACCTACAGCCTTGTAGGTGGTGTCAGCCAACAGCTGAGTATTAGACAATGCAGTCATTGTGTTATTAATTAAATGAGGCACTGATATTGGGATAAAACATTCACTCAAATGACATAAGCACGTCTATATTTAGTATTCAGTTGTCCAATCCATGACCCTCCAGCTGTTGTGTAATTACAACGCCTAGCATCCTTGATGAAGTCTAAGAGTTGTATTTCAAATCAGATGAAGGGTGCTGGTTAAAGTGTGGTTTAATAACATAACGGGATTGTGCCATATTAGATACATTCAGAATGACTGCAATGTAAAGGAAGTTTGTGATATCATGTATTAACCCATGCCAAAAATATGTGTCAACCCTGAGTTTCCATCCCAATCTTTTAAAGGAGTGGTTCACCTTAGTATGTTATAGAATGGCTAATTCAAAGCAACTTTTTCAATTTGCCTTCATTCGTTTTTTAAGTTTTTTTTTATTATTTGCCTTCTTCTTATGACTCTTTCCAACTTTCACATAGGGGTCACTGACACCATCTAAAACACAAATGCTCTGTACGGCTACAGATTTATTGTTATTGTTACTTTTTTTTTTTGCTCATCTTACTATTCAGGCCCAGGCATGGTTGCTTGGGTAACTTGGACACTAGCAACCAGATTACTGAAAATGCAGACTGGAGAGCTGCTGAATAAAAAGCTAAATAAAAAAAACCACAAATAATAAAAAATGAAAAACGATTCCAAATTTTCTCAGAATATCACTCTACATCATACTAAAAGTTAATTTTAAAGATGAACAATCCCTTTAAAGGGCCGGCTAATGGTCCCTTCTGTATAAGTATCTCAGTTCTGAATATGGTGATCAGAAAACGGTGGGAGTGCTGTGAGGGTTATTGGTGAGAAGCACAGGTGAAAGTGTGTTGTGACAACACACAGTGATGAAGCCGATTCGTGTCCAGGATCACATTTCATCATGTGTCGTTGGGTTAACCACCGTCCATATCATTCTCGGGTTTAACATTTCTTGTGCAAAAAATAGCAACAGCACCAGGTGCAACTTTCCATTTTGAGTTTCATTTCAGCTTCAAAGTATCCTAAATGCACTTTTTTTTCTTTTCCAATGTAAAACACTGTTGACCTCTTTCTTTGTTGTTCAGAAATAAAATACAAAAGTGCATTAGCTGCATTACATAAGTTCAGTGTAAACAAAAGAGTGCAGGGCAGCTATATTTAGAGCAGATCTATATTCAGTGCAAGAATTATGCAAGCTGCTCATCTGAGTCAGTGTCCACATACACCTTAAATAGACAAGTGCTTCTCGCCTTCCCTGTGCTGAAAGAGGGTAAAAAAACACACAGGACCATTAGAACATTAGATATCTTATATACTATATGTCACACATTACAACAGAAGAGCAGCGCATCAGAAATTAGGACCCTCGGGAAAATAGCCATGAAACAAATAATTGTCTGTATGATTAATAAAGTCATGGGGCTGCTGAACAGCAGTAGAATGTCACTAACAAACACAAGTTTGTCCCTGTTTTGTTAGTACCACTCTGTTATGCCAGGAACTAGTACATGAATATTGGAGGCCAATATTAGCCCAGCCCTTGGGTAGTTCTGCCAGTAATGAAGGAGCTTTTTTCTTGGGGCCTACGATAAGTAGGAGCTTGTGAGTAAATCTCATGCCAAATGTTATTTATTGTGATTTAGTTGCTTTTCAATGTATTTCGATTAATCTGCATGTTATAAAAATGCTGAGAGAAAGAAAGTGATGTTATCCACATTCATCTATTTAAAGGTAGGGATGTACCGAATCCAGGATTTCGGTATTCAGCCAGGATTCGGCCATTTTCAGCAGGATTTGGATTAGGCTGAATCCTTGTGCCTGGCTGAACCGAATCCGAATCCTTAAAATCATGTGACTTTTGATCACAAAACAAGGAAGTAAAAAAAATTTATACCCTTCTTCTCACTAATTTGCATATGCAAATTAGGGTTTGCATTCGGTTCAGTATTCGGCCAGACCTTTCACCATGGATTCGGGGGTTCGGCCAAATACAAAATAGTGGATTTGGTACATCCCTATTTAAAGGTACTTCATGAAAGATAATCATTATAAAGAAGTCATTATACTGGTTAAAAACCATTGTCCATCAAGCTAACCCCAACATTGTATCACCCAACTTGCATTACTCCAGCAGCAATTTACGGGATTCCTTAAAAGAATGTAATTCTAAGCATCTATCCCAGATACATTATTCATAAATGTATTTGCTTTTGAAATCAACATCTGTCTGACTGTGTATGTTCCCTGCATTCCTGGTTCTGACTCCTGGAATTATACCTAGAGGAGAATTCATTTGTGCCACATTGTTTTAAGAGTCAAAAACAGGAATGAGTGCAGAGAACTGAAAGGGATAAACAATTGTTTTCAATTGCAGTATTATTTACAAACAGCTATAAACTCATTGAAGGTTTTTAAATAATGCATAATGGAACATTGCTTAGAATTACATTTAAAATTCCATTGTGCAAAAATGCTATTTATTAAGATTGGTGAATGTCACCAGTGGAAGCAGCAGGTTGCAACACGTGCAAATCACTGCCTCCCAATCACACAAATGCATTGCACCTTCATACCTGGCAATACAAGCAAACACTGAGAGCCTGCCCACAATGTCATAGACAAGTGAAAGGGTTGCAATGCTATTGTAGCTAGTGCTAGATGCCTCATATAGGGCCATAAAGGACAACATCGTTGCATGTGCTGCTCTTCCGCCTTTCTTACATCACAATAGAATAATTATATTATATTGTATATTCTTTGGGCTTAGTATTTGCTTTTAGCCAGTAAAATATGATATTTGCTGAGCCAAAATCCAAATTTTGACTGTTGTATGTTTATTCCCATGCTGTTCTGAGTGCAGATGTGCAAGTGTAATATATTTGTGTTTTTTTGCAATATGATTAATCACTATATTTGCTTTTTTTATATCATTGCAGACAGTGTTGGACTGGCCCACCAGGATACCAGGAAAACTCCCAGTGGGCCCAGGTGTCAGTGGCCCCTCTTGCTTCTAATAATTTGGCCTATCTCCTTGTCATTCCCTATTTCTTTATGGGAAAAAAGAGGCTTAATAATGGAACAATACAGTATAGTAAGTAGTTATAAAAGAGTAGGATAATAAAGAAGTTGAGAGAGGAGAGGAGGAATAATAGTTTGGAAAGTGGGCCCACAGTCTATGGTTTTCCAGTGGGCCCACGGTCTAAGGTTTTCTGGTTTTCTGATTGCAGATATGTAATACACAAAATCTAGCATGGTGTGCCGCTGTTGGCAGAATGCTGTTGCATTGGTTTGACTCTTTTCACAAGTATAAACTAAGCAGTAACAGCACACAGAGATTGCAATGTTATTATTCCCTTCATTGGTGCTAGAACTAAATATAGCCATTTATTAATGTAAATAGTAATTAGGCAATATTGCTTCAAACCTGGATAGAAAACAAAAATGAGTACCTGTTCTGAGGCTCACTCTGTTTGTGTTTTGGGAGTTGTAGTTCAATAACGGGTCTGAGGCTATAGGATCAGCCCATCAGCACATAGAGTGGATTTCAGATAAATACTGCATTTTGCTCTGAAATCTGCTGTGTGTGTGTGTGTGCTGATTCTGTGCCTGGTATAAACACACCAGTGGAGAAAATGACCTGTGTGCTATTAGCCTAACTGTCCTAAATACAGTGTAACATTTGCATGTTCTTCCTAATTTGATGAAAGAATAAGGGTAAGGTCACACAAGCAGATTCGAGGAGATTTAGTTGCCTGTGACTAATCACCTCTTTTTCTGGGGGACAATCTCCCTGAACTGCCTTCCGCCTGCTATAATTAGAAAACGGCAACGCAATGGCACTCACGGCACTTCGATTTCTAAAGTCACCCGAAGTTTCCCCATGAGGCCACTTTGGATGACTTTAGAAATCGAAGTACTGCGAGTGCAGGTGGAAGGCAGAGGGAAGGCAGTTTGGGAGATTATCGCCCTGAATAAGAGGCGATTAGTCACCAGGCGACTAAATCTTCCCGAATCTGCCCATGTGCCCCTACCCTACAACTACCCCAACCCCTCCACCAGGTCGAAGGCTTATGCATGAATAAAGCACTGACACCCTGTGTACAGGGCAGAATCACAAATACTGGTGGAATGCTAACACAGAAAAGTAGGCCTTGACCCATATTTGTGAATCAGCATTTGCTCAGGGTTCATGAATGCATGAAATAACTCAAACATTTATTAATATATCAGTCCTCAGGCCAGGCGGAAGTGGCTAACAGGGGCTCATCAATACAGAGTGATATAAATATTAATTACAAGGCCCCAAAACCTTTGTTTTTGAGACCCCATTGAACCCTCTATACCTTTAGGCCCCCCAAGCAGTTGCCAGGTTTGGTCTTATATCTTAATACGCATGCATCTTTTTTTACCATTAAGAGAACTGATCTGTATGAGATAACTGACAACATTTAACTGGAAGAAAAACAGTAGATATAGCTACTTAAATGAATTATAAATCAAAGCAATACTATTTTTTCAGAACAAAACATTTGCTGCAGTTTTCCAACAAATTGTTATCACTGCTACAGACCAGTGGACTGCTGTGTGTTAATAACCCTCCGAAACTCAGAGAATGCTGGGAGTTGATATCACCAACAGCTGAAGGTCACTTGCTCCACATTCTTATTCACTTGTGAATATACACTGCTCTCAGTGAGATGCTGTCCTTAAATATCTCAGTGTAATAGTGCACTGTTGCAGCTGAATTTGTAGAGTTGCCGTTATGGAGCTATAGTAAAAAGGAAATGACATGGCCCAAACAGCCTTTGACACCACTCACCAGTTTCCTCTGATTACTCAGGCAAAAAGTACAGATGGATCTTGGGGCAGCATTGGCCATGGAAGCTCTGTACTGAAGGCATGGCTGTCCATCCATGCAGTCTTCCCCTAGTAGCAGTATATTGGCTAGATGTGATATGTAACTGGAAGCCAATCTCAGGGTTTCTATTTTGGACAGTTTGCGGTCTGCAGGCTCTGTGGGTATAAGTGTCCTGAGTGCTGTAAAGGCTGTGTTCACACTGTG